>JAJGOT010000194.1:385000-717500 GCA_022457155.1 Cladopsammia gracilis
ATATATTTCTTGCAGGAAATTTTTTCATACAAATGATTCCAAAAAAATCCGTTTTACGTTTACAAAATCTTGTCAGTCTTGCCTGGGTATGCGTGTGGCTTTGGCTGGAACGTAGTACGTGTCTCGGATAAAGCTAATTATAAAGCGTTAAGAACTGTAGGCCGTTTGGCCTAAGTAATTAATGTTTTTTATACTAAATATTACCGAAAATAATGAAGCCAATTAAGTTTTTATCCTGTCAAGTTTCTGTCGCCGAAGTCACTTTACAAGTTTGTTATTTAGAGTATATCATTCTACAAAATAACCAGTCAAAGGTTTTGTCTGTCCTAACTTAATTCCTGTCTTTTTATATAAACCATCACCTGAGGCCCTGGCCACACTAATGCGTTTTCAAAAGTCTCCGTTTTCATTTAGGCGAAAAGGACGCAAAATGTTTTCGTCCACACTAGCGTTTTCGTATCGTTTAAACCTGTCCACACTAAAACGCTCGAAAACGATTAAACAACTGGGACCCGGGATTGCACATGTGTTAAAAGGTGATAGTTTGGACTGGAACCGATGGCATGTGACGCTTTTTATGTCACCGTTTTCACATGTCCACTCTAGAGGCATGTGATGCTTTTTACGTCACCAGTTTTGAAAAGTCTCCGTTTTCACCTGTCCACACAAGAAACGAAGCGTTTTCAAAACGATGGGTTTTCAAGTCACCACTTTTGAAGCCGTTTTCGAAAGTCTCCGTTTTTATCAGTGTTTTCGGGCGTTTTAGTGTGAACGATAGGCGAAAACGCATCAAAACGTATGCGTTTTCAAACAAAAACGCATTAGTGTGGACAGGGCCTCGGATAAAGAAACAATGGGGCGACCCGCCCGATTGATAAAGATGACGAACTTTATATCTCGATAAAGAATGTCCGCTTGACAAAAAGTCCAGTAAAATAGAGACCGCACAGTCACTATTGTTACGTTTTTAACCATTTTAATGTGTCACTGATGGGAGTTGAACCATTAATAAACATTTTTGACGTATCGTTTGGCGGAATGGCCGCTGCAGTTTATTTCACCCAATTAACTACGTTATTTCAAGGTAACAATCAAATGAACAACACCGAATTCAAATGAACGCGGACCTCAAATAAACGCCAGTAACTCCTATAAACGCCGGGGACGTTTCTTTAAAACTCAACCTTGTCGACCTGGCGTTTATTTGAACCCAGTGTTTATTCAGGGCTGGCGTTTTATCGAGGAATTACGGTAAGTAAATTGTAGCAGCACTGTTCTGCTTTTTACTTCCCCATATTATCGTCAAGACTTTCTATTATGCATTGAAACTATACTTATCTAAATGATTATTTTTTAGGAGAGATTTAAGCAGAAATACGAGAAGGGAAGGTGCAACAGCAGTGTACTCTAACAAAAGTATGCAAAAGACGATACGAAATGTAAGCGTTAATATCACTGATATCTAGGAAGCTCGCTTCTTTGTAATTCCATGTTTACCAAAATCGTTACATTAAAGGGAAACAAAAAGTTCTAGGATAGCCGTTTACTGACGGTCGCATTTGGCAGATTTGGGCCCAGGAAGGTTGAATACCGTACTTTAAATGATCCGGATTTTTTCAGTCGGATCCGATCCGATCCAGGTTTTGTCAATCCGATCCGATCCAGCCTTTGTCGGTCCGATTCGATACGGTCAGATCCAGATTTTGTCAACGGCCGTACATTTAACTATGATTCGTTGACATGTCAGACATGTATCTGCGCGCTAGCCAAAGCTAGCCTGCACTCTCCGTTTCGCATTTCTCCGTTAAAGCGTGATTACATGTTTCACTGCAAGTCTGATCTTTAACCCCACTCTTGCGGTATTCGTGAAAATAATCTCACGCTCTATGCATTATCCATCAAAGAAGACGTAGTTTCTTGGTGTTGCGGATGGTGCGACCACCAAATGACGTAAAACAAAAGATTCAAAAGACACTGAACGATCCCCACACCACAACACAAAAGCTAGCCAACAATGGCCTCCACAGCACCAAGAAACACCCAAGAAGACCGACCCGCGAAGAAGTCGCGCCTTCACCTCGATTCACAGGTAGCCTAAGCTATATGTGTCACAGTAACCGTTACGAGCGGATAAATTCCTGAGGAAATACTCTTTCCTGTGCATCCCCCCATTGAAGAACGCTTCAGCGGAATCAGCTGACCATACTGTTTGTAGTCTTATTTCAAAAACATTATTATCCATAGGGTGGGGTGGGTCACGCGATGACACACAAACCTTTGGTTCACATCTAATTTGCTGTGAGTTCTTCAATAAGAAGACTCTCCTTGCTGTAAATATGTCTTCTATACCAGTGATAGATATTTCTCCTCTTTGCAACGTTGGTAAGCTACTCAACAATTGGTAGTTTACACGGCGGTCAGAAACTATAGAAATCGTTTGCATTCCCAAAGGATGCAAACCCCCAATATGGCCGCTGTGCAAACAATCAATACACCATCTCTTCTCGTAGTTTCTCTTTTTCTTTCTTTTTATTTCAACTTGGATAAACAAACCATCGATACTTCAGCAATGAATCTTTATGTAAAATGGAAAACCTTGTTAATCTACGTAGCATTGCCACATCACATCAGTAAATCTAACGAGTAAATAAATGAATAAATTAATCCATAAGTCACAATAATCGACAATAAGGGGAAGCAAATTAAAATTGCAATATTACAATAAAAATTTATAATACAATAATTAGTAAACTTAAGTTAATTTATAGTTAATTTTAATAGGTTAATTTTTAGTGAATGTTGCAATCTTTATATGGCAGTACATACTGGGCATGCAAGATTTAAATTTGCTTATAGCCATATAAACGTCTGTAAAATGTAATTCACCGGCCTATATCTTTGCTTCAATTAAATTGGCTCACAATAGTGCCCAGCATTTTCCATCACTATACCTGCCAAGTGTCATGCCTTAGGCGTGAGTCTCACGCCTGCGAGTCCAAATCTCCGATCTCACGCCTACTCGCACCTATATGGAGCAATTTCTCATGCCTGACTTTCAGATTTGAGCTATCAGCCTTTATTGATCGCATGATCCAATTAAAAATATAGTTACTTTCATGAAAATATGGCACTTTTTTGTAGATTTTTATCATTCTAACATTACAATTTCAGTTGGATGTTATTATACGGACTCATAGAAAATTTCCAAATTCTTCGGACATCTTCGGGACAGATTGGGTTCTCATCAGATTTGGTCGAGTCGGCTTCAGAAATCCTGGCACTCCCACGAAAAAATTCTCACGCCTATCACTCGGAAAAAGCTTATACTTTGATGGAGCTCTGTGTGCAACTCTGTGTGGGATCCCTATGAAAAAGGAGATGTGACACCCCCAGAGAAAGTGCAGCATAGGGCCGCATGTTTTGTAAAAGGCAACTGCAAAGGAGAATCTAGTGTTGCACAAATGATATGTGATCTTGGATGGCAGAGCCTTGAAGCACGTAGGGCTGTCCCTGATGTATAAGATTGTCCACGGCCTTTTGTGGACGTTGAAAGTCAGATTCTGGTCAGGAGTGGGCGTGCTACTAGACATTCCCAAGGTCAACACCACTTCAGGAATAAATTCCTAGTACTCAAGAGTTGTTACAGAGCATCATTCTTTGCTCGAACTGTCCCAGAGTGGAACCATCTGCCCCCTCACATTCAGAACGCTTCTTCTTTTAACTGCTTTAAGTCCTTCCCTATGTGAGACCAAGACGTTAACAATTTAATCTGTAAAAGCCATTGCTATAATTGAATGACTGCTGACCATTCCCTGGGCACATATATCTCATGTGGGAGCTTTGTGCAGTATTCAATTTAGACTTAGATTTAGATCAGTACCACCATTGTTTATCAGGTGATACTACAATAATGGTATCAAACAAATGGTCAGTCATTGGTGAACATTAGTTATGGTCATTGTCACAAGCTAATAGGTTACCACTGACAGTAACTTGTTAAACATACTCTTAATTTTAGCTTTAAAAAAGGACTCGGTGACCCCCATTTTGTATTGTTGAATTGTAATTAGCATGTTAAGATGCCACGTTTGCAAAGTTTAAAAAGAATATTGGGAAGGGGACCCCATCGGATGAAAGGAGATTTGCAAATGAAGCCAAATGAGCACTCAAAAAATCCCTTGGGCCAAAACTAGACCCCCAAAAAAATCCTGATGCATCCAACTAATTAATGTTTGTAAAATTTCTGTTTCCTTTGCACTTAGGTTGTGATACAGTGGACCAAGAAACCAAAGACCAAGTGATTCAACAGATTCGCCAAACTTGTAAAGATGTTGGCTTCTTTTACCTTACTGGCCATGGAGTGGAGCAGTCAACCCTGGATAAGATTTTCAATGCTGCAAAGAGCTTTTTTGCCCTTCCAATTGAAACGAAAAATTCAATCGATATTCATAACAGTCCATCTTACACTGGATACATTGAAACAAGTATGCATGCTTAAATAGTACTCCTGAAAGGATGGGGGGGGGGGGTACTCCCATATAAGAGCTATATAGGCATATGCCGCTGTGAAGGGTATGGTTTTCAGGCAGTTTAGTCTGGGATAGGGTATAGTAATCAGAGATTTTTGGTCTACAATAGGGTATCATTTTCTGCTAAACTGATCAGTTACATGAAGAATTTAGTCTAGACAAGGTTTACTGGCAAATGGAATTTTAAAATTGGTTTGGCGGGCAGTACAGCATTTTTACTGACCCCTGGCATCTTAGACTGTGATAGTGAATGACTTTCTGGAATAGGTCTAGGATAGGGTAGGGTTTTTTTGGTGTTTAGTCTAGAATGGGGTTGCAAAATGCAGCTAAAATGGTCTCGTATAGGTTAAGGGTCTCAGAGTCCCAGTGGCACACGCCCGCCCAAAAATTTGAAACTTGTGACAGCTGCCTCCGATTTTTTTTGGACAGGAGGAGGTGGCTGTCACAGGCTAAGGGGAGGCTCCCTATAGAAGTTATAAAGGAATGTGTTGGCTCAAAGGGCAATATGGTGTTTTGGTCTGAAAATGGGCATGTTTAACTTTCTAGTCAAATCAAAGCCTCCTGTGAGGCTGAGCCCAACTCGTAAATATGAAACAACCTTTGGACTCTCCCCTCTCCTACACATTTTGCTTCACTGACCTCCCCCCCCCCTCCTCCCCCCACCCTCTGCATCCAACTCCCCACATTCCCCTCCCTCCAACACTGTCCCCATGGGTAAGGTGGTGACCATTTTACCTATCACATTTGGAACGGGCACCTCCACAGCACCACCAAATATTTGGTATACAGTCAACTCTCTCTAAGACGGACTCCATCAGGACTGGCCCCCGACTGTTCATCTTAAAGAGGTGTCTGGCTTATAGAGAGTCAAAGTAACATGACACCAGTAATTCTGAGATAATAAAGCTGAACCTATGCACAGTGATGTCTGTTTTTAAGTCTGTTTAAAGCCATTTACTTTAAGCAAAACCTACAAACTAGAACAAAAGTAACATTACAAAAGTGGATTTGTTTGTTCATATTCAGCACCTTCATTTCTGTTTTGAAATATTTTTCACTAAAAAAAAAGCACTTCTCAAGTGTCTGTTGACGGTTTCATAGTGTCCATTGTCCGTCTCAGAAAGGTGTCTGTTCTATAGAGAGTTTAGTTACAGTAAAATGAATGAAAAATGGCAGGGACCAACACCAGGTGTCTATCTCATAGAGTTGACTGTAAATTTGTTCTTTTTCCCTCTTTTCATCAGCCAGCCTCCCCCTTTTCTCACAGGTTATATATTAACCCCCACTTTTCTCCTTAACACCCGAGCCTGAAACCAGATAGTGGTACAATTAGAGTAAGCGATAGAAAATGCATGTATTTATGCGAGGGTATTTACACTGTATATAAAAAGCATATTTACTAAAATCTACTTACTGGTACTTAATACCAAATATAATTATTAAGTATTATATTACAATATGTGGAACCCCTCTCTCACCACTCCCTACCCCCCATGCCAAACCCCCCAGATCTGTCTTATTGACCCTGCTAACTGATAATTTATGATTTAATTATCTCATGTTGAAGGATCCGAGAAGACTCAAAACATTGTTGACATCAGGGAAGGATTTTACTTTTGCCAAGATCTCTCAACTAACCAGCTTCCTGAAGAGAAGGATTTGCCAGCTTTTGCTGATGTTATTAGAACCTACACAGAGCAACTGAAACGATTAGGGTAGGGTTAAAAAGAAAATGTTTTAATTAAGTTCAGAAAATATTTTGGAAGCTTTGAAAGTTAGTGACCCCCCCCCCCCCCCCCCCTCCTCCCAAAACGTACCAGACTTTAATATTAGACTGTGACCTCATCTTACCATATGAAGTCATTAGAGAACATGCATTCAAAATATGTGAGCGTATTACATCAGTGTAATGCATTTGTATGTGCATGAGATCAAGTGTTGGTTGGCAGATTTCTGCATTCGACACTCTACTTGCTTTTTATTTGATTTGATTTGATAACAAGATACGTCAAAGAGAGAGTTCATTAATCATGAATAGTAATCATTACCAAAGATCAAAATCAGGTCTACCTCATTTTATTTGTTACCATGGATGTATTTTGCTTTGCATGGGTATATTAGAAAAATTCAATGCTTGGAATCGCATCAATTTTGGCATACTAGATAATTCTTTCGTTGAATCTTACAATGTTACATATTTGTTTTCTAGCCAACAGCAGTGTTATTTTAAAGAGTTTGTTGTTTATTTTGCTCATTTAGTGTGGTGAGACCTGTGTCTGAACAAAGCTGGAGAGATATATCTCTAGATGTTTTTATTACCCTGACTAGTCACTATAGATAATTATGAACGGTTTCACAGGTTAGGACTGAACAGAGCAAAGTTAAACTGTTAGTGCACATCCTCCCACTTCCTATGTCCTTAACTCCCAGTTCCTGCCTCTTTGCACATTTTCATTGCTATAAAATTACACAATATTGCAAAGCCTTTTGTTATTTTTCCTGCTTCCCACAACCTCCCATAGACTTCCCGCCCCCTTTCTTCCTGGGTTCCTGCTCCACTGTACCACCCCACTGTACTGTATTTGATCCTTGTGTCCTCCCCCATGACTAACTAAATGTTGTCAGTCACTGCACACAGTTATTGTTTGTTAATGTTTATGTCACCAATCAACAGATTTGTGTTGATGAAAGCTTTAGCAGTTGGGCTAGGACTTCCAGAGGACTTCTTTGATGAAAAGTACTCTCAACCTACACTGAGTTTGTTAGGCCTCTTGCATTACCCTCCCCACCCTGCTGACACAGACTCCTGGGGGGTGGGGCCACATACAGATTATGGTTTGTGTACCTTTCTACTGCAAGATGACGTTGGTGGATTGGAAGTGGAAATAACTGAAGGACAGTGGATTGAAGTAAAGCCAATACCAGGTAGAGTGCACATGTATAGATAATCATTAGAGCAATTGCTCTGAAATCTAACACCTAAAATATTGAGCTCGATACATTGTTCTATACCCAAAAGTGGCTGATAATCCTCCTTATGAACTTTCTTTCTGAAAATAAGTTCTTTGTACTTTTTAGGGTTACATGACATAAAATTTGTTTCTGACCATTCTAAGAATTGAGTGACCAGGTTAGCGACATTGTCGTTTCCTACCCAGACAGAAACAATAATGATATGGAATAATGGTATGGTCATCTGCATATTTATAGAGGGATGTTTCGCTGCCTTGTTTTATTTCTAGATCATTGAGGAATATATTAAACAAGAAGGTAACGCTGCCTTGAGTTGTACCCTTATTGACCGCTTTCCAGACACAAGATAAGTTATTATGCGCAATTCTCTGTTTTCTATCTTTAAGGAAGCTTAAAGTGCCAAAACGAGGAAAATTTTTGTATTTCTTTTCCGCCTTTTTTAACGCAAATGTATCTAATAGGTTGAGACAAATGCGAACTGCTATAATATAAATTAGATTGACATATTCTTACACAGCCGAGAAATAGCTGGCCGAAAACCCACGAAAATCACGTAAAATCCGTCCGCCATTACTTCGTTCATAAATCCGAGCCCACGTTGTACTGGTTTGCGATCTGGAACAGGTGACTTGATTTGTGACGTCAATGACTCAACGCGGTTCCCTCCGGGTCACACAACCTCGTTCCCAGGGCCTCTCTCTCTCTCTCTCTTCAGCTACGTCATGATGATGATGACGTAGCTGAAGAGAGAGAGGCCCTGGGAACGAGGTTGCGGGTCAGAGACAACAAAGCCAAAAGGCACGTGTTGAGTCATTGACGTCAAAAAAATCGGTTCCTTCTGCATGTACCGGAGCACATATTGCGTAAAACAAAAGGAACAAAGAACGACAATAATACAAATGCAAAACAAGACCAAAAATACAATACCTCGCAAACAATAGAAGACAATGAGTGGTTCATGGGTACCGGTACATGCAGAAAGACCCAAAAAATCGGTAGTTTGTTGGTGTTGCGGATGGTGTGATCACCAAATGACGTAAAACAAAAGATTCAAAAGACACTGAACAATACCCACACCACAACACAAAAGCTAACCAACAATGGCTTCCGCAACACCAAGAAACACCCAACTCGATCCAACTCTTAGGGTTCGGTCCCGGTCATTTTTTAATTGAGTAATGGCGGCAAGCCGAATTCGAAATGTAAAGTTAAAATAATGGCACTTCCCGTACGAGTTTTGACTTGAAACTTCGCAAGGTAAGTAACAAGTACTTATATTTTCAAAATATGAAGAGAACAGAAAATGTATATTTTTTTGATCATAGTGGCACTTTAAATATAGGGGTTGAGAAGCAGTTTCTTAAGTTTACTTGAAAGCAAGTCATGTTTCACAGAGTCGAACGCCTCACTGAAATCCATTGCAAAGAGACGGACAGCCTTACAGTCAGGATAATCAAGATAACTGATAACTTTGTTTTGGATTGATAATAGCGCGGCGTTAGTACAAAGCCTTCCTCTCTCTATACGCGAACTGGGTCGGGCTCAAATTCTTTTCTACAGTGTCTTTAACTTAAACTTACTCCTTCAGATTACATCTTATCCTACAGTGGAACCCCGTTAAAGCGACTATGAACGGGTCATAAAAATGTGGAAGTGTTTTAGAGCCCAACTACCCTTCACATCACCTTGCATCAAAACACTGTTAACTGTTTTGGGGCCAGAGTTTTGGCTTTTGCTTCTTCTATCGTTCTGATCTTGGATCATAACTCTTTACGTACCTGTTGTTCTTTTGTTCTCGTCCCAACCGAAATCACGTGTGGTCAACCTGTGAGGTAAAGGCGCACACAAGCCACAGGGGACCCACACGAGCCACAGGGAACCCACACGGCTGGAGCTTAACCCGGTTTCTGTAGCATGAAGCAACTAGAAATATTGCCACCCCCCCCCCCCCCCTAAATGGGATGCTAGTCTATCGTAGGGGTCCCCCCAGAATTTTGTCGCCGATACCCATTTATACACCTGGCCGGGTGGAGAGAGACAATGTGGAGTAAAGTTTCTTGTCTAAGGAAACAACACCGGCCGTCAGATCTGGCGTGCGTTTCTCGAAACTACCGAAAGCTTTTCGGGCTCGAAAGCTATTTTTAAAATTCAATTTCTTTCGAGTGGCGATGAAGTTTTTATCCCGCAAACCAGCGCAGCGTTTTTCGTCAACTTTGGATTTTTTGCTTAGCTTTCAAAATCAACGATTATTGAATCCTTGTTGGTAACATTTCTGCACATAACAGAGCTTTTCGGGCCCGAAACGTGTTCGGGACTTTTGAGAAACGCACACATGAAGTCCAAAGTTCTAACTACTAGACCACCACGCCTCCACTGATGAGCTATGGTTTGTAAAGAAAATTGGTAGTTTCTTGGTGTTGTGGAAGTTGCGATTACCACATGACTTAAAACAAGAGATTCAAAAGTCACTCAGTAAACAATATCCACAGCACAACACAATAGCTAACCAACAATACCCACAGCACAACACAAAAGCTAACCAACAATACCCACAACACAACACAAAAGCTTAGAACCAACAATACCCACAACACAACACAAAAGCTAACCAACAATACCCACACCACAACACAATAGCTAACCAACAATACCCACACGACAACACAATAGCTAACCAACAATACCCACAACACAATAGCTAACCAACAATACCCACAACACAACACAAAAGCTTAGAACCAACAATACCAATACCACAACACAATAGCTAACCAACAATACCCACACCACAACAGAATAGCTAACCAACAATACCCACACCACAACACAATAGCTAACCAACAATACCCACACCACAACACAATAGCTAACCAACAATACCCACACCACAACACAATAGCTAACCAACAATACCCACAACACAACACAAAAGCTAACCAACAATACCCACACCACAACACAAAAGCTTAGAACCAACAATACCCACACCACAACACAAAAGCTAACGAACAATACCCACACCACAACACAAAAGCTAACGAACAATACCCACAACGCAACACAAAAGCTAACGAACAATACCCACACCACAACACAAAAGCTAACGAACAATACCCACACCACAACACAAAAGCTAACGAACAATACCCACAACACAACACAAAAGCTAACCAACAATACCCACAGCACAACACAAAAGCTTAGAACCAACAATACCCACACCACAACAGAATAGCTAACCAACAATACCCACAACACAACACAAAAGCTTAGAACCATCAATACCCACACCACAACACAAAAGCTAACGAACAATACCCACACCACAACACAAAAGCTTAGAACCAACAATACCCACACCACAACAGAATAGCTAACCAACAATACCCACACCACAACACAATAGCTAACCAACAATACCCACACCACAACACAAAAGCTTAGAACCAACAATACCCACACCACAACACAATAGCTAACCAACAATACCCACACCACAACACAAAAGCTAACCAACAATACCCACACCACAACACAAAAGCTAACCAACAATACCCACACCACAACACAAAAGCTTAGAACCAACAATACCCACACTACAACAGAATAGCTAACGAACAATACCCACACCACAACACAAAAGCTAACCAACAATACCCACAACACAACACAATAGCTAACCAACAATACCCACAACACAACACAATAGCTAACCAACAATACCCACACCACAACACAAAAGCTTAGAACCAACAATACCCACACCACAACAGAATAGCTAACCAACAATACCCACACCACAACACAATAGCTAACCAACAATACCCACAACACAACACAAAAGCTAACCAACAATACCCACAACACAACACAAAAGCTAACCAACAATACCCACACCACAACACAAAAGCTTAGAACCAACAATACCCACACCACAACACAATAGCTAACGAACAATACCCACATCACAACACAATAGCTAACCAACAATACCCACACCACAACACAATAGCTAACCAACAATACCCACACCACAACACAATAGCTAACGAACAATACCCACATCACAACACAATAGCTAACCAACAATACCCACACCACAACACAATAGCTAACGAACAATACCCACATCACAACACAATAGCTAACCAACAATACCCACACCACAAGACAAGCTAACCAACAATACCCACACCACAATACAAAAGCTATAACCAACAACAGTTTCCCAAACAACAAGAAATACCCAAAGCGACAGCGAAGATGGCGTCCATTTTAGACCGTGGATTAGTACATTACCTATCCACCTCTGGTAAGCAATTTAAATGGAACTATTCTCTTGACGGCCTACTAACTTTGCTACAAGATGAACTCCCCTTCTCGAAATGGTCACTAACCAAAGAGGACGACAAAATAGCAGTGATCAAAGCAGCAAATGTCACAGTCAACTGGTACAAATCGACAAAGACGATTCAAATCCAGGGCGCCAATGAACAGTCGGTCAAGAAACACCTCAATTGCATTATTTCTAGCTTGGACGATCGACAAGTCGATAAGCCTGCTAAAGATTACAATCTTGATGCTAGCGCTAGCGACTTACAAGGTGGCGAGGATAGCTGTGTTACGGTTACCGACGAAAGTATTACGCTCGCTAATCCTTCCCCGTCGACTAGTGACACTCCAACTGGCTTACGGATTCCCGATTCCTTTGTCGAAAATGAAGAAACCGATGCTCATTTCATCCCAGATAGCCAATCGGATCTTACTGATGTGCCAGAAAGTCCTGCCAATGGCCAAGATAACCCGAGAGTGAATGATATATATTCCTTTATCTATGATCAATTATATGCCTATCTAGATGAAAACGAAATCATCTGTAAATATCAATCAGGTTTTCGTACTATTCACTCAACTGTCACGGCTCTCCTTGAAGCCACTGACGCTTGGGCGTATAATATCGATCGTGGTAAAGTCAATGCCGTTGTTTTCTTAGATCTAAAAAAGGCTTTTGACACAGTTGACCACGGGCTACTTTTATCAAAATTAAGCAATTATGGCATATATGGTAATGCACATCGATGGTTTAAGTCATATTCATGTAGAGAATCGTACCCAAATGTGCTCTATTAACGGATCGCTCTCAAAAAGTTGTCTTTTAAGTTGTGGTGTTCCCCGGGGGACGATCCTAGGACCACTACTATTTCTGTTATATATTAACGATCTTCCAAATTGTCTCTTAAACTGCGAGCCGAGGATGTATGCTGACGATACCCACCTTACTTACGCAAGTAATAATGCAGACGACATTCAATTATATCTAAACCAAGATTTAGAAAACGTTTACAATTGGCTGAAAGCAAACAAACTCACTCTAAATATGACTAAAACTGAATTTATGCTTATCGGATCTAGACAGAGGCTAAGTACTCTCACGGATTCCCCAGCACTTGCAATTAAAGATCTTCAAGTTAACCGGGTCACTACCACAAAATCACTTGGGGTGACCATTGATGACAAACTTGGCTGGAGTGACCACATCGAGAAAGTCACAAAGAAAGTCGCTTCTGGTATTGGGGCCATGAAACGAATTAGGCACCTCGTTCCTCAAGCGACCTTATACTTAATTTATCAAGCATTGATACAGCCACACTTCGACTACTGCAACATTGTTTGGGGAAACTGTGGGATAACTCTGCAGAATAAACTACAAAAGCTACAAAACAGAGCAGCTCGTGTTTTGACCTATTCAAACTATGACGTAGATGCTGGTAACCTATTAGAACTCCTAGGATGGAAAAATCTTGCCTGCCAGCAACAAATTCAAAGAGCTACGATGGTTTATAGGTCTCTACACGGGTTGGCTCCAAACTATCTAAGTTCTAAATTTGAGAAGCGAGAAATTAGTTACAACCTAAGGGACTCTGAGGATAAACTTAATGTTCCATTGCCGCGCACAAACTATTATAAAAATAGTTTCAGTTATAGTGGCGCCATGCTCTGGAACAGCCTTTCTCATAATGTAAGGAAAGCTGAGTCCCTTGGGCAATTTAAACGACTTCTCAAAGAGGAACTATAAGGCACGGCATTCGTGGAAAGCAGCTTTTTATTATTTAATTAAATTCTTCATATATAGACATTTTCTTTTAATATTAGTTTATTGCTTTGTGTTAAGTATTATAATGATTTTTAGCTGACGAATTTTCACCGTGTTTAAATAAAGATTATCTATCTATCTATCTATCTATCTAGAAAATAACGATTAGGGACTCCAACAAGTGGTCCGGTTCAGGCCGCATTTAATGGGGTTTTCAATGACTGGCTTTTGTTTGGGCCCTAAAGTAGTGGTCGTTGTTTAAGTTAAAGTAGGTTAAAGCAAGTGTTATGGAAATTTCTTATTTCCTAACTTATCTACTTTCAGGTACATTTGTGGTGAACCTGGGTGACTGCCTTCAGGCTTGGACCAAAGGCCTGTATCGGGCCACAAAGCACCGTGTAAGACGTTCCATCAACGCGGACAGATACTCTGTGCCATTTTTCTTTGACCCCAATGCAGATTGCTTAATAGAGCCCATTGAGACTGACGTGACAAAAAGTCTAACTTACACAAAAGTGGTTAAGGGTTTGGAGATGCCATTCCAGTTTGGTGATCTTTGGAGTTCATTGTTACGCAAAAGTCATGATTGGAAGAAAGGTGGTTCTCCAAACACTGAAGCAAAGATGTAGAATTTAACAAAATCAAGACATGTAAGCACTGCTGCAAGCACTGAATCAGTTGAATTGTTTGCTCTCGCGGATCGCAGTGAGCAATAGCGTTCCGCCCAGATGACGTCATATCTGGCAGCATTGCATTGTGGGATCGAAATGCGGACAAATGTTTCAAAATGGCTGCCTCGGAAACACCAGTTTTTGCGATTCCTGTACATGTTGTGGATAATTGTCGAGTTGTACCCAAGAACAATGCTTCGTAGCACCTGTTTTTTCGTAGCTACCTGCATAGTTCTTGAATGTTTGTACGCATTTCAATCCCATGATGCTGCGCGCCAATTCTATTTTTAGAATCTGGGCGGAACGCTATTTCGACTATTCAGGCGATAAATGAATACAGAAAGATGGTAATTTTTAAGCTCACATGAGGCTGTCGACAAACCCGAGCAGTACGCCCGTGTGGGGTACTCTCATATATGAGCTATATGGGCATGTGTCGCTGTGAAGGACCGATATGGTTTTCAAGCAGTTGCAATTTTTAAGCGAAACGTTCTCAGCAGATTTTTTAATTAATCCTATCAGCTGTATTTTTGTAGTTTTCGTTCCTTGTGTTTAATTGTATTTTTATCAATTTTAAAGTTAGTTTTGTATATAATATCTTTTGACATTTACTAGGTATATTTTATTTTGCTGTATAGTTTAATTTTTTTTCTTTTTCTAAGTTTGTATGCTTAATTTTAGTTAGGACCTTTCTAAAAACCACACATGCCGGTTGTAAGACCCACTCCCCCCCCCCCCCCCCCCCCACTCTCACTTATAAGTCCACTTTACATTGTTCAATTAAAAAAACGTCGAATTGTAACAGCATCTCTTTCTTTTGTTGTCTCGTTAATCCCCCAACATAAATGTACTGCATCCATAGCAAATGCTTATGGGAAATCACAATACAACCGGATTTCCGCTATTACGGTATTTCACAAGTGAAGCAGCAGAACGCTTCAGCGGAAGCACTGACCATACTGTTTGCAGTCTTATTTGAAAACGCTATTATTATTCATAGGGTGGGGTGGGTGGGTAAAGCGATAGTCCTTTGGAGACAACGCAACAAATTGCGTCAATATTGCTGTAAAGATGTCTTCCATACCAGTGATAGATATTTCTCCTCTTTGCAACGCTGGTAAGCTACTCGACAATACACCATGTCTTAGTTTTTCTATTTGTTTTCTTTCTATTTCAGCTTGCATATACAAACCATCTATACTTAAGGAAAGAGCGTCTTATAAAATAGCAAATCTTATAAATCTACGCTTTACATCTTGCCAGGAAGCGAAGATATACTTAATTAGTGAATGTCGCGCGCGATATTTATATGGAGGTAGGCAAACCTTGCACACTAGGCATCGAAGATTTAAATTTGCGTACCGCCATACAAACAACTGTGAAATGTTAACAATTTACTGACCACTAGTACAGGAGGGTGTACTATTGCATTTTTCAATGATTGGATTTTCCGTGGTTAGATTTCAGCACATGTTCAACAAATTTTTATTACGAACGCATTTTTCCAACTCTGAAATCTAAGATGGCAGATAACCTTGGAACAATCTTGTTTTATTATTTTTTGAAATTTTTATACAGTCGAGGGCATCAACGTTTAAATTTTTCATCAACTAAAAATCCAAGATAGTGACTAATGTTGGGAAAATCGCGTGACACAAAATTCTGAGAAAAGCATGTGACACCATGGCCAAATTCCGAGAAAAAATCACGGAAAACTGTAAACAAATTGTACGAGCGCAGAAATATTCATCTGAAGAAATTGCGTGACTAAAATTCTGAGAAAATCGCGTGACACCAAATTCTGAGAAAATCATGTGTGACCAAGTTCTCAGAAAATCAAAAAAAACTAAAGTGTGTGTGATCACGTGACCCTTGAATCTTTCAAAGAGCGGGCAGTGCAAGTGCTTTTAAAATCATAATAACTCGCGTTTTCCTTAACGTTGTGAATTAAAATCGAAAAGGTAGATAACTGATAATGCTCTTTTGTCAGTTGTGCTATATTTAAATTCCAAAACCCCTTTTCTTTCGATTCTTAGGGCCGCATTTGTTTCGATCACTTCGATTTGCCGGAAAACATTATCATGCCGTTGACAATTCACCAGACTTATAAAAATCAGTTTTAGTGCACCAATTTCTGATAAAATGGAATCATTTTCATTGTGGCGATGCCTAGAAGTAAAGAAATTAGGCCGACAAATCGTAGAATCTGTCTTGTCGCGCGTCTGTTTACCCGATACAATTTGTCGGTTCCTTGACTCCGGGCTTGACTGTACCTGCAGCTTGTTTGCCCGATGTTTTGTTTCGACTTTAAGTGGTTTCTGTGAGAAAAATCGTCTTGCTCCGATATACAGGCGTTTCAATGCAACAGACTTTAATAAAACTGGCGTGGGAATTGGTCGATTTAAGCAATTTTTTCGTTAGTAATGTATGCGTAGTAGACACTGGAAACAAACTAAAGTCGCTAACCATTTGGCTGTATTCCAGCGCAAGTTAAGAAAAAAAATCCATCGATTGAACGGGTGGAAGGCTTTCCTCATGATCACTCAACGTTTTGGCTGGAATGAGAAGCGGATTGATGCCAACCCCAGAACGTTTTTCAAGATATCTACATTTTACCTTGCCGCCAAGATTTTAGCCGCATAGGTCTGTCGCTCAATGTTGAGCATTTTGCTTGTGGAAACAAGAGCGACAAGACGAATATAGCATTTTGTTGTATAATTAAAACTTTTAACAACCCAAAACATAACCTTTATAAACGGAAATTATCGCTATTGAAGTCTGCAAGGTTTCATGACCAGTCCCTCAATTAACTACGCTCAACATTGAGCGACACCAAAGCGGTAAAAAAAAAAGATAAAGTAAATAAAAACAAATCGACCAATTCTCACGCCAGTTTTATTAAAGTCTGTTGCATTGAAACGCCTGGACATCGGAGCAAGACGATTTCTCCCACAGAAACCGCACTTAAAGTCGAAACAAAACATCGGGCAAACAAGTTTTGCAGGTGCAGTCAAGGAACCGACAAATTTTATCGGGTAAACAGACGCGCTACAAGACAGATTCTACGATTTGTCGGCCTGATTTCTTCACTTTTTGCATACACATTCAATTTTATATGATGCTTTTGGTAGGTTTTATAACAAATATAGATTCGACAGAGGTTATAATTGCATGCTTCCAGAGCAATTAATACTGAACGGAAAATATGAAGGAAAATCTATTGATTTTGGGATTAAATTATGCATTACATTTTTATTCAATAATATATATATATCAGCGTGCTCAAAATCCCGATAGTGCACGCTGATAAATAAAAGTGCCATTCTTGACCGTGATTTCTTTTTTAAAAATAAAGAATTTTGTATTTAAACTGCAGTAAAATAAAACTCGAGCTTTCAACAGAAAATTTGAAATAAAACCAATTCCTATTTTGCTTAATATTTCGCTTACCGCGAACAATTACTTCTGATATTGTTGTCCGTTTTTCGCGTCGGATTTGATGCACAATTCCGCCGGCTATGTTACAAGCTAGAGTTGTTATAAGCTAGAGGTTGCCCTCGGCTATCGCCTCGGGCAACTCCTACGCTTCTTTCGTGCTCTCCAAACTTTCCACGTGCGCCAGAACTCGATAGTGCACGCTAAAGTATGAACCAATTGTTAATTAATAAAATAAAAGAAGTATACTCAGTTTCACTGACCATATAAGTGAGGATATTTAAACTAACAAAAAAAAGGAAGAATTGAGAAAATTGTATGCATTCTATCATGATAAAAATTGTTGGTCTTTTAAACAAGCTAATGTTAAACTTGGAAGAGAAAAAATCCGGCAATTCTGATTAATATAACCTCATCACTATTAGTTGTAACTGAAATAATTGTTGGTTCCGTCACTTTAAATCCAATATCATTGGAGGTTTTATCAGGTTTAGGAGTTTTACTGAAAGTAGTTTCAGATATCAAAAATTACAAACGAAAAATTGTATTTAGTAAATATGCATACCAAAATTCTAATTTTGATATCATTTTAAAGTCTGTTTTGACTTCGGTAATGGTAAATATTGATGTTCTAGCTTTCGAATAATATCAATATTTATCGCAAGATATATTTAAATTCTCTTCGGTTTTTTATTCACTATTTTAATATGTTTCTCAATGAATTGGATATCGTCTGTTTATCCTTTGAGGATAAGGTGATATTGTATTTACAGATAACATCATAATTGATTATAGTTTCTATTCTATATTTGCTGATATAGAATGATCATTTCTTATAATTAACCTTGTACATATTTCCATGCTGATTGAGATTTATATAATCATCTATAAATCTATATTCAGATATTTGTCCACAATTCAAACAAACAAAATAATAATCATATTCAACTATATCTTGATTCTGACAACACAAATCATCTAAATTTGCTAAGTCAAACTTATCATTTTATCACAAAGGAAACAGACGTTTTGTAGTAGAGATTTTATTTTTGTATTAGTAGAATGTAATCGTCTATTAATTACACCTAATCTTGGTATCAATAATTGTGTTTTCTATAATGAGATTTCTACCCCAAGCAGCTCGACAAATATAAACTTTCTCTTTTAAACAAATAAATAGTGTTTGATCATCTTCTCTAATATATAATAACATCATGTGAGTGAGGAAGGTCGACATTTAAACCAAGCCTTTTTCTAACATATTTAACCAACTTATTATAAATTAATTCATTTATTAACATCTTATATATTCAGGGGCGGATCTGGCGCGGATCTGGGGCGGATCTAGGGGGTGCAGGGGGTGCAGGGGTGCGCCCCCCCCCCCCCCCCCCCCCCCCACTGAGATGACCTGCATCTTTCCAATATAACTGGTATTCTGCAAAGAAAAGAAAAAAATATGTGGTTACGTCATTCCCTAGAGGTGCACCCCCTCCTAAGAAAAATCCTGGATCCGCCCCTGATATTATTACCTTACTTATGCTTGTACACTATGGGGAAATGATTATAATGCTCCACTGTCTCAAATCGTAAAATTACAAAACAAAGCTGTTCGTATTATAAATGATGTTCCTTTAATGGAATCAATAACTCCGTATCCGTATCCCCAAGCCTTTTGAAACCTTCTGATATTGTTAAACTGAACACATGCATGCTTTTTTATGATTATTTCCACAATGAAAAGTTTCCTAATATACCTGTTTCACTAGTATCTGAGCTACATAACTACAATACCCGCAGTGCATCATCTAATCAAGTAGTCATACCCTCATTTCGAACTAATCTCAGGAGATTCTGCCCGAGCGTTATTAGCAGATTTTTTTGGAATAGTATTCCACAATTAATCAGAGACAAACCATCGAAAAAGATGTTTAGAAAAGCGCTTTTACGCTGGTACCTTGCTTAATACTAATGAAACATCATCTCTTTTGACATTTTACTGAGCTTTTTTTATAAGTTTTCCTTTTAATTTACTTTTTTACTAAAAAAATTACAAGTTTTTTATTTATACTGATGTAACTTAAGGGGTACAATATTAGTTTATCTAGATGTACTCCTCTCCTTCCTATATATCATGTGACTTTATTTATGTATTATCATCTGCAAAGGTTTGGAGAAAATAATAAATGAATGAAATGAATATATTATTTTATATTTGTATGTTTTTATGTTTTAATCAAATTAATATTTGATTTTCATTAATTTTCATGAAGTCATGACAAAATCAAGCCATGATATATTTTTATTGAACTGACCATAAAAATTAATAGGCGCATTTCACTTTGTGTAGATTTTCAGTTGATGAGAAATTACGTTGATGCTCTCGACTGTATAAAAATTCCAAATATTAAAAAAACAGATTTTCCCAAGGTTAGCCACCATCTTAGATTTCAGAGCTAGAAAAGAGCAAGAGCATTTCCTTATTCAAGAGCGGCCATCTTGGTGTCCGACCTCAGGACACCAACATAGCGGCAAAAACTTCAAAGCCTTAATCAAACCAAAAATCTCATCACAAAAGATTGGCTTCACTATAAATGCCATTAAATCGGCTTATCTCTTGGGCCAAAACTAGACCCCCAAAATGTCCTGATGTGTCCAGCTTTAATGTTTGTAAAATTTCTATTTTGTTTGCACTAAGGTTGTGATACAGTGGACCAAGAAACCAAAGACCAAGTGATTCAACAGATTAACCAAACTTGTAAAGATGTTGGCTTCTTTTACCTTACTGGCCATGGAGTGGAGCA
Source organism: Cladopsammia gracilis (assembly GCA_022457155.1). NCBI lineage: Eukaryota > Metazoa > Cnidaria > Anthozoa > Scleractinia > Dendrophylliidae > Cladopsammia > Cladopsammia gracilis. The sequence goes on from JAJGOT010000194.1 coordinate 405,504, forward strand.
GTCAACCCTGGATAAGATTTCCAACGCTGCAAAGAGTTTTTTTGCCCTTCCAATGGAAACGAAAGCCTCAATGAACATTCGTAACAGTCCATCTTCCGCTGGATACGTTGAAACAAGTATGTTTGAAAATGGGCATGTTTAACTTTCTAGTCAAAAAATGGATACAGATTTTTGCCATATTTGCCCAGAAAATGGTCTAAAAATGGGTAATTAAGGGTTTCAAGAAGCGGGCCAAACAGCCCCAGCAAATATTTGGTATATGTTAATTACTTTTTCTCTGTTTTCATCAGCCAACCTCCCCTTTTTCTCAAGGTTATGCCTCCACTTTCCTCCTTTGCCTTTGAAAGGTAACACCTGGCCAGATACCAGATGGCGATACTAAGCGGTAGAAAATGCAGTTTGAAATAAGAGGGTTTTTACTGTGTATATAAAAAGCGCTACTAAAGCCTACTTACTACAGTCGAACCTGTATATAACGCCACGGTCCTGAATTAAGCGGCCACCAGCTATTTATATTAGGGGCCAGTTTTCATAGTCCCGAATTTTCGCCCATACAAACTTTGTCTGTATTAAGCGGCGACACTTGAATGGGAACCTAAAACCACATATATCATTTTAGGATTTTACTTCGCTTACAAAGGACCCATCAACGGTGCGCTACAGAATTATTATTTTTCATTACTGCAGGTTTTTCAGTTACCTATTTCTTAAGTGCTTTATTTATGTCAATGTACTGTAGGATAAAATGACAAGAAAGAACATTGTTCCTTTCCAATTATTTGATTATAAATCCTTCTTCAGCTAGCTTCGTTTGTAGATGAGAACAAGAGAATGCCGGGTTTTCTCTTGCTGAAAATGAATCTCCATCCAGCAGAGTATACTCACACGGGATTTCCTGAGCGGGATTTCCCGGAACCTTTGGTCACGTACTTACCCTTAATAGTCACTTTCCCATTGTTTGTTTGCCGTTTCAAAAAGGTGGTTAGTCACAGTTACAAAGTATACTGTAAAAATTGACACCCGACCACGCCCACAAAGTATTTTTAGCAGCCAACATGTATAAAGCGGTCAATTTCCAAAGTCCCAAGGGTGGCCGTTATATACAAACAAGTAAACATTAAAATGTGTGGGACCCTCTGTCCCACACAGCTCCAGATTTGTTTGTCTCAACACAATAACTTATTGACCCTGCTAATTCGCGATTTAATTTTCTCATGTTGAAGGATCCGAGAAGACTCAAAACGTTGTTGACATCAGGGAAGGATTTTACCTTTCCCCAGATCTCTTAACTAACCAGTTTCCAAAAGAGAAGGATTTGCCTGGTTTCGCTGATGTTATTACAACCTACACAGAGCAAATTAAACCACTGGGGTAGGCTAAAAAGAAAACATGTTAATTAAGTTCTGAAAATACCGTAGAGTTCCGGCCTAACGGGCCGCAACTTTCGGGAAGCCGCTACTTTCACTTAGTCGTTACTTTCGGGCAGCTAAAATACGTGAGTGATTGAAGAAAAAAAGATAATGGTAAACACAAACGCGGAATAATCATAACGTTACTTAAATTCTCTCTTTCTCGTTGATTCTTCGGCATTCTTCGCCATTCTTGTGCAGTGAAACACTTGAAGTATTCAATCTGCATGGAGACGTAGCTATAGGGCGATCTTTGTTTACACTTTTTGCCTCATTAGCATATGTGCATCATTTTCTAATCGAGCTACAACAAAATCAACTCTGAATATTGAAAGGGCATACTACAATTAGCTTTCTCTGGAAATTTGAACCCGATACACTAGATACTCTTTGTGCAATGCTCTAAATTTTACAAAGAATGCATGGGCTCATTAGCGCTTTTGCCACCCAGCAATTTTGCAGTTTTGAATAGCTTATATTTTCTTAAATATTACATGCAAAGAGGTAAAAATTGGGTAGATTACTAAATTTAACAAGCTCTTTCAACTGTTGAAGTCATTTTGTTTTTAGCGCAATGTCTTCTCTACGTAAATTCGTATGCTAATGAGACAAAATGTAAACAATGACGTCAGCAAAGATCGCCCTATAGTATCGATTGGAACGTTACTTTCGGGTAGCCGTTATTTTCGGGTGGGTCTGAAAATTAACGTTACTTTCGGGGGGCCGCTGCGTTCGGAACTCTGCGGTAGTTTGGAAGCCTTGGAAGCCTTGGAAGTTAGTGACCCACTCCCTCCCCCCAAAAAATACCAGACTTACCAGACTTAATTATGACGTCACTTAACCGTATGAAGGCAAGAGAACATGCAAAATATGTGAGGGGATTACACTGCGCTTAGTGTAGTATAACAGTTTGACAGGTTAGGAACGGAGCAAAGTTAAATTTTATGTGCACATGTTCCCACTTTCCATTCCTGCCTTTTTGCACTTTTTCGTTGCTAAAAAATACAGAATATTGCAAAGCGTTTCGCTATCTTTCCTGCTTCCCGCCACCATAGTTAATAGAACAAACTGGTTATGAAACTCAGTCAGTCCTTTGTTATATGTTTTTGTTCTCCATTTCTTTTGTTCGTTTGCCTTGACCGTGCACAAAACACAAAAGGTATTGAAATGCATATGAGCAACTGACCAGTAGAAACATTTGGGCTCACACGTTCAACAAAACAATGTGCACGGTCACGGTTCGTTCAACATAAAACAATGCAGCTTTGTACACTCTTTATGAAATTTGTTGAGCTTCATAACCAGTTTGTTCTATTAACTATGCCGCCACCTAGGAAATTCTGATTTCCATGCTCAACCTTGGCCATCTTCCATTGACTTCCTGCCCCCTTTCTTCCTAGGTTCCTACCCCACTGTACCACCCTACTGTATTGTATTGGACCCCATTGTGTCCTCCCCCATGACTAACTAAATTTTGTCAGTCACTGCATGCAGTTATTATTTATGTCACCAATCAACAGGTTTGTGATGATGAAAGCTTTAGCAGTTGGGCTAGGACTTCCGGAGAACTTCTTTGATGAAAAGTTCTCTCAACCTACAATGAGTGCGTTAGCCCTCTGGCATTACCCTCCCCACCCTGCTGACACAGACTCCTGGGGGGTGGGGCCACATACAGATTATGGCTTGTGCACCTTTCTACTACAAGATGACGTTGGTGGATTGGAAGCCGAAATAAGTGGAGGAGAGTGGATTGAAGTAAAGCCAATACCAGGTAGAGTGAACATGTATAGATAATCATTAACTGGTAATTGCCTTTACCTAGCAAAGCGTGATAATAGACCAGGAGAAATGTTTTAATGCTGATTATTCAGCCAACAACAACAACAACAACATCCTTTATTTATACACGATAAAAGTTAAAGCAAAAATCTTGCTTGTGGGGTCGTGTTTCTAGCTACACTAATTAAACACGTTTCTATATACATTAAAATTAAAAATGATTATATACATGATTGGTCACATTAATAAAACTTAAAATAAAAAAACTTAAATCCGCCACATTCGCCACGTCGATCATGCCACGTCGGTCATGCCAAAAAGACCCTGAACAAAACAAACAATTAACAAAGAACAAGAGGCTCCAAGTAGCCTATACTCATGCGCATGAGACGCTAAGACGCGTTGATTGAAGCTACCAATTTTTCTGTACTCGCTTTAAACGTTTAATTTATTGCACTTTGATTCCCGATCAAATCCACACTCGTCTATTACAAGCCGTGAATTATTTCTGTTACATTTAAAAAGACTTCTTTTAAAAGCAATGAAATCAGTAAAAATCGACATTAATATGACACGCATTCCACAGTCCATAATCCACAGAAGTCCAGTCCCGAAGTCCAGAATTTTTTAAATCCGTTGGGCTGCAGCAACGACGCCGTTTTCCCGTCTGTATGTATGTTTCTTTTTTAAAAAAGTCTTGAAATTACTCACCACAGGCAGCGAGGACTGTTCCGACAAAGGCATTGTAAAGAATCGGTATGCGCATGCGTAAGAAACATTTGTCATATATTTTAAGTAATATGAAGTAATATATGAAACATGAGACAGTGTTTCATCACAAGATCAAACACTGAGAACAGAGTTGAAAGTACGATGCCCAGCGGAGTATTTTTGACGAACTTCGAGGTGTTTGATCTTGTGATGAAATACTGTGTCGAATGTTTGATATTACTTCTCAAACAAAATGATTTTAGAAGAAGAAATTAAGGATGCAAAAATGAGGAGTGTTTCATCTGATTTCCAATACTCATTAAACATTAATTTCCTTAAGTTTGTATTGTATCATGAATTATTAATGAGTTTGAGAATGTATCGTAAGAAATGAAGCAATTTTTCTACAGCAACAAGACGATAAGCACCCGCATGTTTCCAACAATTATCTCTTGCACTTAATACGCATCTGTGTAAAGCATGTTTCTATTTTTAATTGCTTTTATAAAGAAGGTTACCACAAGGAAACCAGCGATTCGTCGGACCCTTAGAAAATAAGTACTTAGAAGATCAATATTAGTGGAGAGTGGAGTGTGGGTTGGCGGCGTGACGCTTCCCTGGCGTTGTTTTGGTTTCGTTACTGATTACGTCATTCCTGAAAACTTTAAGTCAACTGGGTGACTGAGGGACTGAAAAGCGGAAGCCCGGAGTAGGTGACACGACAGATTTCGAAACTAAAATATATGCGTTCATAAATTTGCCTGCACTAATGTGACACCAAAAACAAAAAGAAAAACGTAGCTCTAACTCATGCCGCTACGAGCATGAGTTTGTGAGTAATTAATAAACACTTAATGACTGGTCCCGAGGGAAACTGTGAATTTTGTTTCCCGAGAATATCGATGTTTCCCGAGACGAAGTCGAGGGAAACAAAATTCACTGTTTCCCGAGGGATAAGCCATTAAGTGATTTGTTATATAGCAACACAAAAAAACACAACACAAGACAGTTTGAAAAACGCGCCGAGCACTCGATCCATCATAATCATGCCACCTTTTGTCACGGTCGGATCACGTGCGCTAGCGGGCAACAGTGCAATGTTACCCTCTGACGTCAAAATTGTTGCACGCTTTCGCAAATGTTGCCCGCTTAGCACAATTGGCGGGAAACAGTTTGTTTGTTAGATGTCATGTGACCATGAATCAACTAATCAACTCCAGCTATATAACAATAGTATTTATATACGCCTAAGTATTTGCTCTTTCAGAATTCAGGTTTCATCTTATTCTACAGGTGATCCCCGTTAATGCGACTATGAACGGGTCATAAAATGTGGAAGAGTTTTGGGTCCAATTATCCTTTTATATCTACTAGAGTGTGGTTGTCTGCGAATCGGCGTATTTTGTAAAATGCTTTTGTCCGGATTACGTATTTAACCCGTTTTCGGGTCAGAAGTTTCGCTCTTATACAAAGAATTTGCAAACAAATTCATCATTGATTGTCAAGTGTTATAAGGTTTTGTTACTTCATCTACTTTATGATTATGAAAATCGAGTAGTCGTATCAATGAGCTATGGTTTGTAAAGAAAATTAGCAGTTTCTTGGTTTTGCGGATGTTGAGATTACCAAATTACGTAAAACAAAAGATTGAAAAGACACGAAACAATAGGCCACTTCGAAAAATACCATAATACTCTTTAAAGTGCAGGTTTGGGTGCTGCTTGACTGATTTTTCCAATTTCTTTTGTTTTATAGCAGGAACCGCAAGTGCTATGCTTCAACTTCTTGGCAATTTGCATACGGTGCACATTTGTATGCGAACACACTATGCTACGTCCTAGCGTTCCTACATGCACTCTGAATTCCACTGTGCCATTCTAACAAAGGACACTTAAATAATTACACCCCGGTGAAGCTGAGCCTGCACGTAAAAGATCATTATGGTATTTTCGAAGTGGCCTACACCCACTCCACAACACAAAACTAACTAACTTTTGATTCCGCAACACCAAGAAATACACCCAAGAAAATAAAGGTTAGGGACTCCAAGAGGAGGCCTATCAGGTCGCATTTACAGCGACACTGTCCCGCCGAAATAACCGGAAATTGTGTCTATGTTGTGGTTCAATTTAATCCTTGGTTCAAATTTATTTTCCTTTGTTTAAAACTCATTACCATACATTACCATAGCCAAAAACAAAGAAAAATAAAATTTGAACCAAAACATATACGTTATTTCCTTGTTTTATCGCCAAATGCCTACATATGGAGCAGTTTTCAATTGAGTGTCGTAAAACCAAAACCAAAGTAATCACAGCTGTCGTAAACAATCCAATGAACCAATCAGAGCTCGAAGCAATTACATGTCGGCGGGGCCAAGCGCGGGAAAACGCGTGCGAGCAGCGTGCGAGCAGCGTGCGAGCAAGTCACGATTGGTTTTGGTTTTACTTCTGATTGGTCGAGAAAGTGGCGCCAGATTTTTTAGCCAATCACAAAGCGTAGCAATGCAAAACCAAAGCAATTGTGTAATTACTTTCGACACTCAATTTGAAAACTGCTCTATACAACTAAATAGACCAATTTCGATATATTAAAATTTATACTTGGCTCCGAGGCTTGGGGTATAAAATAAAATAAATGAATAATTCAACGCTGAACCTCAATGTGATTTCTTTTGTTTTATTCCCCCAAGCCTCGGAGCCAAGTATGAATTTTAATATATCGAAATTGGTCTATTGGATAAACTGATTCTATAGAGCAAAAAAAGAAGCGGTAGTTTGGAGAAAAAGTGCAGGATTTAAGGATTGAAGTGGAGTATGATAATAAAGAAAGCTCCTGGCCAGTTATGAAAACACGACATTTCAACCGGGGCACTGTCTCTATAATGGGGGTTTCAATAACTGAGCTTTTGGTCGGGCCCAAAAATAGTGGTTGATGTTTAATTAAGTTTAAGTAGGTTAAAACGAGTGTTCTGAAAATTTCTAGCTTATTTCCTAACTTATCTACTTACAGGTACATTTGTGGTGAACCTGGGTGACTGCCTTCAGGCTTGGACTAAAGGCCTGTATCGGGCCACAAAGCACCGTGTAAGACGTTCCATCAACACAGACAGATACTCAGCACCGTTTTTCTTTAACCCCAATGCAGATTGCTTAATAGAGCCCATTGAGACTGACGTGACAGAAAGTCTAACTTACACAAAAGTGGTAAAGGGCTTGGAGATGCCATTTCTGTATGGAGATCTTCACAGTTCATTGCTGCACAAGGCTTATGATTGGAAAAAAGGTGATTCTCCAAACACTGAAGCAAAGTAAAGGTGTAGAATTTCACAAAATCAAGACATGCAAGCACTGAATCCGCCGGTTTAATTGTTTCCTCTCTCGCATGACGCTTTCATAGTTAGACTTAGCTGATCCCAGCATTGCTAGGAACTAAGTTCGCTGCCGGGCACGTGTCATATATGAGCCTAGTGTATGTCCCAGCTCGCCAAGTGTCTCTCTAGCTTAGTGGTTAGAGAAATATGTCAATCCGATAGCAAACACAATCATGATGATTTAAGGAGGAAATATTACGTCAACTTAACTGCTATAACCGTCTTTGAACACAGAATGGTTCTGTGCCAGCCATAAGGCTGCGTTTTCGGGGAGAATCCGAAATTGGATTTGTGATCTCAGATCATAAAACGTCCCGGATCATTTAACATAAAAATCCGTTCGTATGCAAATGAACCTATTTTGACTCGATTGTGTTTATCAGCCTGCTAGACAAATAGTTCTCAAAATATAAGCAATAAAATCTTACCTGAATAGGCCATTTGCATGATGGCGTCACATATGACTACAACTACCAGAATTCAGTTCGTTTTTCCTTTCTTATTTAAATTTTGTAATCACAGTGCGGTTTAAATAACAATAGCCCTAATTTGCACTACAAAAGAACAAACTGAAGGATTCTGGTAGTTGTAGTCATATGACGTCATCGTGCAAATGGCCTATTGCTTATGATATGAAATCGTGAAACAAACAAAACAGCGAACGGAACGAGTAAATTTGCACGAAAGACCGCTTGTCAGATGTACCTTTCTTCGAATCCAGTTCCAAAAAAACGCTCAGATCACGAATCTAAAAATCCGAATTGAGATTTGATCTGAAAAATCTCATTGAAGTATGGATTCAACGGATTCATGATCCGTTTGGATTCAAGAATTTGGATTCGAATTTTTCCCCCCAAAAAACGCAGCCTTAGTTTGCTCAGTTTTTACTAATCAGTCATTTAATTGTTAGATTTTACTATGCTACTACAGTCCTAGATTATCGTGCTTTTTTGTAACTTTTACGTGAATTAACTTTTTCAAACTGAGAAAACCTGTCTGGTAAGGTAAGCATGCATAAAGCTAATCAAGATTAATAATTAAACAAAATACCATTAAAAAGCTGTTTAAGAGCACCTAGTTCCTCATTACTGTAATTTATTATTATTAGACTGTGACGTCATTTAACCGTAAAAGGGCAAGAGAACGCGCAAAATATGCTAGCGTATTACACTGTAGCATACCGGTTTGACAAGTTAGGATCAGAGCGAAGTTAAATTGTAAGTGCGCGCGCTCAGGACGAAAGTGAAAAACTGGTTGAAAAATTGTCAATTTTGATAAATTTGAAAATTAAGCAGTCGAATAATAAATCCCTTATTTGATGGTTTGACAGATAGTACGCGTGGATATTTTACTCATTGCTCGTATTTTTCCTCATCCCTACGGGGCTCGGTAAAATACTACGCAACTCGTAAAATATCCGCGCGTATTATCTGTCAAGCCATCAAATAAGGTGTATTTATTATTAGACTGTGACGCCATTTTACCTAAGAAAACACGAGAACACGCAAAATATTCGAGCGGATTACACAGTAGATTGCCGTATTACACCTCTCTCCTCCGCAAAGGCTCCTATCAGTAAAGAACAGTAAAAGAGAAAATGGGATCGCAGTGAACGGGAGCGCGGGAAACGATGGGAAGAGCGAAAAAGCGGGAGCCTGAGGTCTCCCTTCTTTCTTTTCCCTTCCCAGAATTCCCCGCGCGCTTTACTTTTAAACTCTACCCAGCCTCCGCGCGTTTTATGCCAAGCGTGGAGCGTGACACACCACGGTGACCTGGTTTGAAAACACAGAAGCTTTTATAAATGAAAGAATATCATAAATACATTATTCGATGGTTTAACAGATAATACGTGCGGACATTTTACTCATTGCTCGCATTTTTTCTCACCTCTGGGGGGCTCGAAAAAATACTACGCAACTCGTAAAATATCCGCGCGTATTATCTATTAAACCATCGAATAAGGTATAGCTATTGTTATAATTCAAGCATTGATACACTGCCCAAATATGGTCAAAAAGTTATCGATATACGCTATATCTACATGACGTGCATCCAACGATAGAGGTAAATTTCGCATTTTGACGAGAGAATGCAAAAATGACGGACCGGTCTCGATATTCTTTCTTCAAACTGTGCTTTGTTATCAATGTGTTGAATTATAAAACTATTATTGCGTTCAAGCTTGCATGATATCGCCTAATGGCGCTTTCGCGCTATAATAGCTTAATATTATATGTAACCGGAAGTTGCTTGAGCAGATGTTATTAGTTGCATGGGTCTTGCATCATTCCATGTACCCAGAATGCTCGGGGAAATAAGGCGTTGTGTTGTTCAGCCATGTTTTAAGTCTCGCGTCTTTGTTTACCTTTAATAACCAGAGCCGGGGTAATATGTTACAAGTACGTCCTTTATTTTTGAACCTAAAATGTTCAAGATATGAAAACTTTAAATACCCGCTCTAATCGTTGACTGAAAACGTCTCGTCAGTGGAAATATATTAAAGTCCGTGCAATGAGTAGGCCTTGGTGTTAACTAAACAATTTAGATTGCTTTGAGCCTTAGTCAAAATAAAGAATACTCGCTCATTTTATCTTCACGGTCCTGGTTACGATGCTTTGTCTTGTCTTTGATTTGTTCTGATCTGGATTAAATTTCTGGAACTGAAGGGTCCTGTCTAGTACGATAGTACGCCCATCAGGATTTTTAATTGAGTACAATACCTAGCCGTTTAACTTTCATTTTGAGTTAAGACGGTAAGTTTTCAATTTTCGTGTCTTTTTCACGTCACTTTTTTCATGTTATCATTTTGTGAGACTGTTAGTCAAACCTAAATAACGGTTCATGAACTTTATATGAGTTGCTGCTTTACAATGCAATATCGATGTCGACGGTATATATCTGATACGCCTATATACTGACCTGACGTGTTCACATTACGTCTGATCTTGAAATTTGCTGCCCAGCACTGAAAATCGGATTTTGAAGAAAGCAATAACGAATAATGAATATTGTTCAAAATGTAAAATTGAATAATGAATAAGCAGGAGGAAACTCAAGGAATATTGAATAACTGATGCGGACGCGCGGTTTTAGCGAGACAATAAATAGAGACACCCTGCAGGGACACAAAAAATATATACGGACACAGGTTAAAGGGGCACTTTCCCGCCGAAATAACCGGAAATCGTGTTTACTTAATTTGAATGTTATGTCGCCAAATGCCACAAATATACAACTATTAAAACTCATTGAAACGGGCGTGTTTAAAACATGAAATGGAGGAATGACAAAATAGCGAAAATGGAAAAATGGTTTTCACTTATTCCGAAATCCGCTGACCTGTTGTGGAATTTTGTACGTAATGCTCATTTCAAAGGCGGAATGAATTTTGTCTCCAAGGGACTTTCCCCGAATTATTCACAAGCTACCTCGTTGATACCAGACGATGTGATATTCATGCTCATAATACTTGATGCAGCAAGAACCTTTTTATTGATAAAATTAAGTTAGAAATTACTTAGCGTGCGTTTTATCATAAAGGTGCAGTTATTTTTTTATTCCATTTTAGCATCCTCTTTGTATCAGATTTTCTTACTTTTACATGATTTTATTTATTATTATTATTATTATTATTATTATTATTTCATTATTATTTATTTATTTGTTTGTTTATTCAATTATTGTTTACAGGGCCCACATTGATAGCAGTTTAATAGCTAAGGTGGTCTGACCCTGTCTAAATATTATTATTATTATTATTTGTAGGTTTTATCGATTCATTTCTATACAGGTTATATCCGGGTATAAACCATATACCTAGGGTATATAACCAACAATCATGTAATGGAGAGCACTTTCCGTATTATTTTTAATAATAATGATAATATATATATATATAATATATTTTTAATAATAATAATATCTTTATTAACAAATTCTCAAACAATCTTACGTTTACAATTATTGATCTACTATTATTATAATTATTATTATTATTATGTATTTTTCTTAAGTCTTAAATGAATGTTATGAGCAAATATTATATTGAATACGTAGATGATACGATTACAGAATCTACATTCTAAAAATAGGAAAACATCTTATCAGATAAATTCAAATACTCCAACCAGTGAAGGAGAGCTTTAAAGAGGTGGCACCCTTTTATCACGAACAGTGGATTCTCCTTGCTGTAAGCCAGCTGTAAACATGTCTTCTATACCAGTGATAGACTTTTCTCCTATCTGCAATACTGGTAAGCTATACTTGCAAATTCTTTATCTGTCTAAAAAATTGACGGTGAACGTAATTTGGCTATAAGCCTTTTGTATAAAAAGCTTTTGCCAAAGCCAGATACTGCATAAAGTACACCCAGGGAGAACCCCTCGTGGAAATATTGACAAAAACACAGAATGTTATTCTTTTGTGTTTTCCCACATCGTTTTACTGGAAACTTTTAAGGGATTTCCATGGCTAACACAGTTTATCTTTCCGCCAAAACTGTTGTTACAGCCTGCCCATGCATGCAATAACACTGAATGTTATATTTTTCGGCCCCGGAATTCAGTGCAAACTGCTGCAATTCCGGATACCATTGCCGAGTTTTTACCTATCAAGGAGATATTTTTCCCCACGGAATCAAGATGTATCAGTTTTCCTATGTTACGAAAGTCCAAAGTGATATTTTAAGAAAAAAAACCCTCTTGTTTTCGATCACAATTGTCAGGCTAGGAGCAATATCTTTCCGGCCTCGGAGAACTTCAACTCCTGTGTTTACGAAGCACAGATTCAAGGCGTCAAGCTCTTCGGCGGTAAACAAGCAAAGGAAATAACGATAGAGATGCTTATTTTTCAACTTGGGACCTGCCAACTGCGCGGCCTCAACTCTGACTATCGCTTCTATCTTTTGAGGTTCATGCTCGCGTGTGCTGCCAGTTATCTTTGTCAAACAATGGACTGACAAGTGGACATGCATGTTCGAACATTTTGTTACACGTTATGGTTAAAGTGTCTTCGAATGGAACAAATCGCTAAAATAAGTTGTCGGTAAACCTTCTCAGCGGAAAAATCGTTAATTCAAGTTGTCGCTAACAATAGTAACCTAACAAGTCTAACAAGCGAATGGTACACCGTTCAATATCGCATCGACATGTTGCAACTTGCTGAATGAGTAGAAAACACATTGAACATTTTTAAACGATTGACTGAATTTTTTGGATAATAAAAACAAAGGCTAAAGACGGGTTTTCTCAGTTGCAGGATATTCAGTTTTCAAAGAGAGTTGGATTGCAGGATATTTGTTTCATTATCGCCCTCTCCCCCCCCCCCCCCCACCACCCCCCCCCCCCCCCCCCCCGCCCCTCAGAAATAATGGTTTGCCACTGAGGCACATGTATTAAGCTGGCGCCTGCTAGGAAGGCGATAGTATATTTGATAAAACATATAAGCTGTTGTTATCGAAACTTAGAACATGGAGTAATTCAAGGTACTTATATATTTTCATTTTTATTTGACTGCTGTTTCTTGTCCAGAAACTGGCACTGCTCAACGTTAGAGTTCGTATACGTAGTAAAAAATAAAAAAGGAAAACAATTAGTATGTTGTCTTTTGTCTGATAAGTCTTCTCTACAAATCTGACAAATTATCATTATCTTAGCATATCATCGAGTTATTTTGTAGTTACGTACATGTACAGCATCACTTTGAACATTAATTCTTAATGAACGAAGTCTTTCAATAGTGTTCTCGTGTGTTTTCGTATTTTTTTAAGTTGCTATCATTTGTTGATTACAGTATGGTCAGCTTTCTCGATTTCTGTCACAGATTAATTATGGTAACGTAGCCAATCAGATTGCAGTATTTGTAATAGAGCAGTAGATATAGGTTGTTTACAATTTACACAAAAATTCCAGCAATTTCGGTTTAAATGTAACTATGGTAAGACTGCTTTAAAAATGGGTTTTTGTTATTACTTTTGACAAGGAGGAAGAAAATTTCCACAAGGTGCATGGGTGACGGAGACTCAGTAAAATGAAAAAAGTGACAGTTGTTACATAGGACAACTATTATTATTACTACTGATATGAAAATTCTTACTGAAGTAGGTCTAATATACATAGATAGGCTGAGCCTAACAGCGTAGCTCTCTGAACAGAAAGCCTATGATAAGAGCTTGACTAAGGTGGAAGGTCGGAAACACAAGAATTAAGATTGACGGCCGGGCTTTTATTCAATTTTAGCAATTCTCAAAAACTGTATTACCCGACCGTCTGCACAGCACATTTAGACCGTACAAAAGTTCATAAAAACAACTTTTTCTCGGTCTAGAATAACTAGTATGACTCATTTCCGAATAAAATACACCTGTTGCGTATCAAAAATTGTCCGAGAAACTGATTTGGAAATCACAATTGCAAAAAATACACAAACATACTTGCATAAGGCGACGCGAGTGAAGTTAGAACTATAAAATCCAAATCTTGTTTTGTTTACATAAAATCGCTTTTCAACCTATGTAATGAATGAACAAACACATAAAAATGGACAACAAACTCTTCTTTCGAAAAATTTTATTCAAATATATATTAGTTTATATGTTTGAAAGCAAAACGCATACCATTTATAGCGCATTGAGGCCGAGCTGTCCTCGATGAAATTCAAGATATTAACACGACTGAATTTGAGCACGTTTTATAAACATTTCTCCAAAACTAACGAGAACACAAAGAAAAAGTCAATCACAAATTGATATCAACATAAATTCCCATCGAAAAATGTGATTTCTTTTACCTTTAAGTCACTCGGCTGCTTGGAAATTCTTTAAAACTCCGCTTCTTCGGTTCTCAAATCCGAGTAGGAAATATTGCCCCGCATTGACAAGAACGTATGAAGTTCCTCGAATTTTATCCCTGAAAGCTCTTCTTTTTCCACTATAGCGGCTTCTGAGTATCCCTTAATTAGTATCCCTGTCTTGAGTAGCAAACCGTGAAAAAATGCAGGGAAAAACGACGTTGCAAATGGTTTTCTCCGCTGTAAAACATAACAAGAACTGCAGCTGACGTGACATTGACCATGCAGCCGCGCGAAAAACAAAGCCTCGGTTTCAAAATTGCTAAGATCCCGGAAAATGCGTGACGTCATACACGCATGTTTTGCAACGTCATATGCGCCCGCGAGCTAGCCTTGCGCAACGCTCAGACGCTAGCTCGGACGGACACACATGTACGGACGCGCCCGCGAAACATTCCGCTAGCCTTCGGCCCGCGAGAGCTCCGCTATAAACAGTTTCCATTTTCAAGGTGTGTGTTCATTTTGTTTTTTTGGTTAGCTAGGAATTCTTCTATTTTAATATTTTTAGGGTTGGTAAGAAATATGTTGAAGCTCGGAGGGATGTTCTTTCGACGGCAAAGAAAAATAGTTTGTTTAGCTATAAAAAAATAACTTAAACATGAATGATTAAGAGACATCAAGTGTTCATCAATATCTAACAAGAGAGCTCCTAAGAGCTTCTTTCATGTTGTACGGAGAAAAAGATACCCAAAATGTTAATTAAGTTGCATAAATCAAAATTGATATTAAAGTTTGTTGAAGGCGAGCCTCCAAATTGCTTCTATTTAATTTGAGACCAGAACAGCATCCACCATTATAAAAGGATTATCAAACGACTCTTTTTCTTGTAAAAAGGCTTTCGTGTCATCAGCAAAGGCTGTTAATTGGACCTCTTGACCATAAAGAAGCTTGATACTTCTAATATCCTCGCTGCTTCTAATCAGTATTTATAGCCAGTATCTTAAGTGCTAAAATAAAAGGAAATGCCGGCGGATAATGGGTCACCTCTCCTGACAATACATCAACTGAGTGAGCAGAAGAGAACCCAAATTTGTTCATAAATCAACTCTGAATATTAGAGAAGAACGTGTTTTCCCATTTTATTAAAGATGGACCGAAATTAAAGGCTGAACATGCCTTTAAGTACGTTTGTAAATAAAATTCCAATCTAAATTGTCAAAGCCCAGGCAAATTATTTTCTTTGGTAAAAAAAAAACATGATGTCGTCAATAATTCTGGTGCTATGAAAACTTGATCGACCTTTACGGTTATCATTTTGATTTTTATGGATAATGAATGGAGAGATGGGTTCTTGCCTTTTAGCGAGGGCTTTTGACGCAATCTTGACATCAATATTTAGAACAGAAATGGGTCTCCAGTTTTTTATGCATAGCTTATCTTTGCCTTTCTTTTCTATCAATTTGATGATGGCCATTGATTTTCTGTGAGTTGACAATTCTCCAGAATCATAGACTTCACTTCTTGTGTTCAAACAATCGACAACAAGGTTGTCTACTAGAGACCAGAATATCTTATAAAACTCTATTGTCAAGTCGTCATACTATCATGGCTCATTTTGAAAAGTGAGCAGATATCGAAAACATTCATTAAAGATTAACTTTCCTTCGCATTTTTTTTTTCCTTCCTCGTCCAACTTGGTGATGTCAGGGTTGTTAGGAAAATTCATGGCTACGGTCTCAGCGTTGTCAAAAATAGACTCCAGGCATGCGTTTCTCAAAGCTCCCGAAGACTTTTCGGGCCCGAATGCAATTTTTTAAATGTAGTTTCTAACGAAAGGCGTTGAAATTTTTAGCCCACAAATCAGCTAAAGTTGTGTAGTAAACGCAACATTTTATTGCTTAGTTTTCAAAATCAACAAAAACCGAATCTTTATTGGTAAACATTCTCACGTAACACAGCTTTTCGGGTCCGAAAAGTTTTCGGGACTTTCGAGAAACGGGCCCCTGGCGCCCGTTTCTCGAAGTCCCGATAACTTCAGTTTCCGGGCCCGGGTGTATTAACCCCCAAACTAGCCGGAATTGTTTCGTTACCTTAGAATTTTATTGCTTAGCCTTTAAAACCAACAAATATGCAACATTAATGTGAATATTGCAGACAGAAAATAGCTTTCCGGGTCCGAAAAGTTACCGGGCCTTTCGAGAAACGGGTACAAAGAAAAGGAAAATAATTAAACGGCTCATCTAGAATTACAATTCAGTAGAGTCAGTAGACGTGTTGAGTGTTATACTTCTACTCTACAAATTCATTCTGTTGATCGTGTAGTTGTTATATCTTTCCATAACAGCTAATTAATGTTTGCTTCTGCTTTAACAAGCAGAAAGCCAAGACTCTCAATTCATAATTCAGAGTCAACACTCGAAAGTCCGAGTCCACAGCCAGAAATCAATAGTCAACAATTTACAGTCAATAGCCCATATATAGTCCAGTCCATAGTGTACATTCCGCAGTCGAAAGCCCACTTCAACAATTTTCCCATGTTACGAAAGTTAGAAGTGACAATTCATAAAAATATCTGAGGCAATCATTTGTATCTGGCTTAGCACACATATATAGCTAGTTTAATCAAATAGAGCCCTGTCTACTTAAGATATATTTTTGAGATTCTTTTTTTTTTCTTAATTGTACTAGATTGTGATACAGTGGACCCAGAAGCCAAAGATCGAGTTTTTCAACAGATTAATCAAGCTTGTAAAGATATTGGCTTTTTTTACCTCACTGGTCATGGCATGAAGCAGTCAGTTTTGGATCATCTCTGGAGTGCTCAAAAGAGCCTTTTTGCTCTTCCATTGGAAAAGAAACGTTCAATGGACATTCATAACACTCCATCTTTCACTGGATACACTGAAACAAGTACGCATTCTTAACCTTTAACTTCCAAGAGTGCCAAAATACAAAATTCAAGAAAAATCCCAAATTTCATTTTGTTCCTCGCGAAGCGAGGTTTATAGATTTGTTGCGCATGGATCGCTTTAGGGCGGTGAAATCTCGTGTTGCCTTAGCGTGATCGCATTCAGATAGCATTGTGGCTGCTTATTATTTATCGGTACGTTAACCCTATCCAGACCGGGCTGTTTTGACCGTCTGGGACCGGGGGGGGGGGGGTGGGGGGCTCCAGAAGCCCCCCATATGAAACTTTGAAACCGCTTATGCTATGGCCACCAAATTTACACAGGATAATGTTGTCATGAATTCTAGTAACTACAGATACTTTGGTGTCATAATTACGTAACGTGACGTCATTATGACGTCATATAGTCGATTTTATTGGCTAAAACAGTCTCATCAATATTTTCTCAATTTTGAACATATGACAACAGCACTTTAACAGCTACCTATTTGATAAAAGTCTTACGTTTACTAACACTGTTTTTGTTGTTAACAATAACAGTGACGTCATTATGACGTCATATACAGTGAAATAACCAACTGAAAACGTTATATAAGGCATATCTCTGAAACAAACGGTAGTGTTCATACCAAACTTTCACATATTGATGCAGGAGTAAAAGTTAATGAATTCGTACACTTTGTTGCCATGGTAACAGCATGTGACGTCATAGAAGTGATGTGTACATTTTCTTAAAAACTGGAACAGATAACTTTGCAAATTATGGCTTTTCATGTACCTAATGAATTCAAAAAAGCTTTCTCAAGTGAAAAGGACATTTTTATGATACTTTGACAACAAATGTTTAGAAATAATGGAATTACACAGACAGGTAAATAAATTTCCCATTTTATTGTCCGCCATCTTGGATCCGCCATCTTGAATTAGTCTAAACGTGTTTATTTCGGTAAAAACACCGAAAAATAAAGCAAATGGACTGCTAAAGCTTAGTTTATTGTGGGCAAATGTTTTACAATCCAAAATATGAACCAATAATAAAATTATAGAGAGAAAAGACCTTTAGTAAAACTTCGATCCGCCATCTCGGATTTTGACATTTCATATTCCACATTTTCCTAAAATTACCGTTAATTAACCTTAATTAATAAACAATTATAATTTGATCAATTATCGCTAAATTAAGTGGAAAATATTAATTCAATAAGAAAACTTTGAAATAATCTTGATTAAAGCGAAAAATGCTAATTTTGTAAAACATAGGTGTCAAAAAGCGGTTGCTATGGAAACGTCAATGTCGGTGGACAAAGGACGCTAACGGGAAAATGTTTCCAGATAAATTTTAGGAAAAGTCACCAAATTTGGTGGTCATTGCACCTACCGTTTTGAAGCGACACAACTTCAAAGTCCGAGCGGGCTCCAACCCCCCCCCCCCCCCCCCCCCCCCCGGTCTGGATAGGGTTAAAGGGTTTATAGCGTATTTGTCTAAGCTTACAAACTCATATACTCAACCTATTCATGGGCAAGTTACCCTTGAATGCTCCATCAATCATCTCAATATTTCATTGTCACTGCTAATTTACAATTTATGTTGTAGAATCCGAGAAGACACAAAACGTTGTTGACATCAGGGAAGGATATTGGTTTTACCCAGATCTCTTAACTAACCAGCTTCCAGAAGAGAAGGATTTGCCAGGTTTTGCTGAAATTGTCACGACCTACACAGAGCAAGTCAATCAATTAGGGTACGTACGGCTGAGAAGGAAAATATTCATTTTGTCCAAAATAAGGATTCCTGAAAGGAGTGATTGCTGCCAAAGTTGCAAAATTATACTGAACGTGGAAAGTGCAAGTGAACGGTCAAAACGGGAAATGTCAAACCGGCTAGAATTCCCTCCCCTTTTCCTTCAC
This sequence comes from Cladopsammia gracilis, assembly GCA_022457155.1. Lineage (NCBI taxonomy): Eukaryota > Metazoa > Cnidaria > Anthozoa > Scleractinia > Dendrophylliidae > Cladopsammia > Cladopsammia gracilis. The sequence goes on from JAJGOT010000194.1 coordinate 424,378, forward strand.
TTTAAACCTTAGAACCCGTTTTCTCTAGCTTCATCGACATAAATTAGTACGTCCTAGTTATGTCTAACCGAAATATTGGACCAAAAAAAAACATTTTTAGCTGTACGACCACTGCGACCATCATTACATTTTGTTTAAAGTTTGATTTCAAACAGTGACAGTTATTATTAATAATTGTTTTCTGTCACCATGCAATCAATAGATTTGTAATGATGCAAGCTTTTGCAGTTGGGCTAGGACTTCCAGAGAACTTCTTTGACGAACAGTTCTCTCAGCCTACACTGAGTGCGTTAGCCCTCTGGCATTACCCTCCCCACCCTACTGACACAGACTCCTGGGGGGTGGGACCACATACAGATTATGGTCTGTGCACCTTTGTACTGCAAGATGACATTGGAGGATTGGAAGTGGAAACAACTGAAGGACAGTGGATTGAAGTAAAGCCAATACCAGGTAGAGCCTGATGTATCTCTGTATTGATAATATACAATATTACTAGAGGTTACATGGCAGTGTAAACTTCTGGATGCCCAGATACATCTAAGCTGTGGTTGGGCGGCGAGCCGTGACCAACCTCAGCAACGACGAAAATCTACTATTTAACTTGTTACAAAAATGAAAAAGGAAAGAAAAAAGTCCTATTATTATTATTATTATTATCATCATCATCATCATCATCATCATCATCATCATCATCATCATCATTATTCGACTGTGACGTTATTTTTCCTTATAAGGGAAAGAGAACACGCAAAATATCCAAGCGTATTGCACAGTAGATTGCCGTGTTACACCTTTAGTGTCCCGGTTTAAAGACAGAAATTATTATTAATGGTTTAAGAAATAATACTGCGGACATTTTTAAACTCATTGCTCGCATCTTTGCTCGCATCTTTGCTCGCATCTATGCTCGCCCCCGCGGGACTCGAAAAAATACCACGCGACTCGTAAAATATCCGCGCGTATTATCTGTTAAACCATCGAATAAGGTGTATCTATTATTGGCATTCTCGGTATTGAAATGGAACTAGCTTGCAATGGAGGCTCAGGCGATTGTCCCCGCATGAGCCTCGACTACAAGCTAGTTCCAGTTCAATACCGAGAATGCAAATATGTCTATGTTCAATGAAATCAAGGGTTCTATGAGACAACTCGTGACGCCGGAAAAACGCTCCAAATAAATGATTCTTCACCAAAACGTTCATAGCTGTAATACATGTTCACGTACACAAGCTTATGTTATTTGCAGTCGGGAGCTCCGTGTTGAGAAACTTCGAGCCAGACGTTTTTGTGTAGAGAAAAAAAAACAAGTTATGTAAAGGAATTTTAAAGGATTTTGCGTTCCCCGAGTTCAATTTGAATATTTCAGCGAATATTTGCATTTATAATAGGCCATTTGCACGATGGCGTCATTTGACTACAACTACCAGAATTCATTTCGTTTTTCCTTTCTTATTTAAATTTTGTAATCCCAGTGCGGTTTAAATAACAATAGCCCTAATTTGCACTACAAAACAAAAAACTGAAGGATTCTGGTAGTTGTAGTCATATGACGTCATCGTGCAAATGGCCTATTCAACACATTGATACACTGCCCAAATATGGTCAAAAATCAAAAAAGTTATCACACATGACGTATATCCAACGATGGATGTAAATTTCGCATTTTGACAAGAGAATGTAAAAATGACGGACCGGCCTCGATATTTTTTCCTCAAACTGTGCTTTGTTATCAATGTGTTGAATTATAAAACTATTATAGGGCGAAAGCGCGCGTGATATCGCCTAATTCTTAGCCGACGAGGCCGAATCACGCGCGCTCGGCTTTCGCGCTATAATACTGAGTTAATTATAAGTAACTCTAGGGGACGTCTCTTTATACACTTTACACGCTTTACAATACCTTACCTATGTGGTCATACAGCTTGTCTGATGAGTAATTTGTGTTTTTAATTAAGGCAAACGAATGTTCTGAATATTTCCTCAATCTTATCCACAAACAGGAACACTTGTGGTGAACCTGGGTGACGCGCTTATGGGTTGGACGAAAGGCCTGTATCGGGCCGCAAAGCACCGTGTAAGACGTTCCATCAACACAGACAGATACTCAGCACCGTTTTTCTTTAACCCCAATGCAGATTGCTTAATAAAGCCCATTGAGACTGACGCGACAAAAGGTCTGACCTACGCCAAAGTCGTTAAGGGCTTAGAGATGCCATTCCGGTTTGGCGACTTTAAGATGTCACTTTTAAAGAATAGTTTTGATTGGAGCAAAAATCTTTCTTCAAAACTCTGAAACAGAGGAGTAGAATTTGGCACAATTTGAGACAACAGTTTAATTCAACTGTTTCTCATGTCTACTGCAAGCAGGACCTTGTGTTAAAGTAAAGGAATTGGTATTAAAACCGAAATTAATCATCTTGCAAAGATCTAATTTCAGTTAATGAGTTTAATTTTCTGAATTTTTAGGGCGAATAGTTTTATTTTCAGCTAGTATAAGTTGTGATCATATAAGCTTTTTGTTTTGAAGGCCATCTCGTTCATCAACAACAGCAACTATGCAAACACAATTTGACCTCAGCCTGATTTCTAAGAAAGTGGTGTTTACCGCTGCTTTGACCAACTGAGATTTAATTAAACACATTCATGATCCAAAAAAAAAAATCAGAAAAGAAAAGCACAGGTCAACGTTTGGTTAGCGCTCTTCCTGGAATTAGTAGTATCGTGAACTGGGGCTCGTTCTTATTCAGCTGTTTTATTTTTCAGAAAAACTACGTTATTACTTTCACAAAGGTTGTATTTGAACGAGTGTTTCCAGTAGAAATAGTTTTTTCGAAAGAGTCAGATTTGTTATGTATTATACTTAATTTAACTGCGTTAAAACGTACAAATTTGGATTCATTTCTTGTAAGGTAAATTGATCGAGTTGTATATATTTTAGTTTGATCACAATAATCTTTGTAAAGATATGGATCTAAATGTTACTGTACTTTTGTTTCATCAATTACATTAAAGGCTCGCTCTGAAACTTGCGTGTTAGTAGAGTTTTTCCAATTACTCAATGCTCGGTTGACGTCCACAGCTAGCAAAGTGACGTCAGAACTGAACCTTATAAAAATCGCAAGCACATTTTGATCTGGAGGCGCTCTATTAAGATAATCATGCCTGTATGATTATCGTACAACATTGGTACAGTTTTGCAAGAAATGTTTTAAAATGAGCTAGTTCCCCCATTCCAGTCGGTCATCTTACAAATTATGAGAGTCCGTAAAGCTCTCCTCTTAAACGGTCAACATTCGTTTCCATCTCTCAAGCTGACTTTTCTCTTTCACTTAAAATTACATGAATGATGAAGTACAACTTATTTTACTCTTTTGAACTCGAACTGTTCGCCTCCTATAACCAATTTATCCATATCCACTACACCAACGAGGGCTAGTTGCCGGAAGCTGTAATTTTTGACATATTTGTGGAGTTACCCATACACCTTATTCCAAAATGGCGGGCAATTTATTATTCTTTTGTATTCAGGGGCGGATCCAGGAATTTCTGAAAGGGGGTTCCGGGTGTATATTCCCGGAAAATGTTTCCGATTTACCCTCTAAAGCGCCATTTCCGGCATTCCTGAGAGTCGAAAAGCGTTTGTTAAGTCAAAAACTTGACAATCAGTCAATTGGTGGAAGTGAAACAACTACGTATAAAACAATTTTATTCTATTATTTTTATGAACCACATGGGAGACACAGGTCTGATAGGGGGGGGGGGGGGGGGGGGGTCAGAATAATGCTAATCTCGTCGTCCTTCGACAGTAACGCATGCGTACTTGAACGTTTTTCATCCCAGATAACCAGAGTAGCCCAGTACCTCGTGTGCACCTTTTATTTCATTCGTTCTCTTTAACAATAGACTTTATTGTTATCAGGACAGGGGACATTGTTTAGCTCATTTATCTATTGTTCTCTCGACCAATAGTGTTCCCGCTTCAGTGAGGTGTTGTTCGATATGGGCAAATGGTGGTGACTAGAATGGATACTCCAAAATCACGAAGTAACTGGTTAGCTTTCAGTTGAGGTTAGGGGCAGTAGTTTATATAGTTAAATTTAGGACTAATCAACCCGAGAAGCTAGGTGGTACAGTGGCACAGTAGGCTATGTAAGCCTAAGCCTAGCTGAGGTCACAGGTTTAATCCTGAGTGGGGATTTTAGATTTTCTTTTTTACACTTAAAAATTTATTGAAAATAAATTTTAAGTGTCGACATTACGTTATATAATTCTCAATAAGTGTCCGGGGTGGTCCAACCTGATTTTGGAGTATCCATTCTAGTCACAACCATGGGAAAATTTCCTGGTCATGCTCCGTCACGCATGACCAGTATTTTTGAAATTTGAATGGAGTTTTCAAGTTTACGCGTCGGTTTTGTAAATTCATACCTAGATTCGGAATTCCCGTGAAAATTTTACCGCACTTTCGGAAACAAAGAGCAGCAAAATATCATTTTACTTAAAGGTGGCTCGACTGGGTTTTTGAGTTACGATACCATTTAGCTTTGAGAAACTTGTGTACCACCACAAACGATCCTACGGAAAATCGATTGCCACAGCTGTACTAGAGAAAGATTAAAGTTTCAGATGAGGTAAGTTTTATGGAAATCGGAGTTGCCAAAGCAACGTTATGACGTCACTCCCTGTTTTACATAATACCGATTTACTTGTCATATTTCAGTACAAAAATAAAGAAAATTTCAGTACAAAAATAAAGAAAATCCATTTGCGTCAAATAAATTTTGGTAAATGTTTGTGCTTAACCAATCAGAAAAGCAGAAGACAATAGCTAATAATTTTGCTTCTTTGATGAAGTTCCCCAAATACAATATCTTTTAAAAATTGCATGTCGTACGATTGGGTCTCAAATTACTTAAAAACCTTAAAAAAATTAGACAAAATGCACCTTGAACCTTAACTTTTTAGCGTCTTTCGAGTCTAGGCCAATCAGACCACTAGTTGTAACAATGAAAAAAGTTGACATTCCATCGTGCATTGCCGTTCAGCACTTTCCTTTTTATGCGGATCATTACTTAATTTGTCTAGTTCTAATATAGTGGCTACTGGTATTGTACAGATTCAATATAGTTCTAATATAGTGGTTCCTGGTAATGTACAGATTCCAATATAGTTCCAATATAGTGGCGGCTACCGGTAATGTACAGATTCAATATAGTTCTAATATAGTGGTTCTTGGTAATGTACAAATTCAATTATAGTTCCAACATAGTGGCTACTGATAATGTACAGATTCAAAATAGTTCTAATAGTGGTTCCTGGTAACGTACAGATTCAATAACCGTAGTTCCAATATAGTGGCTACTGGTAATGACATCGCCGGCCCTTCCTTACAAAATGGTGTCGAAATGTAGTCAAAACTAATTTAAAACAATAGATGGTTTTCACTCACGTGACCTTCAGTACTGTGGGACTCAAATGACAAAGGCCATGGCGGTCATGTTGGTGTACCTAACAAAAGAAGTTCATTAAAATTCTTTTGAAGCTGTACACCAATATGGCCGCCGTGACGTAACGTGAAAACCATCTATACGAAATTGTGAGTGAGTGCTCATTTGCATATTTGCCACCGTCTGCGATAACCGTTCATTACACTTCGCGTATACACGGGTTAGAAATGGAATGATATTAATTAATTTTGTGGAAAACATTAAAGATTAAAAGCAAAAAAAAATTAAAAGCATGTCATTTGAACCTTGTACCGCGAGCTAATACATAACACAAAATGAAATCCTCTTTCAAATATCTCTGTCAAATGCTGTATTTAATTTCTCTTTTAAGCTACCAACTCCTAAAATAGGCAATCATCCGGTACCAAGGGTGTGGTTCCGTACAAAAGAGTCAACTGTATTATCAATGGCACTCCAGAAAAATTAAAAAGGAAATCGCTTATGGATGTTCATGCTAATTGTTTATCATTGCGCATCCTTACTGCCCACGCAATTCATGTCACAATGCCATGCTACGTCAACAAGAGAAGAAATCTAAGCACATAAACAAGAGAAGAAATCTAACCACATAAAGGGCTGGTAGCCTTTGCGTTAACTTTGCTTAGATTTAACTTGCTTGGATGGTCGGTGACCCCATATTTTTTGATAGATAACTTTATTTTCCAATTCTCGACAGATTGTAAAAAATCCATGTAGGAAGTTTGAAATTTTTCCATTTTTCTACCTGCGTGAAATCGAATCCTGCCAACTTGCAGCAGTCAGAGTTGGCAAATGCTGTTGTTTAAAGATTAAATTTCCTTTAAGGGACGTCACCAGATGAATGAATTTGCTTAACAGACCTAGTCATATAAAATTTGGCATAGAAAGTTGCATTTTAAAGATTCACTTGCAATATTTTTGCGACTAACAGACATTGGGGCCATATCCAGTGAGGCAGAACAATTTATCAAAATAAGGGTCGCCTTTCAGACATCTTATCTCGGAAGCAAAGTCGGTGACCCCCTAATTTGTTTTAATTTCTGACACGAGTAACTCGTTACCTAGCTATAGCAAAAGTTTTACAAAAAAATCAGTGTTACAAGATTTTCACGCGAATGTCCTTAAAACCTAAAACATGCTTTATAGCAAAATGCAAATCTTTGCAACTGCGCCCTACAATGGCCAATTTTCATGATGGCATCATTTTACTACAACTACTGTACCAGAATTTTTGTTTTTCCTTTCTTATTTGCATTTGTAATCCTGTGGAGCTCAAATAATAATAGCCCCAACTAACATTTAAGAAACAAAAAAACTGAAGGATTCTGGTAGTTGTAGTGAAGGAAATGTGTTATAAAGGTCAGAAAATAGTAAAAATAAATGAAAAATTGTAAAAAGTGTCATTACAGTGATTGAGTTCAATTTGAACTGCACTGAACTGAGTTGCACTCAATCACTATGACACTTTTTACAATTTTTTCATTTATTTTTAGTATCTTTTTCATGTTTTTAACACCTTTTATATTAAACAAGTGTCACGCATGTTCTGGAGAACATTCACGTTTACTCCTATTTCAATTTGTTGTAGTAAAGGATGCCATCATGAAATGGCCTTTTTCAAGAAGCAGTGCATTGTTTGCTTATTCATGCAGCATAAAGCTTCTGAATTATCGCATGTGATCGTCATAATGTTCAAGAAGAGGTGCCTCCGCACTAAATTCCTCTTGACAAATCCAACAACTGTATGTTGAGACAAGGCTTGGTTTATTTTGTTGAGAAGGTGATTTCTGTTTTGTATGGTCATTAACACTTTGACAAGTCTGGTTTGTGTTTTCACTTTCCTGGAGAGAGTACGCTGCAATTATACAGTTGCAACAAAGAATACGCATACAAGGAATCCCTCCTATATCAATACACACTTGGTGTTCAACTCCTTTTTGTTGAATAAATGACTTGGCACACTGCTCACATGTATAAGACGTTGTTGTTTTGTGTGTTCTCTTATGTGTATTCAGAGTGCTAGATTGAGCAAAACACTTGCCACACTCCTTGCATGTATAAGGTTTCTCTCCAGTATGTGTTCTTATATGGGTCTTTAGATCTCCTGTTCTAGAAAAAGGCTTGCCACAATGCTCACATACATGTGGCTTTACTCCTGAATGATTTTTTGCATGCCTCTGCAGATTGGTCTTGAAGGGAAACCATCGGCCACACTGATTGCATGTGTACGGCTTATGTATTCTCATATGTGCTTGCACATCCTCCAGGTTGGGAAAACACTTACCACAATGTTTACATGTATTGGTCTTATCTCCTTCATGTCTTCTTTCATGTTTACGAAGATTGCTAACTTGAGTAAAACACTTACCGCATTGATTGCATGCATAAGGCTTCTCTCCAGAATGTGTCCTATTATGTAACTGCAAATCATATTTTTTGGCAAAACACTTGTCACAGTGTCGACAGGCATAAGGCTTTTCTCCTGCATGTGTCATTGTATGCTTCTGCAGACTGCCTGAACAGACAAAATTCTTCCCACACTGCTTGCATGTGAAAGGCTTCTCTCCTGTATGTATTCGTTGATGTATTTTAAAATTTCCAGGGTAGGCAAAGCACTTTCCACATAGCTTGCAAGTATAAGGCTTATAACCTGTATGTCTTCTTTCATGTAACTGCAGATGCCCACATTGGGAAAAACACTTGCCACAATGCTTGCATGTATAAGGTTTCTCACCTGTATGTGTTCTTTCATGTATCTGCAGACCCCATTTTTGGAAAAAACACCTACCACACTGATTGCACGCATAAGGTTTCTCCCCAGTATGGGTTCTTCCATGCTGTTGCAGCTGTTGCAAAAGTGCAAAACACTTGCCACATTCCTTGCAGGTATAAGGCTTCTCTTGATGTATTACTTTATGTTTGTTTAGACCTCCTCGCTGACAAAAGCGCTTGTTACACTGCTTGCATTTAAAAGACTTCACTCCTGAAGGGGTTCTTGCACATGTATGTGCCTGCAGAACGCCTAAGTAGGAGAAACATTTGCCACATTGCTCACACATATAGGGCTTCTCAGTCTTCTCTCCTGTATGTTTTCTTTTATGTGTTTTCAGAACATTGGCATAGGCAAAACACTTGCCACACTGCTCACATTTATAAGGCTTCTCTCCTGATTAAAGATTAAAGATTAAAGATATGAGTTATTTTATGTACTTTCACATTTCTTGCCTGGGTAAAACATTTGCCACACTCTGTGCACATATATGGTTTCTCTCCTCCATGGATTTGTTTATGTTTGTGTAAATTGTGGGCATTGTTAAAATACTTACCACACTGTTTGCATGTATAAGTTTTCTGCTGCTTTCTGTAGTCATTTGCCCCTTCATTCTTTTTTACATCTCCACTTGGGCTGCAGGATGTACTGCTCACACTGGACATATCTCCCATTTTGCATACACTAACAGAACAGATACCAATAGACACATCTTCAGTTTGAAATTTTAAGAATTTCTGTTAATTTTTCTGTTTAGTGTCATGTAATTTGACTTTTTTCTAAGGGTGCAAACTACAATTAACGCTGGAAGATTCAATGTGAGGGAAACAAGACGCCTAGGAGAGGGGGGGGGGGGGAGGGGGGTCAGTGAACATTGGGCCTGTGATATTTAATGGTCACCTGTCTTACCCATAGGGACCGCATTGGAGGGAGGAAGAGGAGATTGATGCAGGGGGTGGGGAGTCAGTGAAGCAAAATGCCTTAGAGATGGGAAGGTCCAAGGTTTGCAGAACCTTTTATTAAGAATATTTAGTATTCACAAGTTGGCTTGTAGGAGTCTTTGATTTGTTCTTACGATATTTTGTTGCATCTGTGATCCACAATTGAACAGACGCAGCATAATGTAATATCCTTGTTAACTTCAAGTTACCCAGGGGTTTCAATAATAGCCAGGTAGCGGGTAGATCTACCCGCTTGTAATGAGCCGACTACCCGCTTGTAGTCTAACACAAACATCAAATCAGAAGGTTCGACGATAATTTCATCTCACCTGCAAATTCTTGCCAAGAAATTTGGCAAAATAGGTCTTATGTAGTTACAGGTAAACAAAAGGAAAAGTAAAATAAAACATATTCTGGTGTTTACCCAGCCGTTTGGACTATAAAAAGGCAAAGAAAAGTCTGAAATAACGCGTAACAAACATCGCTTCAATAGACTCGACGTGGAAAAAATGTGCAAGGCAACTCAGCTGAAGTTGAGGAAGACTGGGACTAAGCAATGTGTGCGCATGAATAGTAAGGGCGAACGAGAATCATTCTTCGCAAGGTCAGTGTACTGTAAGGGACAACTTTCTGTGTTCACGCTAATATTATGCTTTGTTGTTGCGCCCGTGTATCATTCGCGAATCGATTTGATAACATAATTTTCTTCAACGTTGTCCAAATTGGTTGACTTCGAGGAACAACAAATCTTCATAAAAATAGTCTCAGAATGCAGAAAAATGCATCTGCGAGAGTCTAGAATTTCAAAATTTTCGGGGGGGGGGGGGCATGCCGCCAGACCCCCTTTCAGGCCTTCCAAATTATATATAGATAGGCTGAGCCTAACAGCAAAGTTCTTTGAACAGAAAGCCGATGATAAACTTAACTCAGGTGAAAGGTCGGAAGCACAAGAATAAAATTGACGACCAGGCTATTTTTTAATTTTAGCAATTCTCAAAAGCAGACTTACGCAACCATTTGCACAGTACATTTAGACTGTACAAAAGTTCACAAAAACAACTTTTTCTCCGTCTAGAATAACTAGTACAACTAATTTCCAAATGAAATACACCTGTTGCTTATAAAAAATTGTCCGAGAAACTGATTTGGAAATCAAAATTGCAAAAATACACAAACATATTTGCATAAGACCACGCGAGTGAAGTTTAGAACTATAAAATCCAAGTCTTGTTTTGTTTACATAAAATCGCTTTTCAACCTATGTAATGAATGAACAAACACATAAAAATGGACAACACAATCTTCTTTCAAAAAATTTTATTCAAATCTCCTTAAGTTTATGTTTAAAAGAAAAACGCGAACCACAGCTCATCGAGGCAGAGATGTCTCCGATGAAAGAAATCAAAACAACTGAATTTAATTGAGCACGTTTATAAACAATTCTCCAAAACTAGCGAAAAGACAAAGAAAAAAGTCAATCACAGATTGATATCAACATAAATTCCCATTGAAAAACGTATTTTGTTTTACCTTTAAGTCCCTCCACTGCTTGGAAATTCTTTAAATCTGCACTTCTTCAGTTGAATCTGAAACCCGAAGTGACAAACATCTCCCCGCATTGCTCCCATCCTCGAAACAAGCTTTTATCCCTGAAAGCTCTTCTTTTTCCACTATTAGCGGCTTCTGAGTATCCCTTAATTAGTATTCCTGTCTTCAGTAGCAAACCGCGAAAAAATGCAGGAGAATAACGACTTTAATTTAAACAGTTTTCTCCGCTAAACACAGCAGTGTTTTCCCAGGTGACGTGAAATTGCAAAGATCCCGGTTGTTGTGTGGCGTCATACGTGCATGTTTTGCGCCCGCGAGTTATCCCTAAGCGACGGCGGCGGCAGCGGGCACACAACGTGCCCGTGAAACATTCCGCTAGCCATGACCATGAAAAATGACGGGCATGGGTTCTATGGTTCTCTGGTTCTATGAGTATGGTGCTCCGCGCGGGCCTTCGGCCCGCAGAGCTCCGCTACTATTAGCATTTCCTCCCCCTGGATTTATTCAGCCAGTACAGTCAAACCTCTATAATGCGGTCACCCTCTGGGAATAATTAACTGACCATTTAAGGCGGCTAGAAAAGGTTTTCAGCTGCGTGCTTGCATGCAACATGCACTCGCCATGCACTGACGCACGCGTCATCTGATTTTCCTATCAAAAAGTGGCATGCGCAGCTCACAGGAAATGAAAATACTGCATAAAACTGCGTAAACCGGAAAAAAATAGTGCATAACATATTCCTCTTTACCCTGATTTTCTGTATGCAAGCAGTATTCAGTATTTCCTATCTTAAACAAGAATTTGAGAAAAAAATTTCCTTATCTAACAACAACCTTTTTGGAAATAACTTGATTTCCACTAGATAGATTTTTGTCATAGCCCCAAAAAGAAGAGAAAATTAGCATATCTTTCTAAATTAAGAAAAAAACCTAATAGATCGCCGGATTAGTTTTAAAGATAATTAGCAAAAACTGAGTTTTAGAGGCTCTTTTCTCTTTTCTTTCCATGGCAGTGGTTTTCATGTCAGAAGCACAGCGCTGCGCACAAATGACATCACATACTTTTGACCCCCGTTGTGACTAAGACAAACAAACTCCTCCATGTGTTATCTACATAAGAATATTGTATGGCAAAGTGGTGTTGGCAAACACTTTGATGCGGCTTTTATCAATATCTGCGTAAGAAAATCGAACACCCAGGGCAATGTTGAAGAGAAAACCTAAAAGATTATTTTTGGAACATCTCAAACTTTGGCGAAAATGCAAAGAATTGATACAGAGTGGCAATTATTGTCTGAAAGATTTCACTCTTGAGGTTCAGTTTGCAGCATATACAGCTGAGCCGTAAGAAACGTAGCATATTGAGAACCAAGTAGTAAAGTGGTCCATGGCAAGAAAAGGCATGTTTCAATGATGGTGAAAGAAACAATAATCTGCCTATTGCTTCACAGAAAGGATACGTTTATTTTTATGCTGTTTATGCTACCAAATGCTGGAAAGCCATGGGTGGAGAAAAGTTTATACCCATTTGACGAATACTCGAGAATAAGCAGCTCTCTGATTTATCAAATATATTATCCCTTAGAATATATACACACAAAGACAAGATTTTTGTACAAAAACAAATTCACTTTGTCATCAACAAGACCCTTTCTGCTTTGCTCGGTAATGCGGATCGTAAATTTTATTTGTATAAAATAAGTATTCTGGATCATTTGGAACCTATTTACACATCTTTTTCCAAGCTAGCAATGCACATATCTTAGTCATACAAGAAGAATACGATGACTTACTTTTCTCTTTGGCTTAATTTTGGGTACAAGTCGTGAAATGTTTTCAAATTGCATGAGCGCTAGAAGAGATTGGAAGTCCGATGAATGGATTTCACCTCACACTGAATTTATTGAATTTTAAGCTAAAATCTACATTTCTTGAATCAGTTTTTCACTCCCTAATTTAACATTGCCTTTTAATTATTATATTTGAAGCTCAAAAAACATCCAGGCCACGTTAACTGCTTATTTCACCGATTTTTCATATTCAAAACACATCCCACTCATACAAAGTAATACAAATCAACTGTTAAGTCGCCGGCCATCCCGATAGCTGTAAAAATGACTAGAAATGTTTTTAATCATTTGTCAACAGATAAGCGTAGCCGTTAGTTTTTTCATCAACATTAATATAGATGCAGATACTAACATTAGCTGTTCGAATAGCTGAATATTTTTCCAACGGATAGCCCTAGCCGTTCAAACGGCAGAAGATTTTTTTGAACGGCTAGCAGCAGCCGCTCGATCGCCTGAAGATTTTTTTGCACGGCTAGTAGCAGCCGTTCAAACGACTGAATAAATTTTTTGAATCGCTAATCACAAAATCACAGTCATTCGAATGGCCTCCTGCCGCGGGCGGCTGATGAACAGCAAGTGAACGGCTTGAACATCTCGAACGGATAGCCTTCAGTATCGTTTTCGCTTGAAAGGTCACAAATGTTGTGTGTAAACCAAGTGAACATTTTTTAAGCATGACACAGCTGTGAATTTGAAAAGGGTAAAAACAAAAGTCAGAAATTCCTGGGGGGTGGGGTGTCGTCAAAGAGCCCTCCCCCTGGAACGGAAATTCCAGTGGGGTGAGGGGGTCTAAACTGAAAGACCATCTGTGGAGGGGGGTATGGATATTTTCTGGAACCACACAATTTCCATGCATATGTTCTTCGGTTTCTGCCTTTATATAGACATTGTGGTGACTCTTTTCTCATGTCCGAGATTAGGTGGTGTCCGACAATAGGGTCAAATACCTTACTATTACAAATAATATTAAACTTTATGGAAACGTGGAGGGCGTTTTCTTTTAATTATTTTTTTTTAAAAATTAAATATTTTATCTTCAGCAGTCTAACATATGGACAGCAACACAGACATATCCCGGCCCATATACCTCTTCTATTAAATTTCCAAATTATGAGTACTAAACAAAGGTTTTAAAAAACAGGCCCCGGTTGTTCAAAAGGTGGATAGCGCTATCCACCGGATAAATCACCGTCCAGTGGATAAGTATTAACAAAATCCTTTGTGTTATCCGCTGGATAGTGATTTATCCACCTTTTGACAATCGGGGCCAGGATGATAGACATTGACGCGCTATGTACCTTGCAGAGGTTGTTTACCGATCAGGTCTTTGTCAAGTTCTGGCGTAGAAAGATTCTTTTGAAGTCCAAATGCCGTGAAAACGAGAAAGATAGATCTTTTCAGCAAAACTTGACTGTGGAACTAGCAGCAGTATTTTCCACAACAAGACAAGCGAGCTTGACTTTCTCGCGGATCGAAGGCAACCAATCAGATTCCAGCAGAATGGCTGTTTGACCAATCAGCACGCGCCAAAACTGACCAATGAGGCGCGCGCAATCTACATATATAACATTCATATCACGATTGATTGACGCCATTGATAGATTTTAACAGCGCCAGAGAGAGAAGGAAGGAGTAGAGAATTTTTGATCGCCGTTGAAGATAAAAAAAAATGGCTCGTACGAAGCAAACAGCACGTAAATCAACCGGAGGAAAGGCTCCAAGGAAACAGTTGGCAACTAAAGCAGCTCGTAAGAGCGCTCCATCAACCGGCGGAGTCAAAAAGCCTCATCGTTATAGGCCCGGTACCGTCGCTCTACGTGAAATTCGTCGTTATCAGAAGTCCACTGAATTGTTGATCAGAAAGCTTCCATTCCAGCGACTTGTACGTGAAATTGCCCAAGACTTCAAAACTGATCTTCGTTTCCAAAGTGCTGCTATTGGCGCCCTACAAGAAGCCGCTGAAGCTTATCTGGTTGGTCTCTTTGAAGATACAAACTTGTGTGCTATCCACGCCAAGCGTGTAACCATTATGCCAAAAGATATCCAGCTCGCTCGCCGAATCAGGGGAGAACGTGCTTAAAATAAACTTTAATCTTCGTTGTACATATCTAGACTTTTATGGAACATGACAAGCATTCAAGCAAGAATATAACTGACTTTACTGTGATATACATGCGCTACTAGCCATCATCGAAGACATTACTATTCAAAATAATCATATCAATGAACTATTTTTCGTTTGATTGTCACTGGAATTTTCGTTAATTTTTAAGCCTTTGTCGATAACAAAATCTACCCCTTTGAACTGTAAAGTAGTCTGTTTTATGAGTTTTATTTTCAACGCGTCATTTTAAGTTGTCGGTTATAATTTTGGCGCAATTTATGGTGGGTGACAAAGCGCCTTTGTTTCCCTAAGGTGGAAGCTTGAAATTAA
This sequence comes from Cladopsammia gracilis, assembly GCA_022457155.1. NCBI lineage: Eukaryota > Metazoa > Cnidaria > Anthozoa > Scleractinia > Dendrophylliidae > Cladopsammia > Cladopsammia gracilis. The sequence continues at coordinate 439,409 of JAJGOT010000194.1, forward strand.
ATGCCCTAGGCCGTAAAAGCCTTTGTTGTTTGTTGTATAACTAGCTAAATCTGTAGTCTTGGCAGCGTCGTTGACTCTGCTGGGGCAATTATGGCGTTTATCTCGACGAGGCCAGTATGTAGTTTGTAGCCTGGATCGATACTTTGTCTGTAATATACCCGTTTTTAATCTAACCTTTATTTAAGAGGCAATAAATCTGTCTTCTCTCGTATTATGTTGTTTCTCCTTCTGACCAAGCGCTTGAACTAGTCTGTTAGCCGTATTAGATGTTCGCGTGGTTACCCGACTTATACGCCCTTATGACATCAAAAGCAAGAGAGGTTTCGAGTGTCAAATTCATCAAAGTGCTTTGATGAATTACATCGATAAAAGCACTGAAATCTTTCATGGCCTAAAAGCAAAGCGACTTTCAGTTGTTGACCGGCTAACAACCCGTCTTGATTCAAAGAAAGACGAAGAGCAGCTGAATTTCGACAAACGGGGGTTATGTTTACCATTTCCGATATCACGCGAACAAGAAGAGTGCTCGATCGCATGTTTGAATATCCGTTTAAATTTTCGACCATTTAGGGTGTATTTTTGGCCCTGTTTTTTACAACTGTCAACTTCAACAAGTTTCCGACCTTATTTCCCAAGATGTACGAGTGATCTCCATAGCATTCGTATGAGAATTCGTTGAAAAAAGTTGCCTGAACTTCGATCAGTTTCCTGTCTTTCATTATCGAGGGTATTATTTCTATTTTCGTAGTCATTCGTCAATCATTCGTCATTCGTTCGGAATTCTTCGGATTCTCGATACCAGTCTCCTGTAAAATAACAAACAAACATGGCGGCCACCAGATTATGCAGGTTCAGGTTCCCTTCCACCGCTTCTGTCAAAAATGCTGCCAAAGCATTAAGAAAAACAGGAATTTATAACTTACAGAGACAGATTTGTGTAAGATTTATATTTTAGTATCCCGCATTTGAGCCTCCCTGGCTACAGCTTTAGTAAATTATACAAATACACAGGTAACAAAATGTGATGTGAGCTTGTGTTCTGTTGCAGGTCGCAGGTGAATCGAAACGTTCATACTCCACAGAGGTAATTCACTGTGCCAAACTGTTTCCGTTTGAAAGTAATAATCTACTCCAGTTTGGTAGCTGGTAATTTATTTGTTTAAATTCTACACGTGCATTTAACCATTACTGTTAACTGCAAGCTTCAGGTTTTTTTTAAAAAAAGTCAGGAAACGTTCTGCCTGGCCGTATGGTATTTGAGGGTCCACAATAGGTTTGGCGGGACGCGGGATTTGGCTTTTTTTCGCGGTGATATTAGGGATGCGAGCTGAAAACAGGGGCGGGAAGCGGGAATTTTAATTACGAGCGGGAGCGGTATTTCGTGTTTTTATGGGGTCGGGATGCGAGATTCTCAAGGAGAACAGAGTGGGATATGGGATTTCAATTTTTTTTTCTTTTTTTTTTTTATTCTTAATACATAAAGTTTATTGACAAAACTTATATACATATATATATTACAGTTACAAAGTTTAAAACTAAAAGAAAGCATAATACCGAAATTACAGATTGAATCAAAATTACATAAAAAAGAGAAAGAATAGTACAGCAGTTGTAGCAATACGCACAATAACGATAGACCTGCTAATTAACAGATTATTCCGGTAAGATGGATACTACTAACTAATTGAAGGAGGGGGTTTTTCGAAATCGTATCTCCAGCTGATTTTAGCCTTAAATTCATCCAAAGATATATCCTTAGAAGCTAACTTATTTATGTACAAGTAATATTTAGCAAACAAAAGAGTAAAATCGAGCTTTTTAATAATTGCCGAAGAGCTTTGATTCTTTCTGTCATTATTAAGACCAAAGATTAATAGACCTCTTTAGCTTGTACATTTTGTTTTCCCAATGTAGGTCATGTGATGTTACCCTAGAGAGCTGTTTCTTTTAAATTTTGTTTTCTTCACGTGCATATGTATGCATAATTTATGAAAAGACAAAGAACAAATTCCCTTGAGAACATCACATGACCTACAATGGGAAAACAAAATGTACAAGCTAAAGAGGTCTATTCACTTGAGGATGGCGCAAAGGAGGTGGCATTTTCGACGTTGAACCATTTGATTACTTTTGAGAAAAACCACTTGGTCCAGTGGCAGTTACAAAAAGTATGAATTATTGAATCATTTTGTCTGCAGTAAGGGCAAAGCGTATTTTCTGCAATACCATACGTGAACAGTTCTCTTTTTGTAACAATTCTGTGTAGGAGTTTAAAGTAGAATTCTCTTAGTTTATTATCTCTGCAAATATTTTTCACACGGGAGAAATGATGCCTTGCAAGTATTTTGTCAGGTAGGAGGTCTCTTTCCCATTTTATGTTAGCGTTTATTTCATGTTGATCTTTACTAATCAGGAGCCAATAGTAATTTCTATTTTTCATTTTGAGTAAATCTAATGAAAGGTCCGCTGAGAGCTGGAAGGAGCTTTCGGACAAAATACTAGTTTTATCAATGAGGTATCTCCGTGCGTCCTCCATCAGATCCTTAGGAATCGCAGAAACAACTTGCATGTATTGTAAGAAATTACCTTTTAGTTGAAATTTCCTAAAAAATTCCGAGTAAGAAAGAACCTTACCATCATCCCCTAAAAGATCTTGAACAAGGAAGATATTTTTAGTCATCCAACTTCTGTAAAAGAACGAACGGCCGCCAATTAAAATATCTTTATTATTGAATAATACAAACCGGCTAAACTGCGTATTGGAAGAAACTTTAAGTTCTAAGAAATTTTTTCAATTTTTATGTGACTTCACAAATTGACCAGCGCAAAAACCGCAAACTGGTACAAAGGAACCTTTTGTGCGCTAGCTGTGTCAGGTTTCAAGTAATGAATAGCAAATAATAATAAAAATAATAATAATAATAATAAAAATAATAAAATAAAAATAATACTAAGAATTAAGATAGATACTATTTACATCAATATATATTTACAGCAATGAATACAAATACAAGTTAACTAAGCCACTTATACTATGTACATTAATAAATAAAAATAGAAGTTAATTAAGCGATTTTTTAAAAAGGAACTTGTCAGCTATGGCTCTAGTCATTTGTATTGTCGAGAGAGTTCCATAGGGATGCTGCTTGGTAGTATACAGAATGACATTTTTCTTGATTATATTTACAGTCGTATTTTGTAAAAAGGTTCAAGATTGGAACGGGAGAAAGGTCGTAAAGGCAATTATGGGCCAGTAATAATAACTTTTGCTCGTATGAGGATTTAAATGTTCTCCATTTTGTACGTGTGAGGACCTCATTACTTGGTATGTACCAATCCAAGTTATAAATAATCTTCGCAGCGCGCACGTGTATCTTTTCAAGTCTTTCAAGCTCATAAAAAAGCGTTTTCCCACAGGAACCCCAGAACCTTGTCAGGTCCTGTCAAACGTATCCATTATCGCTTATCCTGCGGTAGTCTGCGATAGTGTTAGACCGTGTGAGGTCTGTGAGTCCTATTGTGAGCCCAACTATGGTGTGTGAGTCACATCAAATTACAGATTCGAAGCCGGTACACAGTAACAAGACGCTGTGGGAGCGTATACTTGGGCGTCGTTGTACGCATATTTAGACATATTCAGTGGAAAATAAATGTCTTGCGGGAATATTTCACGGTTTGATGATAGGGAGTATTGGGCAGGGATAGTGTGAGCAGTCTAACAAAGAAGTGCGAGACAGGCTCGCCCCCAGTTTCGCGTGGCCATTATCCGCTCGCTCGTTTCTCGCTCAACGGACTAAGCTGGGAAAGAGAGACTGCTCGTAGTCTAGATCTTTTATGTGATGTTTATCTTAAGTTTCTGTGTTAATTATTAACTTAGTAAATTAATAATTAACGCAGAAGCGTCTTTGAAAAATGGGCGGGATCGGGATTTCCAGGCAAAAAAGGGCGGGATGGCGGGATTAACAGGAAAAAATGGGTGGGAAGGCGGGATCTGAGAACCCTATTGTGGACCCTCGTATTTCTGTGCTTTTCAGTAACACGCAAACTCTAAAGTTCAAAACTCAACTAAAAGTTTCGTTTTTCACTGCTGCAAATGTCATAGCAGACAAATATCATAGCCTCAGGAAACAACAATGCTTTACACAAAATTGTTAGTGGGTAATGGTCATGTTCGTGGGTTGTGATTGGTGGATTTCGATCCATTTTGTCAGTTTCTGTTTTCAGGGGTCCAATGTTTGTCGCTATAATTATGATTGACGGCAGCATAACACGTAAACCTTAGTTGTGCAGTAATATCAATAATGCCATACAAAAATATGTTTAGTCTCTCACGAGTGAAACATGATTCACTATGGAAAGTGTTCCAGGGATGTAACAAGAAAACACTTTGCAGGCTCATTAACAATTTCAGCCGGTTTTTCTGGCTTGTGTACCTTCAAAATCTCCGAAAGTCTTTGTTTCCTAGAGAAATTTCAGCCAGTGATAAGTTCTCTTTCAGGTGTTGAAATTAGCTGGTAGCTGGCTCTTAGCTACATCCCCAGTGTTCAAATCAGGTGTCGCAGTGCACCAGCCATGATCCAAACATTGTTTATTCAGAGCATGATTTAAACTACCTTATGAGTTAGTTTCGAAATAAGCCCGACAAACATGTTAGAGCAAAATAATGACCAAGTTAAATGTAGAAACAGCACATTACAGGGCTGCCATTAAGATTTGAGACAGGCGTTGCCCTGATCTTAACACCCGTAACAAGCTTGTTGCTTTGTCTGTAAATTTAACATGTAACAGGAAAGATCGCCCGTAACATCAAGGTCCCATCAAGTTTACTCACCCGTAACAGATGCTACAGGTGATGGCCCTTATTGACACCCCTGCATTCAACATGTGGATTGGGGAATGTTGTTTCGCGTAGATACAGGCTCAATTCTATTCAACAAGTTAAACATGTTTTCTACTCATTTAACAAGTTGCAACATGTTGAATGCAACCAGAAACCCATAAGTGGGTTGAAACGTGCAACTGTCTCTTGTACACTTTAAAACAAGCTTCTGATTATTCAATTTGCTAAGAAGTTGTTACAGCCATATTTGGAAAATCAAGATAAAAATATTAACCAGTCAATTTGCTAGAACAACTTGCTTCCAATCTCGAGGGGCCAAGGGGTTTCCAAATATGGTACTAAGCAAAAAATGAATATTTGGAAGCTGTGAATGTGTGTTACACGTTTCAACCCATTAATGGGTTTCTGATGCAACATAAATGTTGATTTGAATTTCGGGATTTGAATCTTGAACCTTGCGTGATTTGCATTAGTCATAAACAATCTTAATTTTCTTGTTGCTGCCTTGTTTTAGGCAAAAAAAGTAACACTTATCCCTGGTGATGGAATAGGACCTGAAATTTCAAATGCCGTCAAAGATGTGTTTGCTGCTGCCCAGGTATTATTAAGGGACTATGCCCCTTTTTTATTTTTCCTGTTATATTGCCAAATGCTACCAAATATAAACTTAAAGATTATACAAAATACAAGATTACAAGGCGGTCAAGAAATCAAAATTGCCACTGTATAAAATATTGACTTTAATTTTAGCTGTTATCTGGTCTCTTAAAGTACATACACTGTGTGAACCAAAATTTATTTTTATGTAGTTATAAAATTTAGCTTTTGAAATGTAAGATTCCAAAATTTGAGACATTTAGGGTAAAAATTAGCGATGTTACAAGCGTTCAAAGTTACACTATTTTGCCCTAAAAAATGGTCACGAAATTCAAGGGACTGGAATCAAGTTGTGAGGCTTGTTTACGTTCAGTGATTCTCTGTGAGTTCTTGCCGCTCCGAAAGATGTCTAGGGATTTGGTTGTTCCCGCAGCAGACTCCTTGAAATGCATGCGACAGAGCTGCCATACTGGATGTTGAACTGATTGTGTAACCAACGTTACCTCACATCACATGACATTTTGGCCGCACAATTTAAAAACCATTTTTTAGGGGAAAATAGCGTAACTTTGAACGCTTGTAACATCGCCAATTTTAACTCTGAACATCTCAAATTTTGGGATTGTGCATTTCAAAGGCTTTTATAACTACAAGAAATTTCCGTTCATATGCACTTTAAGTTTATAATTTTTTGCTTTGGCTACTTAATTTGGCATTTGTTTCTTCCCTTTAAAGACAATAAGTCAAGCCTTAAGCAAGCTCCCGACCATACTGATGAAAGACAATATACTATCTAAGACAGTGCCCCTTTAAGTTACTGCATAACAATAATACTTCATGAAAGAAATTTTTGCAATAACTTAATTCCATGATATTGGAAAGGCAATACTGTACTGCATATTGCAATACTAAGTTATCAAACATTTGGAGAGTACTTGATACCATAACAATCTGGACAAACCTCATTTGCATTGTGGTCATCAGTAGACTAAACTAATTTTGTAGTTGCTAGGCAGACATGTAAACATACACATGTATGCTGAAAGCAATGCAAATTAAATGAGGTTTTACCCTGATCATTTGTGACATTGCTTACAATATTTTTTAGCATATAGCTTTAACAAGCAGATAAAACAGTAGTTAACACTGATAAAAGTTGTGTTTTAGTCATTATTTAATGGTAACTCTCAGGGTTTTCATCAAGAATTGTAGTAGCAGGAGAATAGTGTAAAGAAAGAGGAGAATATTATGAAAGAGCAAAGATAGCTACATATTGCCATTGAAATTTAGCCGGAGAATTCTGCATAGTAGGCAGAGAATTCTCCGATCTCTGATGCCTAATGAACACCCTGACTCTCTTTCAGGTTCCTATTGAATGGGAAGAAGTGACAGTGACTCCTATTCTTCTCCCTGATGGTAAAACAACTATCCCACCTGTAGCAATTAACTCTATGAATAAGAACAAGATTGGACTCAAAGGTACTGCTTTACACTTAAGCATAAGTGAGGCCCTGTTAGGGGTAAATTCCGACAAGCAACACAGCCTTAAAATGGCGACATGAGAGCCACGAACTAGCGATGCACGACAGACTGCTCTGATGAATTACCAAGAGCAACACCAATGGCAAAATAAATTGACAGTAAATTTCATAGTTGCTTACAATGTAAATCTCAAAAGCATTTGTATCTGCTCTTAGCGTAAACATGATAAAATCAAGTCATATTTTACTGAAATACATAAAAGTCATAAAAACCCAATAAGGCATTCATTTTTAAATGACATCACTTCACGAAATTCTGACGGACGACACAAAAATATCTGGAAATTGCAACATAGCTGCTTGTGAAATTCAAACGATGGACATGGGTACCCCCCCCCCCCCCTTCCTCCCAATAGGGCCTCATAAGTTTAGAAATCATCAAAATTTGAGACATCAATGTAGTAATAACACATTCCAATCTCTATACTGCCAACATCCACCTTTGGAGAGAATTGTCTGGCAATTGTAGAGAGATGGGCATTATACATGTACATGGAGAGGCTTTAATGAAACTATTTAAATGACAAGAATTAAAACAATTTGGCTGTTGTGGGGAGGTGGCCATTGGTAAAAGCTTAACTGTGTTGTGGTTCAATTTTTTCCTTGGTTTGAAAATTTACAAACCATTTTGATTTTTGTTTTCCTTATGAATCTCAGACAAAGGAAAATAACAACTAAACTGGTTTGAAAATTTTCAAACCAAAGAAAAATTTAACTCACAACAATTGTATTACACAGGTATACACTATAGGGCCTTCTGTACTTTATGTTACAGCAGTAGTTATTGCACAGCTGTTTCAGTTACTAGTATATACATGTAAATGCGATCTTACAGTGTTTAATGAGATTTTACTGCCTGGTCAGTGAAATATAGTTAATGGAATATGACTCTGATCTTGTTTTCTATGCACATTGAACTATTATTAATGCTACTGTCAGTGTATCCAAGTTTCCATGGTCAAAAAACTCAAGAGTTCTGTTGTACCTCTAGTTAAGATAAAATTTTACAACTCTGTTCTCTTAAACCTTTTCCCGCTGACAAATTTAAGAAATGTAAAATGATTGCGACTCCGAAAAATATCTTGCAAACTTAAAATGTATAAGTACAAGCAAGAAAACGACAAAGTAAAACAAAAGTAAACATAATATTTCAGTTCTTATTACAAGACCTTGATCTGATTTGAGAACTTACCTACTTGCATACTTAATTAATTAATTAATCATTGTAATTAATAAATAAATAAATAAAATAATAAAGATTATAATTTTATCAAACTTATATTTTAAAGTGCCCCTATGATCAAATTTTTGATTTTCATTTTTTTACATTTTTGTGTACTATTAGACTTTCTTACTCATCTTGCCAAATTTCAATCCATTACAAACATCAGAAGTCATTTTATTTTAACATTTATTTCCGAGAATTTACGGCCGCCATTAATCAACCTTGTTCCAAGGCTTTGTTGCGAATGGGAGAAAGTGACGTCAAAGACTCAAACATACCTCACGGGTTGAAATTATAATAACAATAAGTATTAAAAATCACGCGAAAAGCAACAAAAACTTTGGACTTGTTCTTCGTGCAATTTTCTATGCTGATTGTTATAATTTGATCATAGCTGCACTTTAAGTTTGCAATATGTTTTTTCGGAGTCAGAATCATTTTATATTTCTGTTCTCTTAAGAATGGTATATCATTGCTTTGCATTGACTGAAAGAATTAAGGCCTCATAATAAGTGTTCAGTATTACAGCCATTTCTACCAGCTGTGTTAGCAGACATTGTCCAGGTGCAAAAGTTCGAGCATTCTGTTCAAGCTAGAAAGCTTGATGCTTGCATTTATACCAGTGGGTCACCTTGGTGTCCACTGATTCAACATGCAGGATAAATAAAGTTGTTATTATTATTTTTATTGTTTTAATTATTATTAAGGTTCACGTAAGTAATTCATTTGCACACTAATCAGCATTTTTCACTAACAGTAAAGACTCCACAGTCTCGTATACAAATCTGCTAGAGTGCAGATTTGATTTAGTCAGAGGTTAATTATTTGTTGTATTACCGGTATGTTGTTTTAATTTTGGTAGGACCTTTAGAGACAAAGATTGGTAAAGGACATGTGTCTATGAATCTCACACTCAGAAGGTGAGTGGTCATCAAAAGAAACTTTTTAAAAGTTTGATATATTTTATTTCTTTAGACCCATTCTGCCAGATAAATGTGTTGTAAAACCTTGGTTAATACATGTAGCTAAGTGGCCAAGCATCCTACTAGGTTTCATCAAATCCAGCCCTGAGGCAGGGTTCCTTCAAACCCAGCCAGGCTTGGTCCTTTCAAACCCAGTGCTTAGTCCCTTGCTTCACTAACTTGGCATGTGTTAATAAGTTTTGAAAAGAATCAGATGCCATAGTCATTCACAGGCAGGTTTTAGAAAAGGAAAGCCATGTATAGACCACAATTTTATGCTCCATGAGATCCTAGAGCATAGTACTAGTGCCAAATTAGTACAGAGTGGAACAGCACACTCTATGACTTTTAGTGGTCTTTGTTGACTCTGAAAAGGCATTTTATATCCTCCACATAGTCTATATGAAGAATCTTTATGACACCATGGGATTCCACAAAAGATTGTCAATGTCATTATGTCCTTATATGAGGATTTTCTAATTGGAGAGTGGTTTGTAAATAACCAGCTTACAGAATGTTTCTGAGTGGATACTGAAGTTAAGCAGGGTTGTATTCTGCCCCCATTTTCTCGTCCTCATTTCACCAGAAATGAAAACATTATAACCATCACTGACTGAAAGTCTTCTAGTGTAGTTATGAGAGCTCTCATGTAAATTAAAATATTTTTTTGTTCCTTTTGTTTACTTTTATTTTACCCAGGATTTTCAGCTTGTATGCCAATGTACGGCCTTGCCGGTCCATAGAGGGCTATCCCACAGCATACAGTGATGTTGACCTGGTAACTATCAGAGAAAACACAGAGGGAGAATACAGTGGCATAGAGCATGTGGTAAGATGACTGGCAGTTTGTTGTTTGTATAAAATACTGTTAGTGTATATATATATATATATATATATATATATATATATATATATATATATATATATATATATATATATATATATATATATACTAACATATGGAGGGTACTCCTTGGAATTTTTGGTTGGGGTGTGCCACCCAGTTCTCCAAATCCTGACCCCATTTCAGACCAAATTACACAATTTTCCATATTATCTATTTTCAGATCTTGCTATGTTGATATGCTTTCATGGTTCCATTCACATAAATTAAAAAGATATACCCAATTCCAGACCAAGATGGTCAAAATCTATATGTAATATCCGTTTTCAGGTCAATACCACTAAAAAAAAACATACCCTTTCGGATGGCACATACATGTATATAGCTAACAGTATATAGTGGAATACCCCCCCCCCCCCCCCCCCCCCTAGGGTGCATAGTTAGCAGTTATAGTGCGAATGCGAGCCCAGTATCACGGATACTTAGCAATATTGCACAAGCTTTCAACACTGTAACTGTTTTATAATTCAACACATTGATAACAAATTTGATTTCTAGAAAAAGTCATTGAGATATTCAACCTCTTACTACACTGTAAGTAAAAAGGATTACTACCACATTTTATCTTGTCCCATTTCTTACACAACAAGCAGCAAATGTAAATTTTGACATGCTTAAATTAATTTAGCATACACAAATTCAGAGCTTTTGACAAAGAGCTTTCGTCTGCATAAAGAATGAGACAGAGTACATGTTGTTACTACATGAATTAACAACGGCAGAGAATTTCTTAGGGACAAGTGTTTCATGTCTTGACTATGCAACAAAATGTTTCTTTGTAGGTTGTTGATGGTGTAGTACAAAGTATTAAACTGATCACAAAGGAAGCATCCCAGAGAGTTGCAGACTTTGCTTTTAGCTTTGCCAAGGCAAATGGCAGACACACTGTCACTGCTGTCCATAAAGCCAACATCATGTAAGTATATCTCAAGGAAGTACTGATCTAATGTTTAATGCACATAATATATCCCATTTCTTGATAACTTTACCTTTTTTAAACCAAAATGTGCAATTTTCTCCCTGGGGAGGGTACACTGTATTTTTTTTGGTTGGTGGTGTGGCGCTGAGACTCTAAAACCCTTACCCTATACCCACTCTAAACTATGTACCAAAACATGGAGGCCTTATGCATCCTGTGGCGCAGATGAGCACCAATGATGATCCCAAACACTCAATTTTTCAGAAACTTTTAATTATCTTCATGCCACTACCTATTCTAGATCAAATTTCTCCAGTTTCTATACCCTATCCCAGACTAAACTGCTTAAAAACCATACCCTTCACAGCAGCAAATACCCATATTAAGCTCATATTTAACTGTGCCCCCCCCCCCCCCCCCCCCAACTAATATCCTACTCCAATCACTATCACTGTTGGTATCATTTTTAATGTGTTTGGAATCAAATGCAACTCAGAATAGGGCATATTCATGAGCAATGGACCAGCTTTCCTATCATTTTGGGTGGTCACCATCCACTGTCCACCTTACTGTTCACATTATTTAAACTTTTGCTAAGCTTTTTTGCATTGAAACCTTTCTCTCTAATAATTTTGCCTTCTTGTGTTCACAAATGACCTTTAGGCGTCTTTCTGATGGCCTGTTTCTGCAATGCTGTCGGCAGGCTGCCGAGAAGAACAAAGATGTCAGATATAATGAAATGTATCTGGATACCACTTGTCTTAATGTGAGTCTGAATGGAGCAATATTACTAGTATTCATTTTCAGACCCTTGTCACTTTAAATGGGATTTACATGTAACAGCCTTTAAGTACATGTATAATCACTTCTTTTGGGTAGTCACAGGCTTATTTTGGTTGCTTAACTGGTATCATGTAACAGACACACAATGTTAACTATAAGTATAAAAAAGTAAACTACAGCTGATGTAGGTGTTTGTACAATGTGTATCAACACCTTGATTTTATTCAAGTTTTATTCGCAATTATTACAAAAATTGACATGCCTTACTGTGAGCACCTAACAAACTTACATCTTATTAATAAGATAGCCAATCAGAGAATGCAAATTCAGTTGACAAGCGCACCTCCTCACAAAGTTGAACACAATGGAATGTAATTAATTTTCTTGTCTCTTCGTGTTTATCACAGGAGTGTAAAAATAGTTACAAAATATGAAGATTTTATTCACTTTATTGCTTCACACAAGTTACAAAAATGATTATAAGAATTAGCTCGTAATATCATGCAAACTTATAAAAAAGTTTGTTGGGTGCTGACACAGTAAGGTGCGTCGCACTGTAATTGCAATTAATGCAATATTATTGCATCAATAATGCATTCACCGTGAGGATTATTTCTTCATAACATTCCACATCCCCAGATCATTTAAGAGTTTTTTATTTTCATTCATTATTTTAAAACCTAAAGGTCATTTACAAGGTAAAATTTTGTTGAATTTTGTTTTCTAGATTGTAAAAGATCCTAAAACTTTTGATGTTATGGTGATGCCAAACTTATATGGAGACATTTTAAGGTACATTATTGCTGGTTTTTTTCTTTCTTTCTTTTTTCATTATTGTTGTTCTTAGAAATTATATTCTAATTTTCCTGAGAAATCCTAAGGTAATTATTTTTCTTTCACAAGTTGTAGTTATTATATTATTCCAGTCTAGTTATTTGATTTTCTCAGATGGTATTGATACATTATCATAAGATATTTTGCCTATGGCAAAGCATGCTTAAGTGCCTAAAACATTTCAAGAAAAATCCCAAATTTCATTTTGTAAAATATTGAAAAACAAATGGTACCATGCAAAAGTACTGGCAAAGAGGTTTCATTTGAATGGTCACACCATAGGATTTCATCAACAGACTCAAAAGTTAGAAGTACACCACATGTCTCCATTATTGACTCTGGGAGTGAAAGGGTTAAAGTCTGTCTGGCAAATGACATGCTTTAATTATGTATGTCTGTTGTTATTATTGTTTTGGCCAACAAAGCCTGGACTGCCATAGCCAGCTGTAACAGCAGCTTGAGTATTGAGCTCAGAGCAGTAAAGATATTCAATGGCAAGCAGGAAATTTGAGGTCTGAAGTTTATATTTGTATGAAGCCAAAGTAAACTTTTCAGGGTGTGGGGGTGAGGGGTGAGGGGGTAAGGATATTTTCTAGAACAACAACATGAACACAGAATAACTATGTGAATTCATAGCATCTCATGCAGTCTCTATTAAAATTTTTATAGAAATGAAGAGCAAACAATCTTATTGTTTTAGTATAAATCTACTAGATGTTCAAAACTTAACAACAAGACAGGCTCATGCTTTTATTGAATAATGATATAAATAACAACCGCACACTGACCCGCACACACTCACTTTCTACAACAAGATAGATAGTGAGTTGCACAACCAATAAGAGAACAGCATTCGTGATAGAACGCTAGTAGATTTATACTAATGAAAGGTAGACTTAGTGACCTCTGTAACCCTTATGTAACCTTTCTTTCCTTTTGTAGTGATTTGTGTGCAGGCTTGATTGGTGGGTTGGGAGTGACACCAAGTGGAAATATTGGAGCAGATGGAGTAGCCATATTTGAATCAGTGAGTTCATTAAACTCTTTTATTCCCTAGAGTGCCAAAAATGAAAATTCAAGAAAATCCCAAATTTCATTTTGGAAAATGGTACCATGCAAAAGTACTGCCAAAGAGGTTTCATTTGAATGGTCACATCATAGGATTTCGTCCACAGACTCAAAAGTTAGAACAAATGGTGCCATGCAAAAGTACTGCTGAAGAGGTTTCATTTGAATGGTCACACCAAAGGATTTCGTCACACACTCAAAAGTAAGAATTACACGAGGGTGGTAAAGGGGGGGTCTAGATCATGTTTCACGAAAAATAAAATTGTCATTTCACGTTTCACGGAGAATAAAATGGCCATTTCACGAAAAAAAAAAACATCCCTTACTTTTTGCTAATTAAATTACATCCAAAGTACAGCTTTGTTTGTTGTCTTCACCGACTGTCCACTCCTCGTTCTTCCTGTTGTAAAAATAAAGCTGAGTTCTTTGTTTTGCTGATGTTGTGTAAAATTACCTAACCTTGTAGAGTGACCTGGGGTCCAGAATGACGATCAGTCACACGGTCATGCATTCGTCACGCAATTTACCACCAACGCAGTTAAACGCTTACTGGATAATTTTTGGGGAGGAAGAAAGAACCACGGTTTACAGTAGCATTTCACGAGAAAAAAACAACAGTCATTTTGCAGTGCTCATGAAAAAAAGTCGATTCACGGTTTACGGGAATGTAACCAAATCACGTTTCACGAGAAAAAAAAAATAGCCATTTCACGGGGAAAAAAAAGGCGTTTCACGGATCACGAAAAAACCCTTTACCACCCTCTTACACTACATGTCTCCACAGTTGACTCTGGGAGTGAAAGGGTTATACCCTTTAGTGTGACAATCAAATGAAACTAATATGTCATTGATAGTGTTTGTTTGTTGGTTTGTTTATAAAATGAATTCTAGTTCTGTTCTAGTTTGGGCTTGGCCACTGTTTCACAGTTTTGAACATCACAGATGAAGTAGTTTTTGTTTTTGTTTCCCTCAGGTGCATGGCACAGCTCCTGATATAGCAGGCCAGGACAAAGCGAACCCCACAGCACTCCTGCTAAGTGCAGTAATGATGCTGCGGCACATGGAACTACACTCACATGCAGACAGTGTAGAGAGAGCAGTACTGGAGACCATCAGAGAAGGAAAGGTGAGGGTTACTTCATTTGCCATTCAGAAACTTTGGGGACACTGAGCACCAGCGTTTGCAGAAAATTGGTTGAGGTCTATTTTTATTCAATGAGATGCAAATTAGTATATTCCAATTTTTCTGCAATCCTGCACCTTGCAAAGCTTTTTGCACTGAGATTTCTTGGATCATTTGGGTCACCAATATGAGAAACGATATATTGCTGTTTAATTGTGATCATCAGTCATCATATTCTCAGTTTATATTAATTAATTAATTTATTATTCATATTAATTTATCAATTTATAATTAATTTATTAATTCATATTAATTTATTTTACTATCATTTAACAGCAACTGAAGGAATCGAGGCCTGGAAATTTTTTCCTTCAATTGCTGTTGAACTTTGATGATGACATTCGCTTTAATTCTTCATCCTGTATCTTTGATAGGTTTTGACGGGAGATCTTGGTGGCCAAAGCACATGCTCAGATTTCACGAAGGAAATCTGCCGCAAACTTGAATAGTTAACATCATTGAATTTATCCAGCTGGTTTTGGAGTTTATTGATGAGACTGGTGATTTCTTTTGAGGAACTGAACCATTTTATCCTTTGGTTATAAAGATGTCATATTTACTATTGTCTGCGGTTGAATTATTCCCAAACATTGATTTGTTTGTCTTCTTAGTATCGAAATTTTGCATAAAAAATGTATTTACAATGTTATTGTTTTTACTATTTACTGCTACCCTCTGTCTTAAAATCTCGTTATCTGTTAGAAATTTTATAGAGCGGTTTTCAATTGAGCGTTGAAAGTTATTTCGCGATTACTTTGGTTTCGCATTGCTACGCTTTGATTGGCTAAAAAATCTCGTGCTACTCTATCAACCAATCAAAAGTAAATCCAAAACCAATCGTGACTTCCTCGCACGCGTTTTCCCGCGCTTGGCGTCGGCGACATGTCTTTGATTCGAGCTCTGATTGGTTCGTTGGATTGTCTGCGCGTCTGTTGTGATTTGTCAGAGTAATTGCTTTGGTTTTTGTTTTACGACACTCAATTGAAAACCGCTCTATACCATTAACTCATTCCCAGCTTTGTTATTTCTGTGCCTTTTTCAGCTCTAAAACTAACTTGTTTTCACAAAACTGGAAAATTGATGTCTTTTGTTCTCTCTTCTCAGTGGCATTCTTTTTATAAATGAGTTGTACATTCAATTTGGCAGATGATTTGCCGTTTGTACTGAAATGTTCTTTGTCGATTTATGTGATAATTGTCATTAGTTAAGATTTATCTAAGATCTATAAGAAGATTACGACAAATTATACTTTAAATTGTACATTAAAAAATAAATACATTCATTTGTCGACTCCATAATGTAACATTATAATGTTTTCCATCTTCGCTCGAAATTCTGTTTACGAACAACACTCTTAATACACCCTTCTGTTACGGACACCTCACTTAATCCTTGTAAGACCCCCGTATATTTTTGATAATAAAAGAAAACGTTGTAATACGGCCGCTCTGTATGACAGCCATACGAGATAATGGTCATAACAATACCTCCTCCCTAAGGCCTTATCCGCGATTATTTCATCACCCTTCACGCGGGGACGAGGTTGCCGGGTCATTTCGCATTTTGAAGTGAAATATAAGTCGGAATATACAAAGTTGTCCTAATAGAAATATGCAGAAGCCAGACGTTTTAGAAAGATGGCCATTGAAAACGTCAGGATAACTGTTTCACTACTTCTGCCCCTAAGTTTGCGCCTTGGAACTGAATCGCATATGTTGGCCCCCTGTGATGGTTAACAGAGTCACACTGTGTATACTCGTGATGTGTATTTTTGCGTGAATGGAAGGTAATACGTGGGTGCGCGCAGAAGAACGCAGAAGAACACGAGCGCAGAAGAGCGCAAAAGAACACAAGAGCGCAGATCGCAGAAGAGCACAGAAAATCACAGAAGAGCGCAAAAGAGCACAGAAAATCACAGAAGAGCGCAAAAGAGCACAGAAGAGCGCAGAAGAACGCAGAAGAGCGCAGAAGAACACGGAAGATCACAGAAGAGCGCAGAAGAGTACAGAAGATCACAGAAGAGCACAGAAGAACACGAGCGCAAAAGAGCAAGGCCTTATCCGGGATGATTTCATCATGCTTCACGTGGGGACGAGGTTCCCGGGTCATTTCGCATTTTGAAGTGAAATATATGTCGGAATAAAAAAAAAGCGCAAATTACAATGAATAAAAAAAGAAAAAGTACTGATCCCATGATTGAGTGAAAATGGCACGAAATTTTAGACCAGGCATTTAGTGTCACTTGACGCACCCGTTTCGACCAATCGCACGCAAGCGAAAATATTTGATGGATTATTCTTTTTTTTTTTTTAATTATTAGCCATCCACTGTCCGCCGACCGTCTATCTTTGTACTATCCTTTACACAGTCCCGCCACAGTCCCGAAAAAGAGTAGGGGACGTAGTCTCCGGTGTTGTGGTCTGGTCTCCTTGGGGGATTGATATCAATTGGGACGTATGTCCTGTTTCTTTCTTCGGTCACGGCGACAAAAATCGCCACTGTGACAAAAGTGAGTAGATTCGTTTGAGAAATTGTTTTCAAAACACCAACAATATTGACAACAAAATATCCAGCACTACTACTATTATTCGGTTTATTTATTGTTTTGTATGGTATCACAACCCAATCACATACAAGTGCAGAGTCATTACAAATTAGCCATAACACTACTTTGATGCCGTGTAAAGAACTTAACACTTCTATGCACGGCAAAGGACGAGAACATAAGCATGCTTAGTGGCATCCGACATGGCGTTGCTGGCAAAGCGGATACCTCTCCCAGCATCCAGCTCATTGGTAGCATGAATCACCAGCCCGTGATTTGGCACGCCGCTCCTCCAGCGCCGTACTGCTCGGGTGATGTCAAACTCCACAAAACCCCTCGGACGGTAGGGGAAGATGGTAACTGAGCAAGACTGTGGTTCAGCCTCGGCGTCGTTATTATCCAAACCCAGGTACGCAGTGGACCACGACTGGCTGTTGTCTCTCTTGGTGCTTGTGGCTTGGGATTCAAGCCAGGATTTCTTCACCATGTGCACCTAATCAAACATGGAGAACAAAGTCACCTTTTTTTAGATCTTTTTAAAAAGCCAAAACGAAAACCCCATGACAGTTCCTTTTTTATCAATGAAAATCTTAAAACAATTTGCAGGGGTAGTGAGTGGCGAATTCAAGACTTCGCGAAACTGCGAGATGACCATTTTTTTCTCTGCGAGTCCGAGACATTTGGACTTTTGTAAATGCGAAATGCGCAACATTGCATAATATTTTGCAAGTCAAAAAGTGTAAGAAAGGGACGGGAACGGGGATTAAAGGGTACGGGAAGCGAGAAGTTAAGAACCCCTTGACTTCTCCCACTTGAAATAGGTTTGTAACGCGCACCTGCATATAGCGGGGAATGAAGGGGGTGTACTGGATCGAATGCCAGCTCGCCTTGTGGGCGTACACATAGTACAAGTACATCTTGGCGGATTCGATCTGAGATAAGGCGCAGGTACTGGGAAGGTCTTCAAACTGAACCAGTGAGCGCTTGTTTGGAAACTGTGGGTGCTTGGACACCAAAAGGTACTGCAGGTAGTTGAAGTTGCTGTATCTCCTTTCCAGCGTGACATCCTGTGTCACGCGAAGTCTGTACACAGTTCCTGCGCCAGTGTTCCAACCGGCTTGCGTGACAGAAACAAGTAACGCTACTAACAACACGGCTGATCTGCCAATCATCTTTTTCATTCTATAGGTGAAATGTTTTAAAAAAAATTATTTTAAAATTCTAAACTACAAAGCTACGAAGCGAGGGTATTTAGCGTGGAATTGCATACCTGAGAAGTGATATTGCATGGCATCCACGTAGGGCCATGTTTGTGTACTTTCTTTGTATAATATGTATACTTTCTTTTAAAATAGTGAGCTTTGATTTGAAGCGAAAAATTGAGACGTGCTATTCACAAATGATATATTTATCTAGAATGAATTCCTGTTCTTCCCAATTTTAACCAAAATCAAGTGAACTTTTGTAGAGAGTGAAGAAGCCATTCACACTGCAGTCCTACAAGAAGCGAGTGAGCTACCGGCGAAAACAGACACTTCATGCTAAGAAAATCAACAAAGAAGTTATAAAAACAAGCATACTGTACTGAGCTCATTGAAAGTAATTTCTATTATACACCGAAACGGCCGCCCGGTTGCTTTAAACATGAAATAAACAAAGATGCCGTGCCGTCCGTAGAAGAGGCGAACTTTCTTATTTCAAAACCAAAACTTTTATCCCAACTCCTGTCTTGAAGAGCCTAAGAAATCCGGTGTAAAAAGTATAAGAGGTGCAACAGGCAATAATGTTAAGTAATAATATTAGTGGTCTGGTATTCTTAGAAATCGGAGTCGCGAAGATTAAAGAGAGAATAAAAATATTCCTGGTCGAGCGGAGATACGTTTCCGGATCCTTCGTCGTCAACTTGTGAATTGAAGTGATCGACTGCGATAAGATAGAGACAGATATTCGCAAAGTTTTTAAAAAAACTTTACTTGAACTAATAAAAAATATTCTGGAAAAAACTTTATCAGTGAAAAAAAATTCAACTTTCAGTACTAATAAATCGGCAGAATTGTTTCGCCAGATTTGTGCCCATATATTAGTTTACAGTCGATAATCCAGGCGTTAAGTTTGTGGCGCGCGAAAGAAAAATCGAATACAAGAGAAAAAACGAGGGGAGGCTTTTCGCTGCTCCTCCCCACACTCTAAACGCCTGGAACAAGCTAGGGAAGCAAGGAAGATTTATAAAAGACAATTTTCATACATAAATTAAATAAATGCAAATTTATCTAAGGATTAATGAAACAAACCATTTGAAATCTCTGCAGGAGTTGAATTCTATTTAGATAAATTAACCGATCATTAAAACAAAATTTATGCTTTCTTTATTTTTTTTTATAACAGAGTCTGTAACAAATACCCTGAATGAGCACGGCCGGCATCATTCACCGCCGAACTTCACGCATTAGCTATATATATAAACATGACCTGGGGTGCTGACTTTACAATAGAAACCCGTTTACTCGAACTCCCAACGGAAACAAAAAAAAAACGTTTAGCGGGGGTTCGAGTTAGCGGAGTTGGTGTTGAATTTCATACCCGGCTGTTTAGTGAGATAAAAAATAACGTGTCAGTGGTTTTATCATCTATATTGACCTCCATTCACAATCACGAATCATTTTGGTACAATTAGTTTGTTTTAACTGTTTTAGAAGAGCCTTTTGATAAGAAAGTTTAGTTTGGGATTTTAGCCAAAATTAAAACAAAGGCTGAGATCAAGTAAAGGACATTTTCATTCATTTCAATACAGCTGAATAAGTGGTCCTAAATACGTGCATAAAATATTCGCTATAATGCCACCATGGAGTTATCGGCGAGTGTGATCGGCGTCGTTTTGCAAGCAAAAGCGAAACAAATTTGGGTTTTATTGTTTGTTGCTGTTTTACGTAAGTGTTTGCCCTCAAGTAACGTACATTACAAATACAAATTGTCGCTGTCAAGGCAACTTTATCGACAAACAGCCCTAGAATTCCCTTCGATTCACAATAACCTGTTAGGAATCACCTCAGCGGTATTTTGACCGGCACGAGTATAGGCTATGCGTAGCCTCTTGTTGTTGAAGTTTTTGAATTGTTGTGCACATTGTTGCTTAGCATTGCGGAACAGAATCACGGATTTTTTTTTATTTTCACTGTGAAATGTCTGGATGTCCTAAGCCGCCATATCATGATTCCCGTTCCGCTTATGAACTGATAAAAGACGATCACGGAGTCAACGGTTACGGTCATGCTAGACACAGTGTATACAGTAAATGTTTAGCTATATAGAGCCTTTTTTTCTGTGGGAAAAGTTAGCAGTGAACTAATATGGTAGACTAATAATAATTTATAATTAATATCAAATGTTAATGCTGAAAACTAAAAGAAAAACGCGAAAACGTTGCTAAACTAAAGAGTTTCTGGAGATTGGAAAAAATAGACATGCAAGGTATCACATCTATGTAGAACAAAATATTCCAACAAAAAATACATAACGTTTGAAACCGGCTGCTTTTAAATCGAATGAAAGAAATAAAGTACCTGCCAGAAAGTTGTTCAGTCGCACCTAAAGAATTCAGCCACAGCGTCCTGAAGAAAAGAAAAAGGCCATAAACATTTTAGTTAAGAACCCTGCAGTAGGTTTGCCACTGAATCAACGATGCTTACCTTGCTTTATCTGAGAATATACTGAATAAATACGAAGTAGACAGTGTGTTAAATACAACAAGGAACTGAATTAGATGCATTTTCATTGGTTCATGTATGTTTTCTTTCTCCGCCGTTATTGATGTCTGGAAAAATACTTGGAATTTTGTTTTTATCCGCTGTTGCTGATACTGAACAATACGATAAATGAAACGAAAACAACGTTTTCACTAGTGATGTAAACATGAGCATAAGCGGAAGCATAACAATGCTTATGGATTTCGCTTATCCTTATGTCGCTAGTGAAAACCAGGCTTTATACTGCGCTTAATACCTACTGAAAGTTTTAGCTCTGGAAATAAAATACCATTCCGACACTGAGTTAATTAAACGGTTATCGGGCAACTGAATGAG
This sequence comes from Cladopsammia gracilis, assembly GCA_022457155.1. Lineage (NCBI taxonomy): Eukaryota > Metazoa > Cnidaria > Anthozoa > Scleractinia > Dendrophylliidae > Cladopsammia > Cladopsammia gracilis. The sequence goes on from JAJGOT010000194.1 coordinate 460,889, forward strand.
TACAATGTTATGCAAATTAGTTGGTTAGTAAGGCAGCCACCATGACTCACCATTTCTCAGCATTTCTTCATGTAGGCTAGGTGACTCCAAAACGAAGACCAGAGACTTATTAATTAATTTTAGGTCTGTCAAAAAACGCTTTGTCAGACGCCAAGAGAAACGAAATTAACTGGGGAGTCTTTGTTTTGTAGAAAAACAAAGTAAAAACGAAGACCCTCGCTTAAACGCTTTGTTGGACGCCAAGAGAAACAAAATTAACGGCAAGAGCTTTTTGCGGTCTGGGCTGAGGCAAATTAAAATTTTCGGACACGTTCAAAATCCATCAACCGACACTTTAATTGTGTCTGAAACAAATGTTTTTATACTTAAGATAACTTAATTAGAGCTTGCGGTCAAATATTTGATCAACCTGTCAAATCGGTCACATCGGAAATCAAAAATCAGTGCAAAAATGAATATTAAAAACTTCGTATTTCACATGAAATTGCTTGGCGTATAAAAAAGCTTCTTGTTTTAGTTTGAAATATGCAGGAACAAAAACAAAGGAATAGAAGAAAGGCCTTCTAAATCTTAATCCTTACATAACAGCTACTGGCCTATAGCGATAGAACGGTTAGCAATCGACTGTAAGAGGGGGTAAATAGAGGTATGCAAATACGCCCGGCGTATCCAATCGAACAAAATCGAACCAAAAATCAATCGAATCCAATCGAACACCAATCGTTCGATTGGGTTCGGTAATCGAACAAAATCGAACATCTATTTTGCTGTGAGTTCGATTTTCGAACCAATCGAACACAATCGAACCAATCGAACACAATCGAACACAATCAAACTCAATCGGATTCGATTTTGTTCGGAATCCATGTCTTGATAAGTAAATCACGCAGGACTAATCATAATCAACTTTTATTGAATGGAATAAATAGAAAAACGTCCAAATATCGAACTGAATGTCAATGTTTAGTAATATATATTTTGTAGCAGAGAACAAAACGACGGTAAAATAATGAAATGCACTTTCGTTTACATTTCTATGTTAGAAGGAAGGATATGGTTTCTGCCCTGTTTGTCACCGTTACACTCAAAAAGAAGTTGCACTATTTCATTCACTGCAACACAGGCAGTGGTGTTCAATATGTGAAGAATCATTATTAGTAGCCAAAACGCTGCCGCCATCAGTCTGTCCAAGTCCTCGAGGGGCGAGGGCGGCTAAAAGCGACGTTGACAGGAGAAGAGCAATTTCCAGCATGACAACAATTACATTGGAGGAAGTGCTTACTATTTAATTAACATGGATGACAAAAATAGCAAGTGATAATAATCGAACGTTCGATTGAGTTCGATGGTTGGTTGTTCGGTAATCGAACGTTCGATTGGGTTCGATTGTTCACTGTTCGGTAATCGAACGTTCGATTTTGTTCGATTGACCAAATTTTATTGTGAGTTCGATTTCGTTCGATTACCGAACCCAATCGAACGATTGGTGTTCGATTGGGTTCGATTACCGAACGTTCGATTGGATACGCCGGGAAATACGTCAATCCGTTACATTTTCATAGCCGAATCTGTCGATCTGCAAAATTTATGCTCAAATCCGAATTCGCAAACTATTTGTGAACTTTTAAGTTGTAATAAAAATCTCCTGGAATCCTAGTAAATGCCATGTATGAGAATTATTTTACTAAAAGATCTTCCTGAGTTTTCTCACGCATTGCGAGTGACATCGACTAAATATTTACTGTCTGACTGTGTGTGATCTCGGTTTTGCCAAAAACACTACAACAGCTCTGAAAAGAGGCCCTGCCAGCTTCACGTCGCTGTCGGAAATTGAACGAACATAGTTTGTCGGAATTTTAGAAAAGGTGGATAATGGTACGTTACATAAAGAAACGCCTACAGTTCTACAATAGCTTAGTTATCGTTCGGTGCGTTTGGAGTTTGTGCGTTTGGAGTTGCGTAAATGATGTATAACGCGATGCTCAAGAGACCCTCAAGGGTCCTCAAGGACCTCATATTGGTGAAAAAATATGCCAAACCACCGTTCTTTGTCGCTAATTCTCGGCTTTGATGTCGCTGTCGGAATTGTGCCGAGTAAGATTGTCTTTTGTCGCAATTTCATTTTACGTGCTGTCGCTACTTTTTGGGTCATGTCGCCTGTCGAAATTTACCCTGGCAGGGCCTCTGAAAAGGTTTAAGATTCAAGATCTGAACCACATAAGAAGCAAAAAGCCAAATTCTGGGCCCAAAAATGGGATAAATCTGTAATCCGCTGCACTGAAGGATACAAATCCGGGAAAAATTATCTAGATATCCGCCGACCAGTACATTTACCCGGCTCCCCTATAGGTTTCCCACTCACTGATCATGAAGTGCACTTTACAATATAAAATTACGCTTACTTTGCCCCAAAGTCCGAGCATACTTACCTTGTATATATGACAGAGGAGTATTCAGAGGTGCGCGTTTTCGCTGACGATGAATACAATAAACCTTCCAATAACTTGGGCCAAAGACACAAGGTTCACTGTCCATTTTCTTGTTTTTTTTTCGTGTTACATTAGTAGTGCAAATTTATGCACGCTCAAGGCGGCTGGGTGACTAATTCGAGAAAGACTATAAATTTTCGCGGTAGAGTAAAATTCTTCAGTCTTCGCAATTGTATGTGCTTATTACTGTTTTACGTATAAGTGTTTGCTCTCAATTCACATACCCTATTTATTTGCCAATTAAAGCTGATTTAATTTTGGCTGTGAGCTAAGATCCGCAACTCGAACAACTTATAAAGCTGAGATATCAACTGCTAATATACTGCTCAATCATTTAGCTTCATTTTGATCAATGCGCGCTAGCGTTTGTCAAAACTCTTCCAAAGTTGTTGTTTAAGGGAGTCCTCCCTTTCCCCCGGGATGAAAATGTTAGTCAAAGGAAAGACGGTGGGCCGCTAATTGCCAAAAAAACTGCCTATAATCGGCAGTTTCACGGCTGTAAGTCGTGATAAGGATTTACTTAATTAATTTATTTTTTCTCCAAAAAATGAATTGGAAATGAACTGAAAGATAAATTGAATTTATTTGTTGCTCGTTCACGCGAAACATCAAAATATCACCCGGAATAGCCTACGCCTAGCCTCTTGTTTAATATTTTTAATTTTACCAGGAGTAGTAATGGGCTCCTGTTTTTACTGATTATTCAGTCTGTGTCACCTTCGAGCTCTAGCGTATGGAAAGAATTGCTTCAAAACGGCATACTGCAAGTTTTGTATAAGATTTTTTTTTTATTTCTTTGGCCCAGTCGATGACAATATCATCGATTGCCATCGATTTCTATTGAAAACTGATAACAATCGCTGCAATAGAAAAATCGCAAATTTTCCTGCCGTCGATTATTATGGGAAATACCCATGATGCAACATTTTGCTTGAAAGGGCCGCGAGCGCGAGCTGCTGATCAAAATCCACAAAACTATGACGTATCTAACGTAAACAATGGAAGCTTATTAAACAGTTTTCTGCAAAACACCGATGACTTGACTGATGTAGTTCTGATATCTGTTTCGAAAAGGTTCTTCCACAGCATGATACTGTCTAAGTACCTTTTTGACAAAGATTCAGCTACCTTGCTACAGAGGCGTATCATACTTCAACAAAGGTAAGCTTAATTTGTTTTTTTACGGTTTCTTTCATCGGGAAAAGAGTTTGGGAAACAACAAGATCGTCTGCCTTATATAATGAGTGCCTTTTCGGACTTTTCGAGTTGCAAATTAAAGATAAAATACAGCTGAATCTTTCATAGGTGATCACCTCGGGATTTCGAAACAGTGGTCGTTACTAGAGTTGGTCGTCGAGTACGAGATGAATTCTCGGGGTAAGCGAACATTCACTAAAAAGGCTGAAGTTAGGCACCTACCTAAGGCAGCCGTTGTAACATGTCAAAACGATTAAGTATATATTAATACCGTGTTTCTGATAACAGTGTAAATGCCATGAATCTACATACAATGTTCGCTTCGATAAAATGAACGTTTCCTTTTTTAACATGTACAACGTCTTTTAAGCAACTGTTTGGAGTTTCACTTTTATTGAAATCTCATGAGCAATTCCGCTTATTATGTTAGCGGTTTTTCTCATTAGTTCTCAGCACAGGCAGACCAATCGTGATGTGTGAGTCACATCAAGTACAGTAATGAAATATACTAGGTAATAATACGATTTGGAATTGAGAAGCGATAGAAAAATCGAAAATATTACACAATAAAGTCTTCCCACCTTTACTTTATTGTGTCTTGATGTATCCTGACCGGTTTAAATGCATTTTTACCACTTTTGTCACTCGCCCCACTATCCACTATAAAAGAAGGGAAGGCTGGAGACCTCTGAGCGAACCCTCGCCACGCGAAAGCCAATAAATTCTAAACAATTCAACTCAAGCTCCCCAAATTGCCACCAGTGAGGCCGCAGGTTAAATGTCTACCCGTGCGATTCGTGCTAGCTTCCAAATTCCCTTTCACGGGCTCTAAAAGGGCTCCGTTTTGGAGCGATTCTGGCCATCTTCGCTTCGCCATTGTCCGCGATCCAAACGGCTGTACTACGAAATTCGAACACTAAAGCTTAGCGACCGCGTCACAGAGACAAAATGACATTCACCCGAGGGGAGGGTCGTTACTTTTGCCCTCGAGCAAATTGACACCGTCGGGGGAGCCGGTGCGTGTAATTCGAACGGAAACCACACGCGTGACCTGTCACTTTTTTGTCTGTCACGGATTTAAAACGGAGCTTGTTAACGGCTACAACGGTTCAGAAACTGTTCAATTTTTTTTCTTTCGCAGTTCTTCTAGATATAACAATAAAATAACTTTCGCACTATATCGAGAAAGGTGCAACAAGAAAGAACAATTTCTTCACGGCAGATTTTGATCACGCGCTAGGCAACGAGAGCTGCCAACAGATCGAATTTCATTTGAACGCCTGAACAATTATTTTGAACGTAGCCTGCGTGGCAGGCGTTCTAAGGGGAAGGGGAAGGGGGAAAATTCGGGCGCGCGAAATTTCCCCCTTCCCCTTCCCCTTAGAACGCCTGCCACGCAGGCTATTTTGAACGGCTTGCAGTGAACGGCCGAAACACCGGGCCGAAACAGAACAAAAATTTCGAACGGCTGGCTGTGAACGGCTATGGAAAAATTTCGAGTGGAGTGAGTTTTCAGTCAGAAAGCGAACGAAACCAAAATAGGTCACTTTTATATGTAAACAAGGGCCCTAAGTGCCAGCGTCACGCAAAATTCATGTTTAAAATTCTTTCTGAACTTCATGTTTACCAATTGTGAAGATAAATCTTGAATGAAACTAAATATAATAATCGATGTCATACAGCGTGGAAAGGTACGTAGCTATAGCAGAAAAAACAGAAAACAAATTTAGCCCTTTTAAGTTTGTTGTAGTTGTCAGGAAGTAGTAGTTGTAGTAGTTTGTTGTATGAAATATCTTGATGAAACCAAACGACTAGAGGAATTGATTATCTGCGAAAGAAAAAAAATTGAACAGTTTCTGAACCGTTGTAGCCGTTAACAAGCTCCGTTTTAAATCCGTGACAGACAAAAAAGTGACAGGTCACGCGTGTGGTTTCCGTTCGAATTACACGCACCGGCTCCCCCGACGGTGTCAATTTGCTCGAGGGCAAAAGTAACGACCCTCCCCTCGGGTGAATGTCATTTTGTCTCTGTGACGCGGTCGCTAAGCTTTAGTGTTCGAATTTCGTAGTACAGCCGTTTGGATCGCGGACAATGGCGAAGCGAAGATGGCCAGAATCGCTCCAAAACGGAGCCCTTTTAGAGCCCGTGAAAGGGAATTTGGAAGCTAGCACGAATCGCACGGGTAGACATTTAACCTGCGGCCTCACTGGTGGCAATTTGGGGAGCTTGAGTTGAATTGTTTAGAATTTATTGGCTTTCGCGTGGCGAGGGTTCGCTCAGAGGTCTCCAGCCTTCCCTTCTTTTATAGTGGATAGTGGGGCGAGAGACAAAAGTGGTAAAAATGCATTTAAACCGGTCAGGATACATCAAGAGACAATAAAGTAAAGGTGGGAAGACTTTATTGTGTAATATTTTCGATTTTTCTATCGCTTCTCAATTCCAAATCGTATTATTACCTAGTATATTTCATTACTGTACTTGATGTGACTCACACATCACGATTGGTCTGCCTGTGTTCTCAGCAGAAGTGAAAATTGTCAGCTCATTTTTAAACGAGTTGTCGACCTGGTTTCCAGGCTCCTCCTCTTCCCCCCCCCCCCCCCCCCCCCCAAGGGAGAGAGAGGAGAGACCCTGGTCTGGTCTGGTCAATGGTGACTTGTTAGGCTTTCAGGTTGATGTTGGAATAACTGCTATTAGCGATCGCAAACATGGCGGACCAGTTGGGATGTGCTTGTTGCCGCGTTGGAAATCGGGAGCCTCGTTTTGGAGTGGAGAGAAAATATCTTGACAAAGTCTGAATTTTTTCTGTAGACAGGTGACCAGACCAGACCACGAGACCAGGGTCTCTCCTCTCTCGCTCTTGGGGGGGGGGGGGGGGGGGGGGAGAGGAGGCCCCTGGTCTCGTGGTTGACGAGTTCTCTCTCTTTAGATGGAAAAAATAAACACGATTTTGGAGAACTCTCCTTAAAGGTGGAAGTGGAGGTCGGGATTGCGCATGCTCTATTCTGGTACCCAGATCCACCGATCACCCACTTAGCCTTTTAAAATTGACATTGCCTAGACGTTGGGTGTAACATGGCTCGTTCCGCGTAACCTTAACTTCTGTTAGCCAATCAAAACCAACACATTCATGATTGTGCATAACTATTTTTCTTTTCTTTTTCTGACACAAATGATTTTTTCCACCAAGTGGAAATATTGGAGCAGATGGAATAGCCATATTTGAATCAGTGAGTTCATTAAACCATTTAATTCCTTCCCTAGAGTGCCAAAAATTAAAATTCAAGAAAATCCCAAATTTAATTTTGTAAAATACTGTAAATCAAATGGAACCATGCAAAAGTATTGCCGAAGAGGTTTCATCTGAATGGTCACACCATAGGATTTCATCAACAGACTCAAAAGTTAGAACTACATGTATACAAAATGTCTCCATAATGGACTCTGGGAGTGAAAGGGTTATATCCTTTAGTGTGTATGGTTCGTACAGTCTTGAAAAGGTCTTGAATTTTAGCAGTCGTCTTGAAAAGTCCTTGATGATTTGGTTAAGTCCTTGAAAGGTACTTGATTTCTTCGTTAGGTCTTGAAAAGTCCTTGAAATTTAGGACTTTATGTACGCCCTATCACATTTCTGATAAATTAAATTAAATTTCGGCATAATACGTGAATGCGTACATGAAGCAAAATCAGCCGGGTAATCTTTGCCTCGATTTTATGCACCAGGGGACAAGGTGTTTCGATTTCGTAAATAAAACTTAGTCCTTGAAAACTATTTTTTGTCCTTGGAAAGTCCTTGAAAAGTCCTTGAATTTTATTTGTCTGAAGTTGTACGAACCATGGTGTGACTATCAAATGAAACCAATATGTTAGAGTGATTTTACTTCATCCGTGAAACACTATCTAACAATTAGTGTGTGATAGTCCAAATTAAACAAAAGGAAACAATGGAATTATAGTCTAATAGTGCGTACTATTCTACTAACTATTTCACAGATGAAGTAAAATCACTCCATTGATGGTGTTTGTTTGTTTGTTTGTTTGTTTATAAAATGAAATCTAGTTCTGTTCTAAACTTGCTTGGCCACTGTTTCACAGTTTTGAACATGACAGATGAAGTAGTTTTTGCTGTTGTTTCCCTCAGGTGCATGGCACAGCTCCTGATATAGCAGGCCAGGACAAAGCGAACCCCACAGCACTCCTGCTGAGTGCAGTTATGATGCTGCGGCACATGGAACTACACTCACATGCAGACAGTGTAGAGAGGGCAGTGCTGGAGACCATCAGAGAAGGAAATGTAAGGGTTACTTCATTTGCCATTCAGAAACTTTGGGGACACTGAGCACCAGCGTTTGCATAAAATTGGTTCTATTCTTTTCAATTCTTTTTAGAGTGAGGCATTGAGACAGTGAGCTGTATTTTTATTCAATGAGATGCAAATTAGTATATTCCAATTTTCTGCAATCCTGCACCTTGCAGAGCTTTTTGCACTGAGATTTCTTGGATCATTTTGGATAACCAATATGAGATATGATATATTGCTGTTTAATTGTGATCATCAGTCATCATATTCTCAGTTTATATTAATTAATTAATTTATTATTCATATTAATTTACTAGAAATACAGTCGAACCTGTATTAAGCGGCCCTCTATTAAGTGGTCAGTTGTCAAAGTCCCGAAAATTATTTCCCTTAATTACTGTAATTTTGACCTCTATTAAGGTTACAGTGTACCTTCAGATCGAAAATTTATCGAAATTTTTTTTTTGGCGTCAAAATAAAGTTTACAGAATGAACTTTCATTCAAAAAAAAAATTATTGAAAAATAGTGAAAATTGACGGAGAAATGACAGTATAACTTTTGTGGGCGGAGTTTGTTTATAAAGCGATATGTTTTTTTAAGCGCCGTTTTCTCAAAGTTAATTTTTCGCTTGTTGGGGACACTTTAAAGAGCTACAACTCAAAGGAAATTTGTTCGATTTTCCTCAAATTTGGACAGAAGCTAGGCTAACATATAATCAACAAAAACGTGTCGGCGAATTTCTTATTTCCGAAAACTTTTTCGTCAAGAGCCATTTCCGTACGATCATTCTAATTTTTTTTCTCCCTTTTTCGAAAATATTCTGTAACTTTTCATTACAATTGAATATGGGAAATCGCCGACACGTTTTTTTAGCGCTTCGTGTCCGGAAACCCGAGAACAAATCAAATTAGCAAAATACAATAATCGCTTTGAGTTATAGCGTTTTAAAGCTGATTCGGACGTTCGAATTTAGACGTCGTAAAAAATTCGACAATTCACTTTATTACCAAATGGTTTCCATATTTAGATAGCCAGCTCTATAAGCTTTAATTTGATATCTGGGTTTAGGTATGTTAAGTGTAATCTTAAGACACTAGAGCTGTTATACTGGAGACACCCCCGAAGGTACACTGTAACCTTAAGCGTAAAGTCCCTACGAGCTGTTTCTATTGTCTTGACCTGTATTAAACGGTCACTTTGTAAAAGGAAACCACTCAAATACTAGTTCATACAATTACAAATAGCACACCAGGTAATTGATTTCCTTGTTTATTTTCACAAATCATTAAATCGCCTGATATTAATGTTTCTGCCTTGAGGTCAAAAGTCTTTTCAGCATTGCGGATCGAATTCTTCTTTCATTAATGAGTGTTAAGCAAATTGAACGATATACTTAGCGATACTAAACTACGGAAACCCAAACAACAGACATTGATATCTAATTATTTTTCTTCTTAGGACAAATAGGTTCAAAAGACAAGACTCAAAAGATTAGGAGTACAGTGTCTTTTTCTAACGACCGGCTGAAATACCGGCCGCATGAACTTGGCGTTACTGTTTTGTTAGTCCCTTTCTATGTTCTATTTTTCTAAAACCATGTTATTGTTGCAGTTACTTTTAACCGAGTAAGTGATTTTTTTGTGCACTTTTATGCATAAGCTGTACAATGGCATTTTCACTGTGTTCTGACCTGTATTTTGTACAACCTGTATTAAGCGGTCACTTAGCCATTCCCCGAGGGTGACCGCTTAATACAGGTTCGACTGTACGTGGTCTCGCAGAACCTCGCGAAGCTTGGGGGAGGGTGCACCGCCGACCGAAACTTTGGTGGCGTCTCGATTTGCGTATGAGGCTTTTCGCCGTTCCACTTTGTTTTCTTTGAAACCAAAAACGTTGGTAGAAGGTCCTTTCGAGGGTTCGCGTACGTTTACCGTCCGCCATTTTTGTTACCATGCCCCTATAGGCTTACATGAAGTAGTAACCTGCGCCATTGTCAGCGGTCGCGATTCCTCTGTTACTAGGCAACTGTACAACACGATATATAAAGGCAACAAGTAACTGTATTTGCAAAGACCACCGTAACGAGATAGAAGCACCGGATCCTGTAGTAAAGGATCTAATCAGCTATAAAATAATAAAACGATTTGATAAAAAAGCAAGGCTGATAAACGGTACGGAAACGACTATATTTGTAAAAAATCCTTGCAAAGACCACCGTAACGAGATAGAAGCACCGGATCCTGTAGTAAAGGATCTAATCAGCTATAAAATAATAAAACGATTTGATAAAAAAGCAAGGCTGATAAACGGTACGGAAACGACTATATTTGTAATATACTATAGTAATTAGTAACGACTATATTTTTTACAAATATAGTATATTTTTTACAAATATAGTCGTTTCCGTACCGTTTATCAGCCTTGCTTTTTTATCAAATCGTTTTATAAAGGCAAACCGAGATTTCATCGCCCTACGGCGATCCACGCGCGATTCCACGCGAACCCGCGCGACAAATTTATAAACCTCGCTACGCTCGGGCCACATATTCTAAGTTTATATTAATTAATTAATTAATTTATTTATTATTCATTTTAATTTATTAATTTATAATTAATTTATTAATTTATTTTCATATCATTAAACAGCAACTGAAGAAGTTGCAAAGGCCATGGGTTCGAATCCCGTCAAGACCTGAAATTTTTTTTCCTTCAATTGCTGTTGAACTTGATGACAGTCTCTTTAATTCTTCATCCTGTATCTTTGATAGGTTTTGACGGGAGATCTTGGTGGTCAAAGCACATGCTCAGATTTCACGAAAGAAATCTGCCGCAAACTTGAATAGTTAACGTTATTAAATTTATCCAGCTGGTTTTGGATTTTATTGGCTAAAAAATTTCGCGCCACTCTATCAACCAATCAAAAGTAAAACCAAAACCAATCGTGACTTCCTCGCATTTATCAACAATTACCTGTTTGCTAATTAAACCGGATTAAAAATAGTTTCGTAATTTTCATTCAGGCTTTTTGTTGAACGGTTAGCCGGTGATGTATACTGTAAATAAATTGTCAATTTACTCCTTTGTCTTTTTTTTTTTTACAAGCAAAGCTGTATATTGTCATTAATGTCGACCTTGTTACCTTTCCGCTGATCCGCGAAGTACCGTCATTAGTCGAGTTCCCTGAAGATAAACACATGCAAATCTTTTTTTTGCCATTTAACAGATACCATTATCGCACAATTTACATGCTTGAATAGCAAACATTTGTTGTTTTCCCGCCATTTCGCGCTCTTACAGGAAATTCTAAAGAGTATCCGTTATGAAAGACGCCGCATCAAGGAGATTAAGACCTCTGCATAGTTAGTTATAAAAATAATCAATTATGTTGAGCTAGAGTTATAGATCACGTACTAATGCTAAGCTTCGAGACTTTTCAGGAAAAATATGCAGTACCATGGACCTCAATATCTGAACTCACGATTGTCTTCAGTAAATAAAGCCTCGCACGTTTTCGTTGATTATGATAACTGCATGACATGCTGAGGTCTTTCATAAAATTTATAGTTTTCGGTCCTTGTTTTGTCGTGTGTTAATTTGCATGTCCAGCTTGCTGTATTTTTATCGCGAACAAGAAGGTGACTGAAGCTTTTGTCCTGTCAAAACGCTCAAAATAGTCTTTTTATTTTAGTACACCACCTTAATTTAGTAAAAGGGACGGAGACACTTCGGGAGCCTCCCAAAACCCATATTAGCTATAGCCATATTATTAAGGAGAAAATAATGGGTACATATAAATATGGTTATGCCTCTAGTCTGCAGACTAAAGGTTTGCCTTCAGTAAGTTTTCAGTAGAGGTGATAATCACAAAGATTATATGAGCGTTTTGCCGCCCGGGACCAAGAGAAGTGTCCCCATATAATGGAGTTTTCCAAAGCAGAGGTTCTACTGTGATTACAAATATTACATGAGCTTTTTGTCAGCTGGGACCCGGAAAAGTGTCCCCATAATGGAGGTGTACCAAAGTAAAGGTTCTACTGTGAATAGAAATATTATGAGCTTTTTGCCAGCTGGAATCCGGAAAAGTGTCCCCATAATGGAGGTGTTCCAAAGCAGAGGTTCTACTGTGATTACAAATATTATGAGCTTTTTGCCAGCTGGGACCCAGAAAAGTGTCCCCATAATGGAGGTGTTCCAAAGCAGAGGTTGTACTGTGATTACAAATATTATGAGCTTTTTGCCGGTAGGGACCCAGAAAAGTGTCCCCATAATGGAGATGTCCCAAAGTAAAGGTTCTACTGTGATTACAAATATTACATAAGCTTTTTGCCAGCTGGAACCCGGAAAAGTGTCCCCATAATGGAGGTGTCCCAAAGTAAAGGTTCTACTGTGATTACAAATATTATGAGCTTTTTGCCAGCTAGGACCCAGAAAAGTGTCCCCATAATGGAGGTGTCCCAAAGTAAAGGTTCTACTCTGATTACAAATATTACATGAGCTTTTTGCCAGCTGGAACCCGGAAAAGTGTCCCCATAATGGAGGTGTCCCAAAGTAAAGGTTCTATTATGATTACAAATATTACAGTGAGCTTTTTGCCGGCCGGGATGCGGAAAAATGTCCCCTTAACGGAGATGTCCCAAAGTAAAGGATGTATACAAAACATGGACCACCCCTGTGGACCCGATCCATGGACCACCTCGTGGACCCGGTCCATGAACCCCCTAATGGACCACACCTAATATTCTTCAATTTTTATATTTTTTTTCACGAAATTTTTTTTTAGGATAAAAGGATGGACTGCGGACTGGGGACAGGGCAGGGTTGTCCCTAACAGTCGGCAGCCGGCAGAATTAATTAGCAGGAATTTCCAACGAACTCTCGATAAAATCGTTTTTGACACATCAACGTCAAAAAGGATTGTCTAAACAAGTCGAATGCCGTTGCTAAGTCTCATACTTATGACACGTTTCCTTTTGAAGATAGACCACTCCCCTTACTCTTTTGATAAAATAGGGGCAGACCCAGTCCTTAATATACCTGAGAAGCCTTCGACTCCCTGCAATCCCCTTATTATGTTGCCCTCCCTAACATACCTAAAGTGATTCAAAGAAATCACAACATCCTTCATTCTTCTAAAAGATGCAAAGAAGCATTCCCTTTCCCTCCTTTGATTTCCTACTGCAGATCCAAGAACTTGCGTGACATTCTTGTCAGAGCTGTACACCGCAGACCATCCCCTCAAACACCTGGAATTTTTCGTTGTAACAGACATCGGTGTAAAACATGTCCTTTTATCAAAGAAGGAGCCACGTTTTACACCTTCTTCTCTACAGGTGAAAAACGACAAATACGACATCGCATCTGCTGCACATCCACGAACGTCATGTACATGATCCAATGCGCCCAATGCCATACACAATACATCGGTGAGGCAAAACAACAAGTCAGCGATCGATATGGGGGGGGGGGGGGGGGGAATTGGGGAGTGGAGAACACACACGTGCAGTTGAGAAAGCCTTGAAGAAAGAACATCAGGGTCAACCGACTGCCTTGTCAGAGCACTTTGCTTTCACCGGACACTCCATTACCGACCTCCAAATCATCCCATTAGAACTCATTGATTCTTATGGAGACATGATCCGTAAAGCGAGAGAATTATATTTATTCACTATAGCCAATACCAGGAGCTTATTACCCCTCCTGCCAATACACTTGAACCTAATGGCATGAACAGACGCGACGAAATTTAATCTTCCACATATTTATTGTTATAATCATTACTAGCCGTTTCTAGTTTTCAACCGTTACTTGTTTATTAGCCTATCATTTATCAGCATTTTATCTTAGCCCTTTTTAAATATTGTAACCGTTTGTTTCCATCTTCACTTAGCTTTATTAGCCCCTGATGAAGGTTAGTTTTGTCTAACCGTAATATTGGGCAAATATTATTAAAAGAAATCGAACGAATTCAGCTGTCTGATCAGCCTTGCATGTTAAAGGATTTTTTTCCCTACAGCTTTATGTTTGTCAAGTGCTTGCTTCCAATCTTCTATAAGGCGAATTAAGGCAGTTTCGCAAATGTAACTTCTCCTGTAGGCCGATATAAAATTGTCAAAGATCGTTTCTGACAATTCACATATCTGTTGGCAAAGAAGCTGCATGCTCAAAAACTTTATCGACTGTTATCAACACTGTAGCAGGCCTATAGTTCGACTTAGCGAAGGGGTCATCTTTTTTAAATACTGGTGTGCATTCTCCATATTTCCAGTCCTCCGGCCACACTCCCTCCTTAATAGATTGATTACTGATATATTGCGGTGAGTGGGGCGGCTTATTCTTCAGCTGAACCTAAGAACGCTGGGCGATATAAGGTCATGCCCCGTTGCTTTATGCGGGTTGAGTTGTTTTTTAAATGCTTTGAGCACCTCTGGACATGAAAGCTCCCTGAATTTAAATATATTTCCTGACCATGTATCGTTTATGTTCGTAACACTGGGGTGGTTAGTCATGCCGGTATAGGAGGCTAACAAGTAAGGGCTGGTTCCCACTAACAACGTAATCGGAAGCGAAGACGGAGTCGGAAGCGTAAGGAGCCTTACGTTCTAGTGGAAATAAAAAAACGGAGTCGCAATCGCAATCGGAATCTCGACGGAATCAGAATCGGAAGGATCACAAGGTTGCCTTTTTCTTTCTTTTTCTTCCGATTCCGCTTCTGCTTCCGTCGCTTCCGTCCTTTTGATTTCCACTAGAAGATTCTTGCGATTCCGATTCCGCTTACGATTCCGTTTACGTCGCTAGTGGGAACCAAGCTAATGTTTTCGATAGAAGAATTTGCGAGCGCGCGCTTTCGCAAGCTAACCTTTCGGCAGCTAAGTTTGTCTAAAAACCGCTTTCATGTTTCATAAAATGTTCGCGAGATTTGTAATATACTACTAGATCTAGTTATTAGTTTCCTCGCGAAGCGAGGCATAGCGAGGTTAATAAATTTGTCGTGCCTCGGGAGCTTATACGTAGTATCAGCCTTGCTTCTCAGTTTGCCTATTGCTATTTTTGGCTGTTTAGATCTTTTACAGATCCTACGTTCACTAGCAGCATTTTCGTTCGCGGTCCTGTGCTTATTCTATTGTTACTCGGGAGCTAAGCCGGGCGCGCAACAAAGCTTGAACGACGTCAGACGATGGGAACGCCTGTGGTACTACTTCATGTAAGCCTATACAGCTGATACAGTAAAGGAAATTGCTAGATTCCATAGCTCAGAAGGAGGTCGGACACCTTATTGAGACTTATATAACGGAGTAACTGCTTAGCTTTCAGTTGAGGTTGGGGTTAGCAGTTTATATAGTTAAATTTAGGACTAAGTAACCCGAGAAGCTAGGTGGTACAGTGGTACGGTAGGCTATGTAAGCCTAAGCCTAGCTGAGGTCACAGGTTCAATCCTGAGTGGGGATTTTAGATTTTCTGTTTTACACTTAAAAATTTATTGAAAATAAAATTCTAAGTGTCGACATTACGTTATATAATTCTCAATAAGTGTCCGACCTCCTTCTGAGCTATGGTAGACTCTACCTACAGTAAAAACCCGCAAGTAAGAACCTGCATTTTCCCCAAGTTAGCCTAAACAGGTTCTTACATAAATGGTAATTAGCACAAATTTAGGCTATTTAGGTTCTTAAATATGTTCTTATTTTCTGAAGAAAAAAAAATACATTGTAGCTAATAGAATTTAGTGGTATTCAGCCTATTCCTTATATAAAATCTGGCATACCAAGTAAGTATTTATGTAAAAATGACTATCATAAGAAAAATTGAAGCACTGATCACACAACATAACATTATATACATATACTCTTATTTGCCCAAGTGAACTGTACACATTTTTTATAAAGATTTTACAAAATAAGATCCTGTTTCAAATTTTAGGCTAAACAGGTTCTTCAGAAAACTAGGTTCTTACTTGCGGGTTTTTACTGTATAGGAGCATGGTAAACAAAGATGGCGGATGGTAAACGGTACGCGATCTATCGAAAGGACCTTTTGGTTTCAAAGAAGATGAAGTGGAATGGTGAAAAGCCTCATACGCAAAACGAGACGCCGCCAAAGTTTCCACTCGCGGTGCACCCTCCCCCGAGCTTCGCATTTTTTGCAAATCTGACGTACACTTAGTTTCACGCGTGATACAGCGCGCGCGCTGTTGGCTTTCATGTGATGCACGCGTAATGCGCAGAACGCATGCGCACTAACAATGGGAGACACCCTAGGTCCATTCTCGTCCCCAGAGCTCCACGGTTTTTTTTTAAATTGCGTCTCGTGTAGCTCTGGTAACGGACAAAAATTTGAATTTTTTGATTGGCCGTTCAAAATGAATGCGCAACAAGGTAAAAAAATTTACGCCTCTACGCATAAGGTTTTAGTTCCGGTTGAATTTCAAATGTTGAAGTCCTATGACTACATCAACAAAACCAACGTTTTAATTTCAACACATTCAACGACCAATGTCACCCAGTTTTGTTTGGTTTAGCAGGTAAAGATACGGCTGCTAAATTTCAAAGTATAACGGGATCTGATTGTCGCTGAATATGAGCGATTTGTTTCCGAAAATAATCAGTATGTGTCTTGGACGACGAAGCTATAAACGGCCACGAATATTAAAGAAGCATGTTGCTTGCAACAGGGACGAGTACATGTACTGAAGGAGAGGCAGAAATCCTGAAGAAAACCCAAGGGTGAAAAGAAATATTACCACTAGGTTACCCATTTTTAATAACAACAACAACAACGCTATCAGCACTCTCGTAAGCAAGTTATATTTTCTTTATTAGGTTATACTCTTTGCTACACACTCTTAAACCAAATTTGTTAAAACAAATCGACAGCTAAGAACTTTTTTGTTGTTAAATTAAATTTCTTATTTTAAGAATTTAATTCTTATTTTAAGAAAACTTTCTTCCTTAAAATCAATTTCTTAAGACTTAAAGTAAGAATTAAATTCTTAAAATAATAAATTTAATTTAACAACAAAAAAGTTCTTACCTGTCGATTTGTTTTTACAAATTTGGTTCTTAAAATAACAATTCAGTCGAGTTTAAGAGTGACAACTTGAAATACAAATCTAGGGAAACGAAGGTCCCTCGAAGCCCAATTAAAATAACATAAAACGAATGCAAAACAAAAATTCCTCGATATTTCTTACCACTGTTCGATGAAATAAGCCTAATCAATGACCACAGCTGTCCCATCAACTGATTTGGTCGGATATGATAGCGTTCAGTGGCGAAACGATAAATAGACAGCTCTCAAACGAAAGAAATCGGTTGACTTCTCGAGTAATTTCTAAAACCAGTAGGCAAAATACAAAGACAATCTTTCTTCTAAATAACAGCAGCACGTAAAGCTTTTCTTCTTTCCTTTTTAGCGCGATGTTTTCCTGTAATTGTTCAAGTCTTGTACAGTTCTTTCGAACGCCATTCCACACACACAACAGTCTCGTCTCCAGAGCTCAATCAAACGAAATGAGGGCTCTGGGGACGAGAATGCACACACGAAAGTTCCGGTTTCTGGCATTGAGCAAGCGCAATAGTACATTAATGCATTAGGCATGCGCTAACGGATGTCGTGGATTACACGGAGGATATGTTGGTTCCTACCGACTCTCCCTCAGTTTCCCCTCGGCTCGTTCGCTCGCTCCAGTCTCGCCGAGCTTGTTTTCGTGATTAGCTCGCCCGCTTAGGTGAAGTCACGCGAAGTCGATTAATTTATGCTACCTTTGTTACCTGTGAAAAATTAGTTCTCTGGTCAAAGGAAAGCTTCTATTGAAATAATTGTTTCTTGTGAATCCATTTAGTAAACTTCTCGCGATCGCTTCGTGCTTCGTATCAGCGCCGCCATTTCTCTCAGCCGCATCTTGAATTGCATCATGAAAGGGGAGTATAATTCACGAGATCAGATTCAGCAGCCAATCAAAAATCGATATAAAAATATGGCAAAAGGTCACGGCTAGCCTGCGTGGCAGGCGTTCGAAAGGGAAGGGGAAGAATTTAGGCGTGTGAGAACGCGAAGAGCGCGCGAGGAAGCGCACCTGAATTCTCCCCCTTCCCCTCCCCTCTTCGAACGCCTGCCACGCAGGCTGGGTCACGGCTTTCCATACAAACAGGGCGATGTTTCCAAGATACTAGGCCGGTAGTTCGAGGACTACGACGCCAGGTACTCTCAGGGTAACCTTTCCTTGCGTTAAGCATGAGAGGGACTGCTAGCGGTTAACTTTCATCCATTATTACATCTGATGATCCAGCCCGGGCACGGCTAGTTTTAATCTGTGATCAGGCATGTTTTTTTTTTGGTGTGAATGGGGTATTAGTTCGGTTGTTATTTACAAAACGCGAAGTTGACTTTTGTTGTCTTAAACCAAAGTGCAGAAATCTCGGCAAACTGAGCGGGTCTCGCATTAACATGCTGCAATTGGTGGAAAAATACATAAGACGCCATTCTTACAAGGGCGTACAGCTACATTGAATAAATGAAGAGTTTTGGAGCAGGGATAGAAAATGTACTAGATTATAATTACATATTTAATCATAATATTCTTGATTCCTTTTTTTGTCCTTTAAAACACTCCTAGAAACCACAAAAAGTTCATAAAATATCACATAACTTCAATCGGGGAGAAGAGGGGAGAAGAGGTGTTGCAATCACTATTTTCCCTACCTTTTCTTTTACTCAGTGGACGTAAAGAAACACCCCTTTCATGCTAGGCTCCCTCATATCCACTATAGCAGACTCCTAACACTAAAAGGGATGTTCCTCCCCTAGGATGAAATGGGGATCCGGAAATTTGACCTAAGACAAAATGTAAGAGACCCTTGATTATAGCTCTACAGAATAAAACAAACTGGATGCAAGGCTGGCTCTACGGCAATGGGCTGATTTATTTACTGACCAATATTTCAGCAAACAAAATTAGGCCATTGAATTAAATCAGCCCACCGCCGTAGCGCCAGCCTTGCATTCAGTTTGTTTTATTACACTTTAAGTGACCTCTGGCTCAAGCATCTCTACATTGGAGATCAACCGAACCAGTGCATTTCATTTACGCGTTGATGGTGCAGACCTGTGCATTCTACAGAATACATTTATCTTTAAGTGACCTGTGGCTCAAGCATCTCTACATTGGAGATCAGGCAAAACCGAACCAGTGCATTTCATTTACGCGTTGATGACGTAGACCTGTGCATTCAAAGGTTTCTACAGAATACATTTATCTTTTTGAGGGGGGGGTGGGGGTGGGGGCGGGTTGGGGCAGTGGATACGTGTTTAAGTGACGTGTGGCTCAAGCATCTCTACATTGGAGATCAGGCAAAACCAAACCAGTGCATTTTATTTACGCGTTGATGGTGCAGACCTGTGCATTCAAAGGTTTCTACAGAATACATTTATCTTTTAAGGGGGTGGGGGTGGGGGCGGGTTGGGGCAGGGGATACGTGCTTCGTGGCCTGGTTGGAATTCTTTCAATAATATTTACATTACCCAGTCATCATTTTTACAAGAAAGTGCGTTGTAAAAGCCAAACATACAAGATTTTTGCAAAAATTGCATGAAAAGTAGCTTAGGACAACAGTTTGGTTATTTTTTTAGCTGTACTTGTTCCCATTCACAGAAATGTTCTGCGCGCACTTTCAAAGGTCGTGACAGCATTTTCTAACAATCATGTTCATAAATGGTATGTGACACGGATCTCATATAAGGGTCTTTGGTTTGCTTATTCTGTGGGGAGCCAATATGCAGAGTATAAGAGGACATCTGCTAGCATCATTTCTTTACTCTTTGCGGCTTATGCATTTGAAGCATAGCAGAGTATCATTAATGTCTCCCAAACATAAAACTTGATTTGTTCTTTCTGCAGACAGTGAGCGTACGATCAGAGGATCGATGCTACCATATACATGCCAAACACCCCTCCTACAAACAGTAAACTTATATCAACCACTGTCTTGCAGATATCATCATCAGTGAGTGATAATTAACGCGTCAGGTTTGATGTGGTAACATACATAACATAACACTTTATTTCTGCTCCAATCATGTTCACGAGTTGTAAACCTGTTTAAGTCCTAGCGTCTAATGGATTGCTAACTTACCGTGATAAAAGCTTTAAAATATTCTAAAAAAAAAAACAGAAAACAAGATGGTAGGCATCAAAATTTTAAAATATTAAAATGTAAAATGCTAAAAAAAGAAAAATATATATAATAACAATTTAAAAATTAGTTATTCTGTAAAAATTCTCTTCTAATTTGTTTTAAGTATTGAGGTTTGATGCACAGCGCATTTCGTTCTTTAAACTGTTCCAATTAAAGCAAAGGGTGCATCATATCTGAAGGAGTTCAATCCGCCAGTTGTAGTGAAAACTCTCGGAAAGCAGTAATGCAGTCATCTTGTTTTCTCCTGTTTGCTAGACTTGACATACGAGTCTTCTTCAATAGCTGTCATATGCAAGGGAGGTGTAAGTCATTTTTACTTTCTCAGGGTGCAAAGCTGGCCCTTCGACCAAGTTGTAACTAGAATGTACTAGCCCGATGGTCTTTCTGTCTATTCTGTAATCTAATCTTAATCATACTTTTTTCCACGAACAAAAATGTCCTAAAAAAAACTGGACTTTTCCGTCGGGCAAGCGAAGAATAGCGGAATCCACTAGTCCGACAGGAAAATCCGCTAACCCTAGTCTTAAAATCTTTTTATTTTTATTTTTACATCACTGGTGATTAGGTGATTACCAACTCTTAAACATCACCAAAAACTGTGTGCTGCGAAAGCATTTAACAGAATGTTTCATCACAAACCCTGAAAGGCTGAAAGCAGAACCAAGTAATATGGCGATTTTCAATTGAGTGTCAAAAGTTATTTTGTAATTCCTTTTTTTGCATTGCTACGCTTTGTGATTGGCTAAAAATCTCGCGCCAGTTTCTCAACCAATCAGAAGTAAAACCAAAACCAATCGTGACTTAGGTCTCGTCCACACTACGCCGGATAAATTTGAAAACGCAACACAAATTTTCCGTTCACACTTAAAGGCCTAGCCGGAGTTTTAAACTTCATTAACTCTGGAAAGCGTTTTCGAAAAGTTCCATTTTCAAAATGTGTTCCGTCCAAACTAAAACGCCTAGCCGGGTTTTCAAATTTATCCTCTTTGAAGAGTGTTTTCGAAAAGTTCAGTCTTCGTTCATTTTCGGTGAACAATTAATCCGGATTAGTGTGGACGGTAGGCCTAACCGTAAGAATAAAAGCTGTGTCATTAAATTTATCCGGCGTAGTGTGGACGGGGCCATTTTACTCGCACGCGTTTTCCCGCGCTTGGAGGCGGCTACATGTATTTGCTCCGAGTTCTGATTGGTTCATTGGATTGTCTGCGTCTCTTGTGATTGGCCAGACTGATTACTTTGGTTTTGGTTTTACGCCACTCAAATGAACTTCACTTTCAGTCTATTGATCAGGGGCGTAGCCAGCTTTTAGAAGAGTTGTAGGCCTGGCCATCCGGTCCGCAAGGGCCAGGACCGCTTCTAGGGGGTTCCAGGACGGCATATCCCCCGGAAAATTTTTCGATATTGGCCCATGAAAATGCTTTATCCTTCCCTTTCTGGTGATTTTATGTGTATCTTGACAGCACCGAGATCCTAATATTTGACAAAAGAGAATGGATTTGGATTTTTCATTTCCAATTCTTAAAAATGTAACACAAGTGAGCTGAAAATTTGTAGGCCCGGGCCTACGGGCCTATAGGCTGGCTACGCCACTGTATTGATGGTTAAATATACAACATACACTAAGGCCTAAGTTAGAACTTATTCATGTAATTTTTTTGAAGTTTGCCGACACGAGTTTGTGAAATTAAGTTTGTCGTGTGAGCGGTTTTATTGCGTTTTTATCTCGTGCTTACTTTATCCGGGGGGCGATACTCAACAGACGTTAGGGTAGGGATGTGCGGTCGGATCATACTCAACAGACGTTAGGGTAGGGATGTGCGGTCGGATCATACTCAACAGACGTTAGGGTAGGGATGTGCAGTCGGATCGCTCAAACCCTGACCCTGTTTCAGACACACTGACTTTTTAATTTCTCTATACCCAGTTTAAGACAGCATGCATCTGATTTTTGAGACCCCGTCTAAGACATATTCCCACTGTCTTTGTTATAATGTAATTAAACTTGGCATCAACGACGAAGTGAACGAAAGTCAGCGCCAACAAAACACTGCTAAAAAGTTGGCTAGGCTTGTGGTGAGGTTTCTTTCAACTAATATATTTGCTTATCCTATTTGAGATATTAGGCAATGTAAAGATAACCCGTTCACGACAGCAATTGATGAATCAATACCCCGTTCAAGACAACCCCCCTGAAAACATTCGGCTGTCAGGCCGCGCGTCCCCGTTAGGCCAGATATGGGGGTACCCCCTTGGGGAAACAAACTTTAAAACTCAGCATCCGCCCACCAAAAGGCGCCTGCAAAGAAGATTATTTATGGTTGATATAATTGTTAACTGAGATATCATTGGACTCGTACTTGAATTATCGTGTCTAATCCCCACACCTACCCCCTTGACAAATGACTACAGGCTGGGATCCAACCCCGTAGTTATGTTGTCAGGAGGGCGAGAGTGGGAAGCAGACCATTAGCGGTAATGTAAAAATAAACGTGAAACTGCAAAGGACCGCAAACGATAATGCTGCTAACGGTATACGTAGGATCTGTGGAAGACCTAACCAGACAAAAACTGAACAAACATACAATAAACTGCAGGGCTGATCTGACTACGTAAAAAAAGGCTTTGCGAGACACCATCACGACAGAAACCGATAAAGTGGGATCGCAACCGTGGACAGCCGTTTCGTTGTTATTGCAACTCATAAGCACGGTACGTGTAGCGAACTAAACATTTCTTACTGACAAAACCTTGTTAACGACTCTGATACAGTTAATTTCTTACAGTTTCAAACTAACCTCTGCGTCCTTACGCACACATGAATTCGTATCCGGCGGCTTGTCTTCATTTCCGGAGATTACGCTTTTTAAAAAGCAAAATAGAAGGAGAGTTTACAACCGCGCGGTTCGCGACATCTCACCGATCTTCTGGTCAGAAGTCGCAGATGAAACAGAAGACTGGGACGAGACATTGAAGTTTCCTCAACTGCCTTTATTTTATTCATTCCAGCTTTCTCTGGATGGAAGGCCATTCCATTCCAAAAATTACTTGGGGATCATTTCGGGGCCAGTGTGAAAAGAATGGGGATCATTTCGGAGGCTCACAAATCACATCTTATTAACAAAGCGAATACTTTAGATCATAACGCGCCCAGGGGAGGGAGGGGGGGGGGGGGGCGCTCTTTATATTTTGGGGTGCTGGTGTTCCACAAGAGAGAATTACCATTTTCTCTTCTTTGCCACTGCAACTCTGAATCCATTACCTTGACCAGACCACGTTCAGCCGCATTTTGCAACCCTTTTCAATATACTAGGCACAAAAAATTCCTATCCTATTTTTTAGAAACTCTATCCTCGTCAACTTACCGGTAAATGACACCCATTCTAGACCAGAACTCTCTGATTTCTATATCTTATTCCGAATTAAACTACTTGAAAACCATACCCTTAACAGCGGCACCTGATACCCGTAGCTTATAAATAAGAATACCACTCCCCCCCATCCCCCCTTATGGGCTAAAGGGATGAACAAATGTAATAAAATGTAATGCAAATTTGCAATTTTGTAATTATCTTTCACTGTTTGATTTTCTGTATTATGAAATTCTTCTGTATAATGAAATTCTTCTGTATAATGAAACTCTTCTCTATTGTGAAATTCTCTTTATATAGACTTATAGCAATATTTATTTCAATTTAGGGAGACAGAAGTTTGAATGCCACAAATACAAAGTGCAGAAGTGCAGAGGACCACTCAAAACTTTCGTGGTAACTTTGTTTCCGGATCTCGTTAAAGAAGGGATGGTTATAAGAGACGTCACTCAAAGTTTATTGAGAACGAACAACTCAAAATGTAAATCTAGTACGGAATTAAAAGCAGATTTAATAGCCAAGTAATTGTGGTCTTGATCCATGGGTGGGGCATTTCCACACTTTTGTGAGATTGTTGTATATATGGGCTATCCCCACCGTGGGGAATTTGCAATTGTACGAAGAGAAAATGACAAATCCCCGTCAAATGTCGGAGGATGGGGAATGCTGAGGCTTGGAATTGACTGAGTCATTACTTCAGAAATCACAAACATATTTCACATTAACGCGCGTAGCTAGCGGGTTTTGTTGGCGAACGTGATGCTGAATAGGCCATTTCCGAGTTGCCTTTAGCCTCTCTATCAAAGCGAGGCTAGGTGCGAAACCTTTCATATGAAAATGAGTTTTCATTTGCATGTGAATGAAAACTCATTTTCATATGAAAGGTTGTGCACCTAGCCTCGCTTTGACAACGAGGCGTAACGTAACTCGGAAATGGCCTATTCGAGAGCGCCGAAGCCGCGAGGAGAATGAAGAGGCTTCCGCGCTCGTTTTTGCGACTTAGCCGCTCGCGAATCAATTCAGCATCTCGCGCGCCAACAAAACCCCCAGCTACGCAGGCTAATTTCACATGATTTTTTGCTACTAGCTGTGCATCTGTCAAATGATGGAGAGCACAAGAAAGGCGTAAAATAGCCACGGTCCCTGTGGTCATCATTGATTAGCTTCAGTTAAAAAGGAAATACATTTTTTTTTTTGTAGGAACCTTGAAATATGAGGCAGAGATTGGCCAAAATTTTAAGAACGTGCTAAGAACGTACCCAGGCTGAGATTTTGTTGAGAACGACTTTATTCTGTCCTCTGATTATTACAATTATTTAACTAAGGCCCGGTTCAAACGTCGAACTTCACATGTGCCGAACCTAATGCAAATGAGAAAAATCTATTGTTCTTGCTCATTTGCATTAGATTCGGCACATGTGAAGTTCGACGTTTGAACCGGGCCTAAGAATAAAATAGAGTGTAATAGTTTGGTCACAGATAATTTACAGTCCAAATGAGCCTAAAATGATTGAATTTTTCCGACATTGCAGGTCGTTTACATATTTTAAAATAGCAAATATGTATAAAAATAAGAAAATTGCCTGAACTTGGCCCATTTTTACTTTCTTTCATTCAGAACTAATATTTACTGAAATACTGTATAATTTATTTTAAGAACATTGTAACACTGGAAATTGAACAGCCATATAACTGTATAAACATGTCCTCAAATATTGGACATAAACATACAAAAACAATGTCTTACTAAAGCGCTTACCATTTGCCAGAATTGGCCTACAGATCAGTCAGTTTGTAACTAGAATGCGGCTTACATGAAGACCTGTTCCTACTAGTACATCAAAAGAATGCATAATATTTACCAATAGACCAGTCTGGTCACCAGATCAGTCAGTTTGTAACTAGAATGCGGCTTATTGAAGACCTGTTCCTACAAGTACATCAAAAGAATGCATAATATTTACCAATAGACCAGTCTGGTCGCCAGATCAGTCAGTTTGTAACTAGAATGCGGCTTATTGAAGACCTGTTCCTACTAGTCCATCAAAAGAATGCATAATATTTACCAATAGACCAGTCTGGTCGACCAGTTCTGAGATATAATGGCAAAATATTTACGAATTGAGCGGTCTGGCGGACCAGTTCTGAAAAATAATGGCAAAATATTTACGAATTGGGCGGTCCGGCCGACCAGTTCTGACAAATAATGGCATAATATTTACGAATTGAGCGGTGCTTCCGCCAATTCCTACAAACGTTAATCTTCCTAATTTTTTCTCGCATACATTGAACACAAGTTCTGTATATTAAGAACTTTTAAAACAGTAACTTTCATAATATACATACATCACACGGAAAACGTTAAACATGCAGCGAACGGCCTATTAAAGGAAATAAAATTCGCCTATTTCATCAGTTCAACAAATTTTTTGATTTGAATCAAACAACATTGCGGGCAGTAGAATTAACGGCAAAATATTTACGAATTGAGCGGTCCGGCCGACCAGTTCTGACAAATAATGGCATAATATTTACGAATTGAGCGGTGCTTCCGCCAATTCTTACAAACGTTAATCTTCCTAATTTTTGATTTAACCTTTTCTCGCATACATTGAACACAAGTTCTGTATATTTAGAACTTTTAAAACAGTAACTTTCATAATATACATACATCACACGGAAAACGTTAAACATGCAGCGAACGGCCTATTAAAGGAAATAAAATTCGCCTATTTCATTCAACAATTTTTTTGATTTGAATCAAACAACATTGCGGGCAGAAGAATTAACGGTTTTAAAACTTAACAAATTTCTTTTGCTTTTACGGGAAAAGTTTTCATTTTCTTGCAACATAAAGTTAATGTTGCGTATAAAAACAATAAAGTTTATAAACTGGCTTCTTGGTAGCTTTGAAACCAACAAAGCTAAATGATTAAAAAGCTTGGTTTCTAAAGCCCGCTCCGTGATTTTAAAAGGTTTCTTTTTTGAAATTTACGCGTTTCATTCGTTGCCACCCGCGTATTTTAAAATGAAACATTTCAGCGTCGCTCTGGTCAAAAAGTGCAGGGAAAATTAGAGAAGAAGAAAACCGAAAGGGCTTCAACTTAATTGTAAAAAGCTATAAAGATGCGGTGACAATGTGCTTCTTCGAGTTTCTTACCAACAGGCTCACTGACGTAATTTTCCCACAAAAGCAATTCAGTGAGAGTGCTATTTACATTAAGTGAATCAGCAAGCAAAGCAGCGCCAGCAGTACCAAGGTTATTGCCACACAAATTCAACTCTGTCAGAGTTGTGTTTGTTTTCAACATGTCAGCAAGCGCTTCAGCACCAGCAGTACCAAGGTCATTGCGAGACAAATCTAAGTTTGTCAGGGTTACGTTTGTTTTCAACATGTCAGCAAGCGCTTCAGCACCAGCAGTACCAAGCTTATTGTAAGACAAATATAAGTTTGTCAGGGTTACGTTTGTTTTCAACATGTCAGCAAGCGCTTCAGCGCCAGCAGTACCAAGGTCATTGCGAGACAAATCTAAGTTTGTCAGGGTTACGTTTGTTTTCAACATGTCAGCAAGCGCTTCAGGGTCAGCAGTGCCAAGGTTATTGCGAGACAAATCTAAGTTTGTCAGGGTTATGTTTGTTTTCAACATGTCAGCAAGCGCTTTAACAGCACCAGCAGTACCAAGGTTATTGTCAGACAAATCCAACTTTGTCAGAGTTGTGTTTGTTTTCAACACTTCAGCAACCGCTTCAGCACCAGCAGTACCAAGGTTATTGTCAGACAAACCCAACACTGTCAGAGTTGTGTTTGTTTTCAACATGTCAGCAAGCGCTTTAACACCAGCAGTACCAAGGTCATTCTTCCCCAAAAACAACACTGTCAGAGTTGTGTTTGTTTTCAATATGTCAGCAAGCGCTTCAGCACCAAGGTTATTGTCACACAAAGTCAAATTTGTCAGAGTTGTGTTTGTTTTCAACATGTCAACAAGCGCTTCAACACCAGCAGTACCAAGGTTACTGTTAATCAAACACAATCTTGTCAGAGTTGTATTTGTTTTCAATATGTCAGCAAGCGCTTCAGCACCAGCAGAACCAAGGTCATAAAAAGCCAAATCCAAGTATGTCACAGTTGTGTTTGTTTTCAACACGTCAACAAGCACATCAGCAACATCAGCGTCCTCGTCGAAATCAGCGAGATCAACACCAGTAACTTTCAGATATGAGCCAAAGGTACGTGCCAATTCTACGTGAAAGTTACTTTGTTCCTTTTTACATTCTTTAATGCACACAAGAGCAACATGAAACTCGAGACCTGCTAGTTCATCCTTGTTAATTTCATTACTAAAACTTTTGATAAGGGCCACTGCTGTTTCTTCGAATTGCACTGCTAATATTCCGCATGTAAACAAAAGCACTTGTTTCAACTCACCGAAATATCTTGCATCAGCAACTAATATTTCAGGTCTGATTTCTTTGCTCACAAGCTGGCAACAAATATAAAAAGCGGCGAACAGTTCTTGAAAACTCTTATGCATGAAGCCGTAACTCACACATGGTCTTCGTTTGCTGCTTCCAGGCTGAACTGACAGAAATCCGAAGCCGGGTATATCGTGTGTATGTCTTCCAAGCTTGTTGTCCGCAAAGTACATGTTGTCTTCAAGCAGACCTTCCAATGCAATAGAGCCCAGGTGTTTTAGTGGACCTTTGTAGACTTCAGTCAGATCCTCGATGTTTTCTGGTAATCCGTTCTTTTTTCTGTATCTTCTTAGGACACACTGTACTATTTCCAGGTACAGTTGAGTTCTACGCTGTGGAATGCCCTGAAAGTCTTCACACAGAAGGCAAAGAAGTGCAGTGTTTAACGGATTTTTCACCATCTCTTGTAGATTTTCGTCATTCTCCAGCTGGTCCAAGAGCTTTTTCGCCAAATTTTCTTCGGTTTTGAAATACTTAGCTATGAATTCTTCGGCATCCTCTTTAGTAAATCCTTCAATCTCCAACAGAGTATCACAGACTTTTCTCACTGGTATTCCAGCCTCGTGTCGCGCTGTAACCACCAAGTGACATCTGGGAAGCAATCTACCTTGTATGATTTCTGAAAACTCCGGCAGTTTACTTGTAGGTAACTCGTCCAATCCGTCAAGTACCAGTAGAACGTTGGATTGGTTTTGGCGAATGAACTCGAAAAATTTCTCTCTCTCGTCTTCTTGAATGTCTCGAGGAAGAAGCTGATCGTCAATGGCTTCCCAAAGGTCAGACTCGATACCGATATCGCGACATTTCAGGGACAGCACCAGTTTGAAATCGGGAAAACAATCTTCTGCTTTGCGTTTCTCTGTGGCCCAGTCGTAAGCAACCTTATTGCAGTACGTTGTCTTACCCATACCAGGCTTTCCTTCAATTAACACTTTTCTGGGCTCTGGGCATTCTTCGTGTGGTTGGAAGATAGCAGACATGTCGACAACGTTCCTTGTTCCCGTTCCTCTTGCTTTTTTCTCTTTGCTGACCATGATGAGCCTTGTGAAAATATCATTAAGATGAAAGTGAAACTCTTCGCACCATGGGAAGGGCGCGAGCCATCCTTCACGACTTGTGTACAGTCGGCGAATTACGTTGATGTTCTTAATTGGATCAAAATCACCTGGAAGTCAAAATCACCTGGAAGTCAGTCATTGTAAGTAATTACTGAATCACTTTTCCTTTTCTTTAATTCGTCGGGCACTTAATCCCTACGTTATCAACGTCAAATAAGTCATTGATTTGTATTCTACTAGTTATTTTCCTCCAATCAGGCTATGGAGTACAACAACTAGTAGAATGCAAATCAATTTATTCTATGTCAGATCAGCCTGACACCGGTAACCTTAGTCAATTTAACAAATTATAAGAACATAATTATTATGAATTCGGGCAACCTCGGCAAAATGCAGTAATAAACACCTGTCTCGACAACAATGCAATGCCCTGCATCCACCTTTTAGGTACTATATATCCTCCAAGCAATTTAATACAGCCTTAGTCGGCTCATTTATAAGCACAAAGGACTCAACTAAAAATAAGTAGAAGTCAGATGGTGAAATTTATTAGTCAACAGTTTTCTACCGGAAGTTAACATTGTAAGTTAAAATCCGAGCTAGAAGTTTAATCTTGGAGAACTGAGGACCAAGAGGTATAGAAGATGCTTGAAAGGTTCTTTTAATTTAAAGTGCCTATGAAATGAAATTTTTGATGCGTTTTTTATACTAAAAATTGAAGTCCATGTTCCACTGATTCATAATTTTCCAATTTAAGTTATGGTCAAGCAACGAAACATGAGTATTTTTTTGGACGTCCAAAGTTGGTTAAAAATGAAGTTTTCGTGTCCTGGGGCCTGGAACTAGTATAAAAAGAAATATAGAATGCACGATCACTGCAACAAACCGTTTTAGAATGGCCAAATCTGGGTTTCCAGACCTAGATCAGTATTAATACTTGAAGTGAAACAAAAGAAACGGCAAACTGATCCTTACGGTAGAAAAACAGAAGCGGAAGCAAATAACATGGTGACGTCATCAGTTGTGCAAAAATCAGTATTTCTCGTGAACAAACCACTTTTTAGCTATATTTTTGCAGTTTTGTTCAGGTGGAAATGCCTCTGACGATGAATTTTGACGACCATGTTGACTACGAAGGTCTGCACAACTGTTGATGTCACAAGTCCTAATTTGCATATTTTGACCGCGCCCTGGTTGTCCCATATTTTTGGCTCAAATAGGCCAACTTTGAGGTAAAAAATAAAAACCGGTCGAAAATTTCATTTCATAGGTACTTTTAAACCAAACTAAACATTCACAATTACTGATGACTGTTTCTCACCTATAACTATTAGTCCAATTATGATGTGGTTAGATAAAAAAATTGGATATCTCTACGCTCCCTGCCCCAGTGCACCCGCCCACCAGTCCCCCCAGCAAAATTTGTATGTCAATAAAAAGATACACAGGTTATAGTAAGGAGCACTATAGCTCCATACATGTTAATATGGCAACAACACTTTGGCCACTTCTGAGACTACCAAATCAATCAGACTGCAATACTTACTAATGTTTAGCTAGATCAGAGGGGAGGGGGAGATAAAAATCATTATGACTTCCTTTGAATAAAATGGTCTGATCTTCTGTCCAGATGCAGTAAATTGTGTTACTACATACTTTTAACTTTACTCTCACAGTCATATTCACATTAAAAAAACAACAACGTTGCAACAACAAACAGAAAAAATATATATCAAAACTTAGCAGAGCAGGTCAGATCATGTCACATACCTTGAAAGTGTGGCCAATGTTTAAAAACAACTGGATCACTTAACATGTTGGACACAAGAGAAGCTGCCATCACACAAGCATGAGACTTCCAGGACTTATCTGGAGCATTGCTATCATCAGCAAAATGAGAAATACCTTTAACAATTACCCATTCGATTTTCAGGTCATGGGCTGCCACAAAAATCCCTATGGAAAATAATGATAGATGTTCATTTAATTATAATTAATTAAACAAAGCATGTATTATATGCATGTTGTACCGTTCAAAAAAGCTTTTAATTTTTCAAGATTTAATTCAACAAATTATAAAAAAAGTCAATGATAATGAAAATATGGTTATTGTTCACGTACGGAAATAAACTAGATGGTTATACAAATTTTCACTGTCATGCAATTTGTAGCCTACAATGAAGACCAGTGGGCTGGGTTCAAAGCAGAATTAAAGATAACCCAGGATTAGTGCCAATTCAAAATTGGAATCTAAGCATTTACAAAGCACATTCAGGACTTCATCTAAATTCCATTTCAGCCTAAAATTTGTTTCCTTTCAAAACATTTATTATTAAAATTCACAGTGAAAAACAGTTTTTATTGAAAGGAGCAGAAAACTGGATTAATAAGTAATCCTGGATTAGTGTTAAATGGCTTTCGAACAGCAGTCGACCTTGAGTTAGTAAGCATAAGTCATTAAAGGTTGTGAATAGTGACTTCAACATGAAATTAACAATAATTTCTTGTGCCGGTAAGACAAGGAGTTAAGGATTGGCCTCCATTTTTCTTCTTGTTTTCCTCCTTGTTTTTGTATCTACTTTTGTGCATTGCGTTAGATCTGGTTTACGAGAATACGTATGCATGCACTGCGAGAAATTTTGTGCCCACGGTACTTGGGATTCGGTGTAATCGGCGTCGTTTTGCAAGCAAAAGCAAAACAAATTTGGGTTTTGTTGTTTGTTGCTGTTTACTTGTGACGGATACGGTAACAAGGTAAAATTTGCCCTCCGTTTTTCTTTTTATTCTTTTTGTTTTCGTCTCTTATTTGTGTATTGCATTAGTTCTGGGTATGAGAAAACGCACGTATGCAAGCAGAAGCGAAACTAATTTTGGTTTTATATGCCTGTTGTTGTGTTACATAAGTGTTCCCCGCGAGTAACGTACATTGCCGGTACGAGTATAGGCTACGGGTAGCCTCTTGTTAACAACTATTCACCGAAGTGGAGGTGGCTAGTAGTGGATATTTACAGAGCTGCAAAGTGGCGAGGTAAATATCCACCTCACTAGCCACCGACACTGAGGTACGGTATATAGTATATACTAAAACAGTGAGAGATAATATATAGCAAGAAAATAATGATTTTTAACTCATTTATTCCTGTCGACGATTACAATGTTCGCGCACAAATTGCTTGGAGGTGAATAGCACTTGCTATCCCAAGTTTCAGTAGCCAATCAGAGCACACCAACAACTTAGGCTAACCATTGTTTTAGTGTATACTGACAATCATTATCGTACAGTAAGACCCAAGTGATAACAAACTGTTACCTTTGATGTAATTAAAGTTCCTCTCTATTGTAAGCTAACTACCCTGGAATTAATTATGATGAGGGGTGAGATATTGGGTGGGGGAGGGAAAAGGGGTACTCTTTTATTTGAGCTATTAACAAGGTAATTAATGATTTGCTAATGAATGGCATTTGGTTTCTCAGGGACATCCGTTTCCAACAGGATATACAATTTCACTATTCATTAAGTCTTGATCCTTTAATTCCAAGAATATTGTGAGATTCCAGAAAATATCCATACTTCCCATGAAAGGTCACTGGCAGTTTCATGGGGGAGAGGGGTCTCAAAAGCCAAAGTTTACAAAGGAAACTGAAGTATGAAGCCAACTGGAATTTCTAGAGGGGTAGGGTAGGGAGTAAAAAGAAAAACCTACAGTGGAGGAAGTATGGATATAATTTGGAACAACACATTTCAAAATATATGTTGAGGTTTTATAGTTTTTCTTTGGTTTGAAAATTTCAAACCGGTGTAATTTTTATTTTCATTTGTCTCAGATTCATGAACATCATTCAAGAGAATTAGAAAAATAAAAATTAAACTGGTTTGAAATTTTCAAGTCAAATTTTAAAAAATTAAAGCACAACATGAAAAACAAAAGTAATCACAGGAAAAATCGCTAAATTAGAGCTTTTGTTTCAAAGGTCATGCATTGCATCTTTTTAGAATTTGTTCAAGTTGATCATAACTAATTACAGCTGTATGTCTGAAAGATGATTTACTAACAGCTAGCAAATAGCTCTGGCCTACTTTTGAGGAATATAAAATCATGTAGGGTTGGTAATGGTATAAATTACAACTACACTACCACACTGGAGTTGTGACTATCTTGTTAACAGAGTCACAAAAAGAGGTGCAACATTCTACCCAAGCTCCCCTGACTCCTTAAAAAGTGGTGCTAAACGGGTAGTAAGATTTTGGAAATTTGTCTGGAACCACTAAAAATTTCTGTGTTATGGAAAATCTTATTAATAAGCTAATTGATAGTCTGTTGTTTGTGATCGTCCGGGTGAGTGTAGTTCTGAAAAGAACTGTTGTTGTTGACAATGACTGACGTTTCGACAACCTGAGCGGAAGTCATCTTCAGAGTCATGTGAATTGTGAATGGTCAGTTGATGTTATATACGTCTGGTTATAACTGTCATTGGTCAGTTTAGCCGTGATATTATTGGCTGTAGAGACTCAAATCAGTGATAGGTGCGTTTCGATCCGTGTATTGTTAGTTTAATTTCTGTAGTCGTATTGTTAGTCAAATTTGTCAGTGAGTTCAGTCTATTGTTCGTCTGTTTTGTTGACAAGTCGTTTGTAAGCCGCAGGTAGCTGTTGGCATCTGTTCAGTGGTGTCTGTTCTAAGTTAGTAAACCAACTTTCTAGAGTGAGTCGTTTGTAGTAGTCCGTACTGTAGGTAACGCATTCGGCAGAGTCCCAGTCAATTCTGTGATTCGTGCGTAAATGGTGTTCAGCAATGTGATTGTTGATGTCACCATTTTTTGTCGCCCGTTTGTGTTCAGTCAGTCGTATGTTCAGATTCCTGCCAGTCTCACCGATGTAAGAGGCCTGGCAGTCGCAGCATTTGATCTTGTATACTGCTCCTTGTCTGTCGTTAGGTTCGTCCTTGTCTTTAACGTTTGTGAGAAGCTGTCGTAAAGTAGTAATGGGTTTGTGAGCGACACGGATGTTGTAAGGCTGTAAGATCCGTGCAATAGTCTCAGAAGTGCCCTTGATGTAGGGTATTGTCGCTGTGGTGACAGGTTTTCCGTAAGTTGTGTCAGATTCGTTGTTTTTGTAAACATTGCGTTTAACAAAGTCTCGGTTGTAGTTGTTCTTACTGAAAACGTTGTCAAGGTACTTGGTTTCGTCGGTTAGGCTGTCAGGTGAATCGCAAACTAGTTGCGCTCGTCTTGTCAAAGTTCGTATGGTCGTCGCTTTGTGAGATGTAGGGTTGTACGATGACTGGTCTAGTAATCTGTCGGTATGAGTCGGTTTCCTGTAGACAGTAGTCTGTAGTTTGTTGTCGTTTCGCCTTACTAGACAGTCTAGAAAAGGAATCGTACCATTTTCTTCAACCTCTCTAGTGAACTGTATGTCAGCGTTTTGTCTGTTGAGGTGTTCGTGAAAGGTGTCAATCTCGTCTTTGTGTACAGCAGTGAAAGTGTCGTCTACGTAGCGTAACCAAAGTGGTACTGTTTGTTTGTATGTAGCAAGAGCTTCTTCCTCGATGTTCTGCATGACAATTTCAGCAACAACAACTGAGACAGATGAACCCATAGCTGTTCCGTGTAACTGTTTGTAGTGTTTGCCGTTATACTGAAAATATGTCGAAGTAAGACAAAGATTCATTAAGTCCATGATGTCGTCAGTCGGCAGTGGAAGTTTGAAGGTAGAGTTCTTGATGGCTGTCTCAGTACAATCTAAAGCCAGTTGAAGCGGAATACTGGTGAACAGTGATTTCACGTCAAAAGACACTAGTTTGTGGTCATCAGGTATCTGTACTGTCTTGATAGCGTCAATAAAGTTCTCAGTAGATTGTAGTTTGTGGCTAGATTCGTCTGTTAAGGGTTGCAGTACAGTAGTCAAGTATTTAGACAGTTGGTATGCCGGGGACCCACAGAATGAGACTATGGGTCGCATTGGTATGTTGGGTTTGTGTAGTTTCGGTAGTCCGTACAGTAGAATAGATTGTAGAATGATTGTATAGTAGAATAGCTTCTACTATACAATCAGCCTAGATAACAGACAGTAACTTGACTAAAGACGAACGCTGACAGGCCCTTAAACGACTGAAAACCGACGAAGACATTGTCATACTACCTGCAGACAAAGGACGAGTGACTGTTGTTATGGACAAAACAGATTACTATAACAAAATGGACACGCTTGTTAACGACAAACAGACCTACGAAGAACTTAAACGAGACCCGACTCCCGCACTGCAACAAAGACTTAACGGTAAACTGCTCAGCCTTAAGAAGGATGACGCTTTTGACGTTACACGCTACTACCGACTGAGAAGTTCTGTACCGCAACCACCGAAACTGTACGGACTACCGAAACTACACAAACCCAACATACCAATGCGACCCATAGTCTCATTCTGTGGGTCCCCGACATACCAACTGTCTAAATACTTGACTACTGTACTGCAACCCTTAACAGACGAATCTAGCCACAAACTACAATCTACTGAGAACTTTATTGACGCTATCAAGACAGTACAGATACCTGACGACCACAAACTAGTGTCTTTTGACGTGAAATTACTGTTATAATTCACCAGTATTCCGCTTCAACTGGCTTTAGATTGTATTGAGACAGCCATCAAGAACTCTACCTTCAAACTTCCACTGCCGACTGACGACATCATGGACTTACTGAATCTTTGTCTTACTTCGACATATTTTCAGTATAACGGCAAACACTACAAACAGTTACACGGAACAGCTATGGGTTCATCTGTCTCAGTTGTTGTTGCTGAAATTGTCATGCAGAACATCGAGGAAGAAGCCCTTGCTACATACAAACAAACAGTACCACTTTGGTTACGCTACGTAGACGACACTTTCACTGCTGTACACAAAGACGAGATTGACACCTTTCACGAACACCTCAACAGACAAAACGCTGACATACAGTTCACTAGAGAGGTTGAAGAAAATGGTACGATTCCTTTTCTAGACTGTCTAGTAAGCCGAAACGACAACAAACTACAGACTACTGTCTACAGGAAACCGACTCATACCGACAGATTACTAGACCAGTCATCGTACAACCCTACATCTCACAAAGCGACGACCATACGAACTTTGACAAGACGAGCGCAACTAGTTTGCGATTCACCTGACAGCCTAACCGACGAAACCAAGTACCTTGACAACGTTTTCAGTAAGAACAACTACAACCGAGACTTTGTTAAACGCAATGTTTACAAAAACAACGAATCTGACACAACTTACGCAAAACCTGTCACCACAGCGACAATACCCTACATCAAGGGCACTTCTGAGACTATTGCACGGATCTTACAACCTTACAACATCCGTGTCGCTCACAAACCCATTACTACTTTACGACAGCTTCTCACAAACGTTAAAGACAAGGACGAACCTAACGACAGACAAGGAGCAGTATACAAGATCAAATGCTGCGACTGCCAGGCCTCTTACATCGGTGAGACTGGCAGGAATCTGAACATACGACTGACTGAACACAAACGGGCGACAAAAAATGGTGACATCAACAATCACATTGCTGAACACCATTTACGCACGAATCACAGAATTGACTGGGACTCTGCCGAATGCGTTACCTACAGTACGGACTACTACAAACGACTCACTCTAGAAAGTTGGTTTACTAACTTAGAACAGACACCACTGAACAGATGCCAACAGCTACCTGCGGCTTACAAACGACTTGTCAACAAAACAGACGAACAATAGACTGAACTCACTGACAAATTTGACTAACAATACGACTACAGAAATGACACTAACAATACACGGATCGAAACGCACCTATCACTGACTTGAGTCTCTACAGTCAATAACATCACGGCTAAACTGACCAATGACAGTTATAACCAGACGTATATAACATCAACTGACCATTCACCATTCACAATTCACATGACTCTGAAGATGACTTCTGTCGTGTCCTTATCGCGTATTGAAACCGATGCAAATGGACTATTAGTCATAACACAAAGAACTCCGAATCTAATCCGCCATGCTTTTAATAATCAATCCCAAGAACCTATGCACGCCTAGATACATCATGTAAGCTATACTGAACGTACACTACATCCCTCCTTTTTTTGGAACACTAATGGAAAAGCTTAAACAAAACTTAACAAATATAGGAACAGACTTGGTAATTGCACAAATAATCTGAACCTTGACTTCGCTAGGATAAAGTTCCACAGTTCAATAATAATGCCAGCGAAACAATGCAACATTCTAGCGAAACCTAACAGTTCTAACAAGTCAACTCATATCATAGTCTTTAAACTTCTCTGGAGGCTTCTTAAGACGAACTGGTCTCGTAGGTACAGCAATCCTTGCTTTTCCACAATCCGTTTCGGTCTGTTAGGGCTGGTCTTGTTAAGACAGCATTTCTTCCCTTTCCGCCATCCGTCTCGAGGTTTGTGGAAGTTGGTCTTGAAACAGTTTGACTGTTCTCTTCAACTGGATGAAAAAAAAGTTTCACTAGGTGATGGTTCCTCATATCTTTTGACATGAGTAGTATTCCTCTTTAACTGAACACCCTCAGGAGACTTGATAACAACACTGCTCCCATTTCTGCTAACAACGTCATATGGTTCTGGTGAAAATGGTGTCGACAACTTGTTTTGCCGCTCTTGCTTTAACAGGACTCTTTCACCTGGAACCAGATCTGAATACTCAGCATGCCTCTTTTTGTCTGCATATAGCTTGGCTTTTGCTTTCATTTCTCCATCTCTGTCTCGCACTTCGATTGCTACTCTATCTTCTCGGAATTCAGGTAGCTTGGTACGGATTTTCCTTCCAAACAGAAGTTCGGCAGGGGTCACTCCAGTGGTGGCGTGAGGAGTTGATCTGTATGCGATCAAGTATTTGCGAACTTCTTCCTTCCATTGTTTGCCCTCAGCTTGTGCGATCCGCATCCTTTTCAAAAGAGATCTGTTCTGTCTTTCTACTTCCCCATTCGCTTGGGACCATAACGGCGTGGTTTTCCTGTGTTCGATACCACAGTCTTCCAGATACTTTTCAAACTCATTTGAGACAAACTGTGGTCCATTGTCACTGGTTACTGATAATGCTAAACCATGAATCGTGAAGATTCTTTCCAGACTCTCAATGATTTTCTCAGATGTTGTGGAGCGCATGATTTCAATGTCGTAATATCTGCTGTAGTAGTCAACTACGACCAACACCGAGTCACCTGACGGTAAAGGACCTAACAAATCCAGGGCCAAGTCTTGCCATGGTCCTTGTGGAAAAGGGGTTGACTTGATTGGCTCAGGGTGGGCAGGACTGCTTACTAGCTGACATCCAAAACACGTTTTGCAAAATCTTTCTGCCTCTTTGTCTATCCCGGGCCACCATACTTTTGATCGCAATCTCTGCTTCATACTAACAATACCGGGATGCCCTTCGTGTGCCAGCGTAAGGACTCGAGGTCTCAACTTGCTGGGAACTACAATTCTGGTACCACGGAGGATTAGCTTGCCAATCATACAAAGTTCACCAGCTACAGATATGTACTGCTTGAGCTGGTCATCCCTCCAGGTTCCGCTCCTCATACAGTGACGCATCTCAACGAATTCTTCATCTTCTGCTGATGCTTCTTCAATCTCGCGTGTCGTCATCGCGCGGGGAGTAGCAGTTACCGCTACAAATCTGACAAATTCATCTGATACTTTGTGCGCTGCTGAAGGGTCTGCTTGGCTTTCTGCTTGCAGCAAGCGTGATAGAGAATCTGCAATGTTCTGCTCTCCTGGTAAGTATTTTACTTTGAATTTGTAAGGTTGTAATCTCAGAATCCATCGCTCAATTCTTGCGCACGGCTTTGATCTGCTTGAGTATATTGTCTCCAATGGCTTGTGATCCGTGTACAGTTCAAATTCAATGCCATACAGGTACACATGGAAACACTCGCATGCCCAAACAACGGCCAAAGCTTCTTTCTCAGTCTGAGAATACCTTTTTTCCACGTCACTTAGACTTTTGCTTGCATAGCTGATGACTCTCTTTCTTCCGTGTTGTTCTTGAATAAGTACCGCACCAAGACCTACTGGGCTCGCATCTGCTACGATTAGTGTCCTGGCATCTTTGTCAAAATAGCCAAGGGTTTCTGCACTTGCAAGTCTGCTTTTCAGCTCATTGAATGCCCTTCTCTGCTCATCTCCAGACTCAAAACACACACCTTTCTTGGTCAATCTACGTAAGGGTTCAGCAACTGTGGCAAAATCTGGGATAAACCGTGCATTGTAGTTAGCAAGTCCCAGGAAGCTTCTGACTTCTGAGGCATTCTGTGGCTCTCTTGCATCAACAATTGCTTTCACTTTTTCTTCAGTTGGTCCAATGCCCTTGTCTGTTAACATGAGTCCCATAAACACTAGTCGGGTCATGTGAAACATGCACTTTTCAGCATTTAGTGTCAGGTTCTTCTCTTTCAGTTTCTCCAACACTCTCTTTAATCTCTCGTCATGCTCCTCAGTGGTTTTCCCATGCACAATTATGTCATCAGAGATGTTTGCAATGCCCTCACAGTCACTAAGTACTTGCTGAATAACATGCTGATAGACTTCTGGGGCTGAACTAATTCCAAACATGAGGCGTTTGTATTGAAACAATCCACAATGAGTGATGAAGGTAGTAATGCCACGGGAATCTGGATGGAGTTCTAGCTGATGATAGCCCCATTTTAAATCGAGCTTACTAAACACTGCGCTTTGGTTGAGGCTTTCAAGTACTTCATCCACGGTAGGTATGGGGTAGCGTTCTCTGATTATGGCTTCATTTGCTCTACGCATGTCCACACATAGACGAATTTCATCATTCTGTTTTGGTACCACCACTACCGGACTAACCCATGGTGTTGGGCCCTCTACTGGCTCGATAATATCCATATCTACAAGTTCCTCAACCTTCTTCTTCACCTTGTCACGGAGGCTGAATGGAGTGCGCCTAACTGGCTGAGCCACTGGGGGTACATCGGGATTCACATGTAACTTGACCTGATAGTCTTTCAACTTGCCCACACCATTGACTACTTCTTTGTAATCAGACACGATCGCTTCTTTGGACTGAACCGTATAAACTGGAACACCTAACTTCAACACCCCTGGTTGCAACGCGGTTTCTCTTCCAAGCAGTGCTTCTCCTTCACCATCAATGACAACAAATTCGGCTTGAACTTCATTCTCAGCTACTTTTGTCAATGCTGAAAACACACCCAGAACTTTCAACGGCTCCTTGCTTCCGTAGGCATAAAGCTTCTTGTCACACTTCTTGGATACACAGACAACCTTCTGCTGCTTCAGTTCACTCCATAAGCCTTTGTCCACAATGTTAGTGCTTGCCCCTGAATCAATCACCATTTTCACACTGCATCCACCCACAATAACCTCCACTTTTTCAGGCTGCGATGCTGATTTAACAGTGAATGCATACTCATCTTCCTCGTCATCATCTCCTCCGTGCATGTATCTCACCTTCTTCTTCTCTTTTGGCTTCTTATCATATCTAAGTTTGCCAGGCTTTGTTTTGCATTGCGAAGCAAAATGATCAGCACCACCACATGTCTTGCAAGTTTTTCCTTTAGCAGGGCATTCAGGGTCTCGTCCAAAATGTCCTGTGTAGCCACATCTATAACATGTTTTGTTTCCAGGCTCACCCGATGTCTTCTTTCCCTTATGATGATGATGCTTGTTTTGGCCCGAGTCACGAATCCGATTCACATTAATATTTTTACTCTTCATACTCTCCAGTTGAGCTTGCACAGCTTCATATGATGCTGCAGTCTTGAGTAGAACATCTAGGGTTAGTGTGTCACCTTTTTCTAGCAAT
The DNA here is from genome assembly GCA_022457155.1 of Cladopsammia gracilis. Lineage (NCBI taxonomy): Eukaryota > Metazoa > Cnidaria > Anthozoa > Scleractinia > Dendrophylliidae > Cladopsammia > Cladopsammia gracilis. The sequence goes on from JAJGOT010000194.1 coordinate 501,844, forward strand.
TTCCGTCTTAAATCGTGAGATGTACACCGCTGAACAACTTGATCTCGAATTTGATTATCTGCCTGATCACCATAATCGCAATCTTTCACAACCTGTCGTAATCTTGTCACAAACTGAGCCACCGTTTCATCCTCTCGCTGTTCCATACTTCGGAAAACATGATTTTGGTATGTGGAATTTACCTTCGGAATGAAATACTCGTTCAACGCATTCACGGCTTTCTCATACTCGGCACCTTTGCCCGTGTCAGCCAAAGTCTCGAAGATTTCTTGAACGTGTTCCCCGGCACAATGTAGAAGTAGTGCTCTTCTTTGTACTTTATTATCAGCTTTGTCTGCTTGGATGACGAGGCCTTTACTATCAGCATATAACGAAAAACTTTTAAGCCATCGCTGCCATCGCCTGCCAATGCTCGACGGTTCGCCATTCGGGTCGAACGGTTTTACACTTGTTAATAGATCATCCACCTTGATTGAGGCCATATTTCAACTGTGTTGACCTAAAAGAATATCCTCGTCGCCAGATGTCGTGTCCTTATCGCGTATTGAAACCGATACAAATGGATTATTAGTCATAACACAAAGAACTCCGAATCTAATCCGCCATGCATTTAATAATCAATCCCAAGAACCTAAGCACGCCTAGATACATCATGTAAGCTATACTGAACGTACACTACAACTTCCGCTCAGGTTGTCGAAACGTCAGTCATTGTCAACAACAACAGTTCTTTTCAGAACTACACTCACCCGGACGATCACAAAGAACAGACTACTGATACTCCTGGGTTCAAACCATTTACAAAGCTAATTGATCTTGTACATAATGAATGTTAGCAACACTTCATCACCCACATTACCAGGATAATTTTCTTTCCCTCCCTCCCCCACAATTCTTAAAGCTTTGCTTAATATTTTTTTACTTCATATTGGTAGACCAGCGATTTATGATCTTGACATAAATCTCACCTTTTCCTTCTGTCTCAACTGCTATGGCATTAGGATTTAACTCACGGTGTCGCTCAGTACTGATTGGGTCTATGCCACTCAAAATCTCGCCGTCACAGCGTACCTGTACTTCTTGGGCTTTTGGACTTTTTAATGGTGGATTCCAGCCATCAGCTGCATTCTTGATAAGGTTGCCAATATTTCTTCCCACTGGGGTTTTGAAGGCTTCGGTTGTAAGCTTAGAGGATATCACCACATCTCCTAACTTGGTGTCTTCTGGGTCCAGACCCTCGCAGCAACCAACAGAATAAATGGCTTTGGGTCTCAGTTGCATCACTGCATTTTTGGTGACAGTTTGAGAACCACCTGGACTAGTAGAGCCTTCGAAACACCTATTATGGGATATTACAAAATTATTAAATAAATTTAATTAAATAGTAATTTAGCGTTAATTTTTAATATTTTTATATCTGAATTTTAATTTTAATTTTATCAATTTTAGTTACAAAAACAGTATTTTATTGTAAATAGTATAGTCTTTTTAACATGACCAGCCCACAAGCAACATCACTGTAATTTTTATAGTGTATAAATAATAAAAGGTATTGTATTGTACCTCATCAAAGCGACTTTCAGTGGCTCCTCTTCACTTTCACCCATGTGTCCAAAGTAAACAAATCCAAGATCTTTGCAGTAACTTTTAAAGGCATTTCTTACGTACGCATAGCAAGCCAAGAACTCGCAGTCCTCTACTGTCAACAAAAGAATGTCAACAGGGAGGTGGTCATCACTCCAAGGTTTGGACTCCGTAGGAAGCTCACTCATCTTGGTCAGTTCAATGCTGAGATCAGGAGGTGGAACACAATGCTTTGCTGTCCTTTCTTTCATGGTTACAGACAAAAAGACACAGATATTAGAGGGAAAACAGTAGTTTTCTGGGTGTATTTACTTTTGTTATAATGAACTTGCTTACTTCCACCTGAAGCTCCAGCAACACTTCCACTTGTACTAGTGCTCACACCTCCCTGCTTAGGACCTTATAAATAATAGAAAGAAAGAAAGAAAACAGTTATTATAAAAGGTAGTGTAACACTACAAATATACATGCAATGGATCTTGTCTTGAAAAGTTGACTGCATACATGTAAGTGACATCTAGTGTGCTGGGGGTATGAGGAGCATTTGTCATACTTGTGGAAAATCTGGAGGGGTGGGGGTTCGTAAGTGACATTATGTCTCTGTGATGGGGGCATGAGGAGCATTTTTCATACTGACCAGGTTGTGGAAAATCGATAGGGGTTGCACGACTAGTGGAGGAGGGATTTTTTTTTTGGGGGGGGGGGTATCGTTTTCTTGGGAAAATGGAAATCCGGAGGGATGACGGTCATAAGACATTTTCTCTGTGGTGATGATCACTCTATTGTTTTTATTGCACATGACTGTGAAAATTCTGCAAAATCTACAAATTTATAATGTATGAAATTCCCTATAACTAGAACACGTAGTGGACCCAATGTTTTCCACAGAACCTGGCACCCTGAATTTTATTATGATATAATGCAAAAAAGTTATCTGCTAATTGTGAATTTCAATCGACTGCCCACTGGTGCTGTATTAAAATTGAGGAATACAGTGGAACCCCGATTTAACGAAGCGCAGGGGACCGGAAAAAACAGTTCGTTAGATCGGGGTTTCGTTAAATCGAGAACCCCTATATAACGAATTTGTGGAAAAATAACCAAAAACTTCGTTAGATCGGGGTATAGGTAATAATTAAAATTTACCGTTCTGCTTCACTGTCCAACACTTCCTCGTCTCATCGGTATTGCACAGTGTACACATAACTTATAGCACTCGTGATTTATTAATGTCCCTGTACACTGTACGTAATACACTGTATGTTACAGTACAGTACTGTGCTGTGCTGCATACATGTACATTTACATAAACACTTTTTCGTACAAAACATAAATGCAGTACTGTATCTGTCATATCAACGATACTGACATAGAAAACTGACTGGAAAACGACGGAACAAAAGAGTTAGACTAAAAATCCCGGCAACTTATGCATTTCACCACAAGAAGCCATCGAAAATAAAGAAACAGATGATAAAGCGGATTAGATGGCAACGATAACACTGTTTAGCGGCATGCCAGTAATGGACAGCTGTTGACAATGTTCTTAGAGAATAAACAAAATATTATTGGTTTCATCTCTTGCCGGATTCGTCTTCTGTGGCGTGATGACATTTTATTCGTTATATCGGGGTAGTTTTTACGTTCGGTCCTCCAGACTTTGTTCGTTATATCGGGGATTACGTTAAATCGAGGTTCGTTAAATCGGGGTTCTTCTCCATACATTTTACTGTGACTCTGGCCGGGCCGAAAACATTTGTACGTTAAATCGGGGACTTCGTTAAATCGGGGTACGTTAAATCGGGGTTCCACTGTAAGAGAATTTCTCTTACATGTGCCTTGCTCATGATGAGCTTGCTGGATTGCACCTGAACACCCAGCAACATCAGATGCAACAGCACCACTTGTTCTACTCGTCCCGCCTCCCTGCTCAGGACCTTAAAGAACAAACAGAAAGAAAGACAGTCAGTTGATAGGTGCAGGCTTACTCTTATTATATTAATATTAACAAAATCTCAATAACACAATAACACACTACAGATAACTATGTTGTGGTTCAAATTTAATCTTTGGTTTGAAATTTTTAAAGCAGTTTATTTTTTTCAAACCAGTTTAAAATTTTTGAACTGGTTTGAAATTTTCAAACTGGTTAGAATTTTTTAAACACATAGCTCATTCTCATTATTTTGTACTTCTGCCTGTAAACTACTGTGTGTAAAATAAACTTGTGACATTAAGGTGTCACACATTTCAGTAAGCACTCAGTTTTGTGATTAGGGCTAAGCACTGATTTTAAATGGTTAGCTTTTATATAAGGTAAGGGCCACTGCTCACCAGTGCTAAAAGTGTACCCTTTGGGTTTAACCCCAGAGCGTCTCTTTAAAGGGCTATTTTGATAGGTTGTGGTTTGAATAAATGTGTAATCACAAAATTGAGTCACTACTTTGGCATAATTTTACAATCTTCCCTAGCAACATTTTGGGTTGAAGCGATGTTACTTTATCACACTTTTCTATTTGAATGGCTACCATATTTCCAACTTTGAAGATGGTTTTAGCCTGCTCTTTTTTGGTTATTTGCTGGACCATCTTTTCATTGTACTGTAGGTAGACTGGTTGGAGACAATCTTGCGCGGGACGGGGGAGGGCAGGGCGGGGGAGGGCAGGTCAGGAGGGTAGGGGAGAGGGTAAGTGAGGTGAGGCGGATGCACAGAAAGGATATGGGTGGGGAGGGTTATTTTTTTGGTGATTCTTTTTTCGACCCCCCCCCCCCCCCCAAAAAAAAAAAAAAAAACAAGCCCCTATTTTTTAAACCACACCCCATAAATAAAATCCCTTTTTAGACAGTTGATAAACAAACCAGTTCAAAAATTTTAAACTGGTTTGAAAAAAATAAACTGGTTCAAAAAATATATATTACCAGTTCAAAAAAAATTTGAACCAGAGGCTAATTTTAAACTACAACATGTACACTAATTTTCAAAAACATACAAAAATGTAGCTATTTGAGAAATAATATATCTTATATATATATACCTTTTGTATTCCCATAAAAATGTCACCTATTTGATAGAAATACAAAAGGGGGGGTAGCCCCCCCCCCCTTAATACATGGTTTGTACAACTTCAGACAAATAAAATTCAAGGACTTTTCAAGGACAAAAAATAGTTTTCAAGGACAAAAAATAGTTTTCAAGGACTAAGTTTTATTTACGAAATCGAAACACTTTGTCCCCTGTTGCATGAAAATGAGGCAAAGATTACAATTTTGCTTCATGTACGCATTCACATGTTATGCTGACATAGTCGCTGGTTGTCAAATTTTTCGTAGCAAAATCATTTAATTTATCAGAAAAGTGATAGGGTGTACATAAAGTCCTAAATTTCAAGGACTTTTCAAGACCTAATGAAGAAATCAAGTACTTTTCAAGGACCTTAACCAAATTCAAGGACTTTTCAAGATGACTGCTAAAATTCAAGACCTTTTCAAGATTGTACGAACCATGTTAATAAGAAGCCACTACAAAATTTCCACAACATCTCAAACTTGTTTGGGAACATTTAAATGTGACAGATTTTCATTAATGACATTTAAATTAATGTTTCTATGGTAACCAATTTTTGACAGACATGTTTACCCAAATTTTGAATTGTCTATTTAATCTATAGCTAGCAGAGTTACTTTTACAATTAAAACCTATTCTCCAAAATGGGGTGGCTAGCCACCCAAGTCCCCCCCACCCCCCTGCATCCGCCCATGAGCTGCAATCAAATAAAAAGAACAGTCGAGTACTTTAAATTCCGGTGGTGCTGTTCTTTTTGTCACAAGAAATGTTTTATGGATGGCAACTGTTGAAAACAAAGTTCCCTTTGTAGATTGAAACAGTTCCTAATCATGAAATCCAGTTAAGGACATTATTGAACGATTGAACTCTTTGGAAACTGACCTTCATCTTCGGTGGCAGGTGTCTTTAAAGTCTTCCGCTTCTTATTCCGCTTCTTATTCCGCTTCTTATTCGTGCTTCCTATCTCACCCTTAATCTCTTGTAGGTCATCTCTGATTGTATCTGAGGACAAATGGTAAAAAAACGTTTCATCCACTTCATAAAGCCAATGACAAGACTGAACAGGAAAAGTTTGTATGTTTTTCCCATTTTTTGGTGTTTAAGCTCCCCCCTCCCTCACTATATAACATTTATCACAAAATTCAATCTTACCTTCCATTTTATCAAGTTTGTCCCTTATATTATCTTCATCTTGTTTCCATTTCTTCAGTAACTCTTGGTAGTGCTTTTCAATGTCACGATCCATGCTGCAAGTCTTTAGATTAGTGATGGCAGCTCCATAACCTGCTCCACCCAGTCCTACCAGTGCGTTACCTATATCCTGCCACAAGGTATTAAATGTTGGATCGTCCACTGAAGCCTGGCTAGCATGCCCATAGACATTGTTCCGATAATGCTTAATTCTGGCTATGTTAGCTTCAGCACTTGTATCTGCAGCAGATGGGAGACTGTTCCAGCCAGTCATTGGTGGTGTCAAGCCACATATATTCCTCAGCAGCAGTATCAATAGAGTGATGTCAAAATTTGCTGATGACACAGATGAAGGAATAGCTGGATACAGCTTCCCCCATTGTGTAGCATTGAGAATTCTCTTCTTTCTAAGGGACTGCAGTGTAGAATGTTCTAGAGGACGTGCCAAAACTCCATGTAGACCTGCAGGGGGGTGGATTCTGTCAAAGGTATCCCTTAAGGCCTGGGAGCCCACATCCACCAGAAGACGACAGAGACGAGCATAGTTGGTCATCTCCTTGGTGGATGCAAACGAAGTAGAGGCAGAAGCCATGAATATGGGGATCAGTCTGTTAAACCTGCCAAAACATAATTTGGTTATTTTAACAAAATAGTTATGTGGAAGCCAAATTTCTCTGACTTATGTTTAATAAAAGATTTTAGAACCTGTCAAACCCTGCTGGATGTAACCCTTTATAGTTAAAACCTGAAGACTCTCAGCGGGCTGGAATCATACATGTAAATCTTTAAATTTGATTGGCTAATCATGCGCTCTTAGCCTGTCCAACTTTTTGCCATCCGGACCGGGCATCCAGACCAGGTTTGCCAATCCAGAATCCTGTTGACAGTGCGATCTCACTTTCACGATTGTGACTCTGAATTGATTTTCTGTTGTGTAAAGCTTACTGCGCCTTTCAATAATGTGCGGAATTTGAAATTCTAATTTCCACCAACGGTTGCGTTTTACACTGCCATCAATCATCTTAGCTTACCTCTCAGGAAACAGATCTTCACTTCAATGAGTTCAAAAGGTCACGTCCGTGCATTATGATTGGTACATTTCGATCCATTTTGTTTGTTTCTTTTTTACATGGTCCATTGGCTTTCGTATTAATTATAGATAGATAGATAGATAACTTTATTTATACACGGTATTTCCATCAGATTGACGGCAGGGAATAACGCAACCGTTGGTGGAGATTTGAATCTCAAATTCCGCATGTTATTGAAAGGCGCAGTAAGGTGGCTATATAGGGTTATTGTGGTACCTTAATTATGGGTTTATTGAGCCAAAAAATATGGCAGAATAATTGACATGTTGTTTTACACTTGGTACCTCTAAGGGGTGAAAATGAATTTGAGCCACGCCCATTAAATGGGATTCTGGTACCTTTTAGGGTGTTTTTCAAAAATTTCCAACAAGAACCTACATAAATTTTACATGGGAGTCTCCCCTGGGCAAAAATGGTTTGTTGCAAGTATTTAATAATTTTGCAATGTCGAACCAAAATCAAAGGATTATAAAATGAACCTCAGATGAAGAATTTAGCTACAAAAGAAAGGTGTTTGCTTCTAGTCCTTCTAAACATAAAACATGAATATTTCACATGCTTACCTTTCAAGATGATTTCCCAGTAAAGAAAGTTACCAAGAAGATTGGTCTTAACAGTCATTTAAGGTACACATATTTCTGAAACATTTAACAATTGAAATTACCATCAGGATCATTGTGACCCCTCCCCTAAAAAAAATTGGAGAAGATTGTTCAAACAACACTTAACATTGGCGAGATGAGCTGGATATTATACGTTGAACATGACACCAATAACTTTTTATGGTTATCCAGCCTGACATTGATTTACAAGAAAGGACACAACAAATTAAGGTTTCACTGTTTATTAAATTCCTATTGCTTACTGAGATCATAGGAATGTGAATTGGCTGAGATTGAATTTCAAAGGCTGGTTGCCAGTTGCTGAGTGAGTGCATGAGTTCTGGTAACAGCAACTTATATATTATATATATTATAGTAGAAACTAAAAGATATTCCAGCGGCAGATCTCAGTATTGTGTCACTAAAGGATTCAACAAGCCAGCGAATGTCAACAAACAAAAATAATTTCTTCTCTCTTCTACATGTCTCTTGAACATGTACAGCATTGAGGTACTCTGTACATTGTATAAATTACAAATAGCTTGTAGGATTTTATTGACCTGAGGTGGGGGAGGGTGTCGATGGGATGGGTGTCGCATTTGAAAAACACCCTAAAAGGTACCTCTTGTCGTATTCTGTCATTTTTTTCAGCTCATTTTACCCTTAACCCTTTCACTCCCAGAGTCTATTATGGAGACATGTGGTATACACTGTAGTTCTAACTTTGGAGTCTGTGGACAAAATCCTATGGTGTGACCATTCAAATGAAACCTCTTTAGCAGTACTTTTGCATGGTACCATTTCTTTTTCAATATTTTACAAAATGAAATTTGGAATTTCTTGAATTTTGATCTTTTTTTGAAGGGTTAAAGTGGTACTGTGATAATCCTAACGGTAGTCATTTTTAGATTTCACTGCACCCTAGGCTGTACAAATCTACAAATTTTGACCCCTTAAAGGTATGACAAGCACCCACGTCAAAACCATACTAAAACCAGTAATCAAGCTGCCACTAATATTGGCCCCACTGTTTATAACCTTAAATAGCAAATTAATAAAAGAGTACATGATGTCATAAATGTAATTTTGCATAAATTTATTCTAACTTTGATTACAAAATTATTTCTTTTAATTTAGTCACTGTGTTCGATTTAGTGATTGTGGGTTTGTAAAACCTCGTCAGGTTTTTTTTTACATGCTCCGGTCTAATATATATTGCGAGAAAAAGAGAATAATTTCAACATTAAATGATGATGAAGTCCAGTGGTTTGAGATTTAAATGAATTTTGTTAACCAGATATTGACCAAAAATGTCTAACAGTAACATACAGGGCTACATATTTTGCTGGTCATGTGCACATCTCTGACAAAACAAAAAGATTGATCAACATGATGGAAATTGCTTTTCAGCTCTGGATCGCACGTTCTCGGTGGAAAAAGGCATTTAAATACGTCATAGGCTGCAGGATAAAATTATGTTCCCTTCCCGGCAGAAGTGTCAATTACATTGTAAAAAGTATGAAAACCACTGATCTAAATATTAGAACAAAAATTGTAATATTGTCATGCACGAGGGCCAATGAATTACTTATTCATTCATTCTTCTAATGTTTTCTTCTTGATCACAATTTATGTTGCCAGTTTTCTTCAACACTTAACCTTTTGTTACTGCAAAATAATATTAGGGCAACTTTGGACATTTTTGGAAGCTTTTGGTCATGGATTTGTAGTATAATAATGTCTCTCAAAAAGATCGGGAAAATCGTTGTTTTGGATGTACATGTTTTATGTCTTAGAAATCGTGGTTTTGCAGCAACAAATTCCTTTTACTGAAGAAGAAATTAAGATTTCCAAGTTCTTAAATTCCTGAATAACTGATATCCCTCATATTGTGACATAAACATTATTTTACCCATTTATTGACTGTTAATGGGCATTTACTAATGCTATGTCAACATTTACCCATTCATTCTGTTCGGGCGTTTATAGTAGTGATGAAACATCATCATTATCCATTTATTCCGTGGTTGCACCCTGTTCAGGCAAATTGAGATTTGATCTGGTATTAAACCAACTGTATATTTTAACTGTAAGTACTGTACTTTACTTCACTTTACTTTATATATGCGTGCAGTACAAGGACGCCTCCTCGGAGAGGCAAAATTACTGCGGGGTCAAATATGCTTAGGAATCACCATTTCATTTCTCATATTGCTTACCTTCACAAAATGATAAACTTTTCCCAAGTTTTATCAGCTTTCTATCTAAATCGTGCAGGTAGGCCCAAGGACAGTGTGTAGTCCTGAAACAATTGTAACAATGGATATGAAACACATCAATTCGATCCACATACAAATATTCATGTTATGAAATAACCATTCATTAAATCAGTGTAGACAGAGCGTGCAGTCACAAGAATACGATTCATTTATGCTACCAGTGTGTTCTCTGTGAATCAAAGGCTCCCATGAGCCAGCTCATGGATGAATTGGATTAGTGTAGAGATAGCTGAATAAAAAGGAGAAGAGGAATTGATGGGATTGTTTAAAATATGTAGTGTTTTGCTTGCTTATCAAATGCACATTTACATTTAATACATCTGCTAGGGAGAAACTAAATGGCGTGCGTGGGTGGGTCGTGGGTATTACGTCGTGGGTCGTGGGTCGTGCGAGTGTGTCGTGGGTCCTGTTTTTTTTTTGTTTTGGAAAAAGAGTTGACAAAAAAGAATGCCAGATGACAAGCACTTTATTATTATTTTTTTGCGGAGTTCCGTATTATGTTTACCCAACAGTTCTTGTCTTATCCTACTCTCAAAGGTATAACAAGATATAATAGCCCATGGCTTAATCGAATGAAAAAAAAATTATCCATAATCGACTTTGGCCAGACATAAAAAAACGAGCCTTCTTAGGCCTTAAAATATCAACGTTACATCAATGTCGTCAATATTGTTATTCTATTTTTATAATGTCTTCTGAAAAGGAGATAAAACGGAATAATAAAGTAGGCTCTTGTCGTTAACAAGTCCTATTTAATACGACCTTGCAAATTTGTCTCCATCCAATTAGACCAATTAGTAGCGTGGGAATGCTCAAGTATGATTGGTTAAAAATGTAGATGAAATTTACACTTTCACGGAGAGCCTTGCAGGATGGCATATTGTAAAATATGGACTGGACTGGATTTGTAAAACATGGATTTTTAAAACATGGATTTTTAAAACATGGACTTGTAAAACATAGATTTGTTACGTTGTTTCACTGACCATTAGTGTTTCCTTTTATTTATTCGTTGATTGACATTTGATTTAGTAATTAACTGCACGATTGACAGTCAACAGCGTAACCGCTAAGAAAAATTGACCTTTGAGTTCAAATGACACGTTTTTTCTATGTACACGCGTTAAGAGAGCAATCGGTTTTTTTACGTCGCTAACCTGTAGTTTTGTCCTGTTTTGCTGACCCGGTTTGCTGACCTGTTTTCACATTTGCTGGAATATTTTGACTGGATAATGTCACAGAAGTGAGTAATGTTTCATAACCGGTTGGATTTTGAGTATTGTAATTTTATATTCCTCGCATGCAATTTTCATGAATTGCTCGCTGTTAGAATTCTCAAGAATTATGTATTGTCTCTTACAGATCGAATAAAACTAAAAGACTAAAGATTATACGATTCCGTGTCCAGTCAACTATTCAAGAACCATTTTTCCCCGGACCATACGTTATGTCACGCAATCCTTTCTTCTCAATCTAGCTGATCAGTTTTCTCTATAGAAATTCTGCGTTAATATTTTTAAATTACAGTATTCTTGCAACAGTAAACAAATTAAACGTAACCTTAGATTATTTCGTTCGACGAGCATTGAGCAGCTGAAATCATCTGAGGTCCTCAAAACAATGTGGTTTAATTTTAAAAAAATTGTGAACTAATCACTAAGAGTTTTGAATTCAGCATAAATACGAGTTGGTCGTAAGTAACCTTCGCTTGGCTGACTAGGAATAATTTATACTTGTAATCTGCATGGTAATCAGTCAGCTATGACCAATAAAACTTGTTGTTGTACTGCCTCAAAAATCTGACTCGTGACACTACTTATCCAATAAAACAAGTAGACCGACAAATCACCAGGGGCGGTAGACATCTGCGAGACAAAAGTGTTAGCAATAATTGCAAAAACTTTGCATTTTTAAGGTGGTCAGACACGAGGGGTCATGTAGCAGGGACATGTCGCAGCGACAAAAATTTGTGTAGTACACACTGAGGGACATGTAGCAGGGACGTGCAGCGGAGACATGTACCAGGGACAAAATCATAGCGCTTGCACACACATGAAAATGTTGCGAGGGCATGTCTCAGGGACATGTTGCAGCGGCACATCCCCTCGTGTGAACTGATACTTTCATAATTATGCAACACCAATTTTGGGGATATTTTTGTCCCCGCAACATGTCGCACGGAGTTCAACTTGTTGAACTTCATGGGACACGTCGCAGGGACAAAATGGCTTATACATACACATATTTAAATTAAAAAGCCGCTAACACAAAATTTAATCTCAGGTTCTTCGATTCTAGCAGGCATATAAAACCAGATGATATAGAAATAATTCCCTGATGCATTCTTCCTTCAATCCGAGAGACAATTTAAAAGACAAATCATCAATTCGTCCAAATAATAATGAACCACAGTCGATATTTGTCAACGTCGCTTTATTAATTTGATGACCATTTTTTGCAGCTAGTGTTCTTTCGCTTATTAGCTTTCTATTGAACGACAACCCATCTTGAGGCCGCGACAGATCTTCACACGCGATCGCATCTACTCCATGGGCAAAATGTAGGCAATTCGTCCAAATAATAATGTCAGAACCACGGTCGATATTTGTCAACATCGCTTTAATAATTCAATGTCCATTTTTCGCAGCTAGTGTTCTTTGGCTAGCTTATTAGCTAGTGTTCTTTGGCTTATTAGCTAGTGTTCTTTCTCTTACAGGCTCTCCATTGAACAAAAACCCATCTTCCATCCCCGATAGATAACACTCGATCGCATCTACTTCATGTTATCACATCGGGCAAAAATGTACGCCTTTCTAGTACCCTCTAAAATGTGCCAAACATGTGCGCATAAGACTCTTGGGACAAAACCAATACTTAGTAGGGGAGGTAGGAGAAAAATGTTTAATCCAAGTTTAATGAATAAATTAATGAGAATCGAGTGAGTGAGTGATTGAGTGAGTGTGTGAGTGCCATTCGACTGCCTCCGTAAGCTCATTGAATGACTACGTCATCCATGAGCTAAAAATGAGGTCTCTGGTCAAAGAAAAGCTTCTAAATGAATTAATGTTTTTTGTGTGTTCAACTTTAAGATAACTTCTCGGCTTAGTATCATCGCTGCAATTGCTCTCAGTCACACCTTGAAATGGAAGGTTGTAAATTAAACAGATACTTTTCTAAAATATTTGCAAAAGTCGTGCCAGCCATGTACTGTACTGTTCTGAGCTGACAAGTCCTAGCGTTGGGGGGGGGGGGGGGGGGGAAAGAATACACAGAACAGAGAAAAGGCAATAGATGTATTAACAGATGCAAATTTCTCGTAAACATGAATCGATCACTTGTCTGGAATTTTTTCAAATGCATAGATTTTGCTCGCGCTCCATCGTTCAGATCATGAAAATTTTATAATACCGTTTATTAAACAAGCAAAGTATTATGTAGCTACTGTCAAGAAAGTCAATATTTCCGCCAGATATTTAATGCCGAAAAAGCCAGTCAGGGTAATATTTGGAAGCATGTTCCTGTTTTACTTTCTGATCTTTGCATCGTGTTCGACAAATTTCAAATCTCCCTTTCGATTTCAATATCAGTTTGCTGGCGCCATCTTCATAATACTCCTTCGCGAGGATGAGAAACAGCCGCCTCTTACTTATCAATCTTGAACACCTACATGTAGGAACTAGAAACATTTTAACACCATAAAAATCGATGAAACACATGCAGATTTCTCAAAAACCTAAATTGATCGCTTGTTTGGAATGTGGATTATAAGGGATGCACCATTAGAAATGTGAAGGGGGGGGAGTCCAAAAACAAAAAAAATCCTGCAAAACAAAAATTTAAGAAAAAAAAAATCCTGCATTGCAACGAAACCAGAAAAATATATCCTGCATGGATAACCAATGCGACTGTGAAAATATATATAATTTTTGACAGAAATTGTCGTCTCAGAACACTAGAAATGGAGTTTCAGAGCATCAAGATCTCAAAATTTTCTGGGGGGGGGGGGGGGGGTCATGCACCCAGACCCTCCCATCTCAATTCTACTTTATCCCAATTTTTCATGCCTCAAAAAAACAGGTTGGACAGTCTGCAAACTGCATTTCAGGCATTTAATTTTATAAAAAAACAATTTCTACTGGCTGAATAAACAATTTCTACTGGCAGAATTGAGATTTCAATTTGAAATAACTCTGATGCCCTTGATCTCTATAGCTGCCATAGTGTTAAATTAAGAAACTGTGGTGATAATTGCTGCGGAACGAGCGTAGCGAGTGAGCAGCAACATAATCAGGATTTAAAAGAAATATATGAGAAAAAAATATAAGCTAGGAAAAATCTCGATTTGATCACTTTTTACCAGAATTCACTGCGCCACGAACACATTTTGGGCCAGAATGCACTGCGCCACGAACAATAGCCTCGCTTGCTGCTTCAAGCTGTTGGCTGCGAGATTTGTAATATTTTGGTCCAACGTCCCAGTCGAAATCTGAACTCAAGTGTCGAAGACTACCGCGAGTTGAGCGAGGACTGTGAGGCATTGCCATAGGACCGTTGGATAGCAAAGATTTTAGAAGATTGTACGGAATAAAAGACAATCTTATTTTGAAATCACTCCGACAGCGGTCGATGTGACTGAACTGAGCTCAGTGCGTGGAGACGCGAACTCGATACGGCTAGCTAGTAACACAACATACTCATTATCAATAATTCACCTAAATTTTCACACCTTCCTCGTGATGAACGCGTCCTATGCTCAACAATATTCTACAGACATTGCAAGAACTTGATGCGTGAATTACAAAAACAAAATTAGTGTTAATATCAGCTGGAGTTTTCGTCGATTCATCCCGGTTACATTTGCTTTGCTTCCCCTCAAAAAACGAAAGAGAAAATTCTGTAATACAAGCAAGACGACAAAACAGCATTATTACAACAAATTTACCGCAGCAATTACTATCTTTTAGATACACTAGTTGTTTAACTTTATAGCTGTTTCAACTGCCACTGAACTCGGTTGGGACGTTTGAACATATAGATTACTTCATGGGCAGTGCGGGCGTACGGTATTTACGCACGAGTTGGTTCATATCAGATATCGAACGAGCGAGGCTTTGTGAGCGAGATCCAGCAAGCGAGAGAGATTACAACATACAATGTGGCAACATGTCTAACACTGCAAATGTTAGGTGTCCTATTGGGTCCTATTGCATTACGTAACATTTGTGACTGGACGAAACTCTTTTTTCACATGTGAGAACTGAAGTAAATTCGCCATTCTGATTGGCTGCGAATCCTGAACAGGGTTTTCATACGCCAAATTTCAATAGAAAATCTCAATTATTATGAAATAAATATAGTTAATACAAATGTGTTCTGTTGGGACACTACAACAAAAAACATTTGCACGGTTGAAATGGTCCTAAAGGGCATAGTCATTTTGGAAAAAAAATTGTGCAAGGGTTTCAAGGTTTAAAAAAAATCTTGCACTCCTGCTGGTGGTGAAAAAAATAACATGCCTTTCCAGAAAGTCGTACCCCCCCCCCCCCCCTCCCCCCCTCTTCACATTTCTAATGGTGCATCCCTAACTGATCAGTGACTAATATAATGCATAGATTTGCTCGTGCGCTATTTCTCAGATGAGAATTACTAGCGGTTAAACAAATGAATGCTACTGTGAGACAAGAAAGTATTTCGGAAAGACAAACTTGAACTTTCGTCACTTATGAAAGACGAAAATATATTTCATTACCTAAAATATGCTTAGGCATCACTATTTCATTTCTTGTCTTGCTTACCTTCGCAGAATGATAAACTTTTCCCAAGTCTTGTCAGCTTTTTGTCTGAATTGCGCGAGTAGGGCCAAAGGACGGTGTGTAGTCCTGAAACAAACATAGCAATGGTTATGAAATTAAACACATCCAATCCAGATAAAAAATATATCCGTATTTAAGTTAATACCAGTATAAAATAATCATGTACTCATATTGAATCAGTCTAGACAGAGCATGCAGTCACGCGAAGTCGATTAATTTATGCTACCTGTGTTCTCTGTGAAAAATGAGTTCTCCGGTCAAAGGAAAGCTTCTAAATAATTGTTTCTTGTGAATCCATTTAGTAAACTTCGTATCAGAGCCGCCATTCTTGAATCATGGAAGGGGCGTTGCCTAGTTCCTAAGCCTTTATATTTCGCCGCGGTCAATCCGTTTCGGGTCACCGTTTCGGATCACGTGGTCCGAGTGACGTATCCGTCACCGAAACGAATTGACCGTGAAGGACTGGGAAAAAGCCGTACAGGAACTAGGCAAGAAGGGGCGTGTAAATCGCGAGATCAGATTCAGCAGCCAATCAAAAATCGATATATTAATTTAAAATTGCAAAAGGTCACGGCCTTCCAAACAAACAGGTAGATGTTTTCAAGATACTAGGTAACTAGAAATAATCATGGATTAGTAAAGTGCGTTCGATCTGTGCTACCGTGTGGCATGAAATTTTCGCAAGAGTTTATTTTCGCGAATTTCGCAATTTTTCCGGCAATTCGCGAAAATTAAATCTCGCGAAAATAATCTCCCGCGAAAAACAAAATCCGCGAAAATTTACTCCATTTCTTTATATTACTGAATTTCAATTTAATTGACTGCAAACAATATCACATGCACAGCCTTCTTCTTTGCAATTTAAACAAAATGAACAGTGTTTGCGGTCTCTGTGTAAATTTATAACTCTG
The DNA here is from genome assembly GCA_022457155.1 of Cladopsammia gracilis. Lineage (NCBI taxonomy): Eukaryota > Metazoa > Cnidaria > Anthozoa > Scleractinia > Dendrophylliidae > Cladopsammia > Cladopsammia gracilis. Next base: position 518,379 of record JAJGOT010000194.1, read on the forward strand.
GAGGAGACTATCTACTGAAAAACAAACATTTATGGCTCCACCCTATGAACATGTCCAGTGTCTATGCAAACGGGTCGTCTGATGGGACACCATTCTCAAGGGCATTCGTGATGCCACATTTACGCCATCCATTAAGAATGATGGAAGGGTTGCTGTTCAGGTAGACGAAGAAATCGAGCAGCCATTTCGAGGTTTTCTCACGCATCAAGGGAATCCCCATGTCCACTTTGATGTCTCTGGTTGGACAGCTTGCCAACTTCTTTTTCACCTCAGCAGCGTACCACCCTTCGAACTTTTCTCACATGAAATGTTTACAAGGGCAGCTAAAGGAAACATCAAGGGGTTGGTTGAATGATGTAGTATTTGCGGGCACTACTACTTCAACCAAATTGAGATTAGTGAGCAGTATGCGGATTACTACATATAGTCTAGTATATACTATGTTACGTGTTTTCCAGGCCAACCACCTAACGTATGCTGTAGCTTTAAGTTGTAATGGCCGACTTGTGGCATTCATTAGTTAGAGAATACATAAACAAAATGTTAAGAAAATATGAAACCCCTTGTTGCTATGTTTGTATGTACCAGTGCCGACCAGTGCCTGGGTAGGGCTAGTTTTAACCTGCGATCAGGCGAATTTTTTTTTCTTTTATTTTGGGCATCGATAATTTTTGCGAAGCCTTCATTTTTAAAAATGGCGCTTAAAATTATAACGATTTGATTGCCTATTTTTCCGCGTTTCAATTCTTTTTTTCAGTTCCCGCCCTTACCTTTGAGTGGAAGCGAGGCTGCAGGTGACCTTGCTTTGATACAAACCTTTCTGCCTTTCATATGTTAATAATGCTGTTCTCATGCTAACTAGGTAAATTTACATCTGAAAAGCTCCAAGGTCTGAAAAAAATCTTTTTTATGTTATTTACAAAATATAAAATCATTGTCCGTTAACTGGTGGGTCAGTTTGCTCGGAAAAGAACTTTTTTACTGGCCTTGTCAACGTGATTTCATGGAAATTGAAAATATCTTAGTCCGGTTGTTATTTACAAAACGCGAAGTTGATTTTTGTTGTCTTAAACCAAAGTGCAGAAATCTCGGCAAACTGAGCGGGTCTGGCTGCTGCAATAGACCATTTTACAGTTGTCTTCTTAGTGTCCTGGCCTTTGTGTGGAAGCGAGGTTGAAGTTGACCTTGTTATGATACATGCTGATGCTTTTTGAAGCATAGCAGAGTATCATTAATGTCTCCCAAACATAAAACTTGATTTGTTCCTTCTGCAGACTGTGAGTTTGAGATCAGAGGATCGATGCTACCATATACGTGCCAAACACCCCTCCTACAAACAGTAAACTTATATCAACCACTTTATTGCAGATAGCATCATTAGCGAGTGATAATTAACGCGTCAGGTTTGATGTGGTAACATACATAACATAACACTTCATTTCTGCTTCAATCATGTTCACGGATTGTAGACCTGTTTAAGTCCTAGCGTCTAATGGACTGCTAACTTACCGTGATAAAAGCTAAAATATTCTAAAAAATAAACAGAAAACAAGATGGTAGGCATCAAAATATTAAAATAATAAAATGTAAAATGCTAAAAAAACAAAAATATATATAATTACAATTTTAAAATTAGTTATTCTTCAAAAATTCTCTTTCCAATTTGTTTAAAGTATTGAAGTTTGATGCACAGCGCATTTTGTTCGTTAAACTGTTCCAAAGCAAAGGGTTTATCATATCTGAAGGAGTTCAATCCCTAGGTTGTAGTGAAAACTCTCGGTACACTGAGTTTATCAATTCCTCTAAGATTTTTTGGATTGACTCTTTCATTTACTAATTCACTGATGTACTTTGGTGCTAAATTATTTAGCGCTTTGTAAGCAGTAATGCAGTCATCTTGTTTTCTCCTGTTTGCTAGACTTGACATACGAGTCTTCTTTAATAGCTTGTCATATGCAAGGGAGGTATTAATAAGTCATTTTTACTTTCTCAGGGTGCAAAGCTGGCCCTTCGACCAAGTTTTAAGTAGAATGTACTAGCCCGATGGTCTTTCTCGCCACCGGCGTACGGGAAAAATTTGGTCGGGGGGGCTGAACTTAATTTGCCCGAATGAAACTCGTGACGTCATGTTTATTCGTCATGATGATGATTCAACCACACATACTGTCCTAAGTAAGATGGTCGCCAAATGTTATACTTAGTTTTAGTCCCTGCGCGGTCTAAAATATCATTCCCACCTTTGGCGGACCACAACGCAAATATTTGTCGTTCTATGGCCCTACTTACATGGAAAGAGGATTATCCTAGTGCTAGGATGATCCTAGAAGGTTCATTTGGTTTCATGCGTAAATGCGGTGGCATCCAGGATCAACTGTTCATTTGGTTTACGTGAAAAATTCGGCAGGATGGCCCCAGTACCTTTGAGTTCGGTGCGGTTGCAAAGCAAGACGGTGGCCGACAATAACAAAAGCGAAGATAACCTTGGGGCTCCCGAGGCCGTTTACATGGAGCTCGGATGATCCTAGCGCTGGGATGATCTTTAATAGCGCTAGGGCCAAATGCAACCCTTCGCATGTAAACTGATCGATCCTAGCACTAGAATCATCCCCTTTCCATGTAAATAGGGCACATGTCTGCTTACGCGGTTAGCATCTTATGTAACTATCACATCAATAACATGATCGATGTAGTATAGAGCTCGGTTAGAAAGTTAAGTGAGTAATGTGAGTTACGAAATAAAAACAATTAATTTAAGACATTGAATCACAAAATAATTCAGTAATATTCCTGTGTCTGTGGTGCCCGAATAGTCGACCAGTTTTGCCCGAATAATACTATATTTTTTACGACTGGGGGGGCTGAAATTTTCTTACTTTTTTCCACAAACAAAAATGTCCTCCAGAAAACTTAACTTTTCCGTCGGGCAAGCGAAGAATAGAATCCACTAGCCCGACAGGAAAATCCGCTAACTTGGCTATCGGTCAGGACTTTCTTTGCACACTGTGTCTTAAAATCTTTGTATTTTTACATCACTAGTGATTAGGTGATTGCCAACACCTTAACATCACCAAAAACTGTGTGCTGCGAAAGTATTTAACAGAACGTTTCATCATAAACCCTGAAAGCAGAACTAAGTAATATAGCGGTTTTCAATTGAGTGTCAAGTTATTTTGCAATTCCTTTTTTTGCATTGCAATTGCTACGCTTTGTGATTGGCTTGGCTAAAAATCTCGCGCCAGTTTCTCAACCAATCAGAAGTAAAACCAAAACCAATCGTGACTTAGGTCTCGTCCACACTACGCCGGATAAATTTGAAAACGACGTTTTTACTTTGAAAACGCAACACAAATTTTCCGTTCACACTTAAAGGCCTAGCCGGCGTTTTCAAATTTATTCACTCTGGAAAGAGTTTTCGAAAAGTTCCGTTTCATTTCAAAATGTGTTCCGTCCACACTAAAACGCCTAGCCGGGTTTTCAAATTTATCCTCTTTGAAGAGCGTTTTCGAAAAGTTCCGTCTTCGGTCATTTTCGGTGAGCAATTTATCCGGATTAGTGTGGACGGTAGGCCTAACCGCGTAAGAATAAAAGTTGCCTTTTTTCAATTTATCCGGCGTAGTGTGGACGGGGCCATTTTACTCGCACGCGTTTTCCCGCGCTTGGAGGCGGCTACATGTATTTGCTTCGCGCTCTGATTGGTTCATTGGATTGTCTGCGTCTCTTGTGATAAGCCAGAGTGATTACTTTGGTTTTGGTTTTACGCCACTCAAATGAACTTCACTTATCTATTGATGGTTAAATATACAACATATACTTCGGCCTAAGTTAGAACTTATTCATGTAATTTTTTTGAAGTTGCCAACACCAGTTTGTCAGATTAAGTTTGTCGTGTGAGCAGTTTTATTGCGTTTTTATCTCGTGCTTACTTTATCCGGGGGTCATACTCAACAGACGTTAGGGTAGGGATGTGCGGTCGGATCATACTCAACAGACGTTAGGGTAGAGATGTGCGGTCGGATCATACTCAACAGACGTTAGGGTAGAGATGTGCGGTCGGATCGCTCAAACCCTGACCCTATTTCAGACACAACTTTTTAATTCCCCTATACCTTGTTTAAGACAGCATGCATCTGATTTTTGAGACCCCGTCTAAGACATATACCCACTGTCTTTGTTGTAGTGTAATTAAACTTGGCATCAACGACGGAGTGAACGAAAGTCAGCGCCAACAAAATACTGCTTAAAAGTTGGCTAGGCTTGTGGTGAGGTTTCTTTCAACTAATATATTTGCTTATCCTATTTGAGATATTAGGCAATGTAAAGATACCCCGTTTACGACAGCAATTGATGAATCAATACCCCGTTCAAGACAACCCCCCTGAAAAGAAAACATTCGGCTGTCAGGCCGCGCGTCCCCGTTAGACCAGACATGGGGGTACCCCCTTGGGGAAACAAACTTTAAAACTCAGCATCCGCCCACCAAAAGGCGCCTGCAAAGAAGATTATTTATGGTTGATATAATTGTTAACTGAGATATCATTGGACTCGTACTTGAATTATCGTGTCTAATCCCCACACCTACCCCCTTGACAAATGACTACAGGCTGGGATCCAAGCCCGTAGTTATGTTGTCAGGAGGGCGAGAGTGGGAAGCAGACCATTAGCGGTAATGTAAAAATAAACGTGAAACAGCAAAGGACCGCAAACGATAATGCTGCTAACGGTATACGTAGGATCTGTGGAAGACCTAACCAGACAAAAACTGAACAAACATACAATAAACTGCAGGGCTGATCTGACTACGTAAAAAAAGGCTTTGCGAGACACCATCACGACAGAAACCGGTAAAGTAGGATCGCAACCGTGGACAGCTGTTTCGTTGTTATTGCAACTCATAAGCACGGTACGTGTAGCGAACTAAACATTTCTTACTGACAAAACCTTGTTAACGACTCTGATACAGTTAATTTCTTACAGTTTCAAACTAACCTCTGCGTCCTTACGCACACATGAATTCGTATCCGGCGGCTTGTCTTCATTTCCGGAGATTACGCTTTTTAAAAAGCAAAATAGTAATCTATTTCCACCGGTCTCACTTGCACTTATATAATGAGAATGGGAGACCTGGCGGACGCTCTCAACAGCAGTGGAGAGGAAAGTAGGGAGGGAAGGGTGGGAAAAACTGTTGAGAGAGACCGCAGGAAGTGCAAACGAGACCAGATGGATGAAGTATCGAATGAAGTAAAAGACCTCACAAAGTGCCATAACACTAATCCACGGACGTGCGAGAAAGGAGAGCGTATGTAGAATGGATTCTCCTTATATACGCTTAAGTGAGACCGCTGGGAATAGTAATCTATTTCAACATATCCTCCCTCTAGAATTACCAATAATCAGTAAATGGCTATCGGGCTTGTATTACCGATAATCAGTAAATCAAGGGCTAAGTTTGTGAAGGCGTGGATACCAAGTCGGCTATCACCTTTCGAAACAAAATGGCGGCAATGGCTGATTCCCAGGTATGTTTAATATATCCATTTTCTGTTTGTCTTTTAGTAAGTTAAGCAAAAAATTCAACGTTCAACAAAGCCCCTCGCTTAAAGTTTTAGATACTTTTTTTAAGATGCCTATATATTATGCCCGAAGGTTTAAATTTGCATTGCAAATTAAGCTATAAGCTAATAGCATAAATTTTTAGGCTTTGTTGGCTCAACATCGCCGACTTATTTACATGTCATTAATAATAACAAAATCTCTATTGTGTTATGCCTCATTCTTCAAAGCGTTTCAACGCATGTAAACTTTACAGAGCTGCCGCGTATTTTGGTCGTCGGCCGTAGCATTTAAGCAGAAATGAAACATTTTTGTTAATAAAAACTAGCAAAAAGATAAGCTTACAACGTCTTGAAGCTGGCTGGAATCAGGTTTTCGTACAATGTTTCATCTATCTGTCACTTCTTTAAAACTAATATCTGAATCTGTGCATTAACGAAAACATGGAAACATAAGCTTACATTATTTTTATAGAGTATAAATGTGGTAATTTTTTTGCGACATTTTTGCTTGTTATTCATTACTTGACCTTACTTATGTAGAATATTATGTTTCTAGAGTAATGTCCCCTCAGCTTCTACCGAGTCACAGGGTAAAAAGGTATGCACTTAAATGCAACATGCTATTAATAAAGCTAATCATGAACAATCATGTTAGAGAGAGAATGCACAGTCCAGACCTTGATTGTCCCAAGCGTTTAGGTCGATCAAAATGATCCAGATGATTCCCAATCGTGAAAATAATGTCCCACATAATTGCATCTGAGGTTTATGTTAGAGTTTATGTATGTATGTAGGTGTTTCAGTATGATTGTCTCAATCGCCTGAACATATTTTGAGATGGACGTATACAAAACATGGACCTGGGTCCATGAACCACCTGATAGACCACCACTAATTTTTGTCAATTTTAATATTTTTTACCCAAACTTTTCTGTGTGGACTGTCAACTGGGGACAGGGTATAAAACACAGTTTTAAGTTGAAGTAAATATGGCATTCAACATCAATATTTGACTTTCTACTATCAACCAATTTTATTGCAATTTTATGCTTTTGCCGATATTGCATTTTATAATTCAACACATTGATACACTGCCCAAATATGGTAAAAAAGTTATTGATATACGCTATGTCTACATGACGTATATCCAACGATGGCGGTAAATTTCGCATTTTGACAAGAGAATGCAAAAATGACAAGAGAATGCAAAAATGACGGACTGGCCTCGATATTTTTTCTTCAAACTGTGCTTTGTTATCAATGTGTTGAATTATAAAACTATTATAGCACCCAAGCTTGCGTGATATTGCCTAATTTTAGCCGACTCAGCCTACGGCCTTTTCGGCTAAGAATTACGTGATATCACGCACGCTTTCGCGCTATAATAGTTAATTATACGCAGTCCGATTCCTGGCCGGTACTGTTGGGGTAGGAGCATGGAAAGTTTTATTGCTCTCCTCACAAATTTCGTTTGACACAAGTAGAACAAGAAGGACTGGGCCATAAAGTCCCAAGCTCTTATTGTTGTGGGATACAGACAATCCCATGTGCTTTTCTTTTGGATTCGCTTTGTATGTGCGGTCAAGAAATACCAATAAAATGATGCCTAGTGGAGTATAAACAAACACATACACAAGTCACCATACTGATTGTCCTGTTATTGTCTCTGTGAGCTTCATGGATACTCGCGAAGAGCAGTGTTTTCATTTTGAGTCCTCGGTGAGGGAAGGGGGTTGCTCAAACTGAAAACCATGCTCTTCGCGAGTATCCATGAAGCACCTAGAAACAATAAGAAATGAAATGAATCTTCATCTTGTTCCAACACCAATACATCAGCATGGTGGCTAGTGCATGTGTTTGTTTATACTAACTAGGCTTCATTTTACCTGCAGTATTTCTTGACTGCACATGCAAAGTAAATCAAAAAGAAAAGCACATGGGATTGTCTGCATCCCATAGTTATAGTAGCTTAGGACTTGGTCCAGTCCTTCTCATTCTACTTGCATCTTGATGTTGCTACTTGATGTTGAATGCCATATTCATTTAAACTTAAGACTGTGTTTATACCTTGTCCCCAGTCTGCAGTCCATCCTTCATACTGACAGAAAAATTCTGAAAGAAATCATTACAAATGACGAAAATTAGGGGTGGTCTATCAGGTAGCTCATGGACCGGGTCCACGAGGTGGTCCATGGACCAGGTCCTCAGGGGTGATCCATCGACCCACTCCATTTTTTGTATACGTCCTCTTGAGACGACTCGGGCAATCAACGTGATATGGATATAAACCATGAAAACATGAAACCATGCTTTAGAGAAAACCAGCACCGATCCCATATCACTTGTGGCTGGAAAATATTCCCATCATCGCAGTCAATCAATTTAGAAACTGCGGATGCAATATGAAACTGACGGTTATTGAGAGAGTATTTAGGATAAAAGACCAAGATACCAGAACAACTAGAGAATGGTTTTGGATTGTTAAACTGAAACCATTTTAACCATATTATAATTTTGAATGTATTTATTATCTTTTAAATCCAATTTTTGAATTGTACGTTATTTATTTCAGATCATACTGTTTCTAATGCATGTCATGTTAATGTACTTATTATTTTACCCTTACATTGCTAAGTTTATTGTTTTACGTTATCTGTTTGCCGCAAAAACTATAACCAATCATATACTCTACATTTGTATCAAACCCAAGTTTTAGATTTTACCATTTGCATTTACCTGATTATGATTATTATTATTGTTATTATGATTTTAAATATTATTATTACTACCTTTTCCTGTGGTAAGTTACTGAACAATCTTACATCATTAGCTGAAATGAACACTAGCTACTAATAATGGGCAGTTTATTGATGACCCAATATTGTATTCCTATTTTTTCAGAGAGGTGCATGGAATGATAACAATGAATACTGGCAAAAAATTGAAAATAAAGGCAAAACAAATGTTACTGTGCAGAAACAGTGCTTGCAGATGAGGGTAAGAAAGATTAAATGTTAAAAATTTTAAAACTTTTCAAACAGTTTTGCAATTTTATCATCTAGTATAGCAAGGGTTTATCAGTCAAATTTATTGTTTATCCTTACTAGCTGTCAGCTTATCATCAAGATTCATTATTACCTCCATTTATTATACTATTTTTTCAATAAAGCCAGGCCCCAGATTTACGAAGGCATCTCAAAGCTAAGATGTATCTCAAGTATTGTCTCAACAACAGGCTATTGTTTAGAAAGAGTAGTCTACTTAATATGAGATATCTTAACGTAGGACGCCTTTGTAAATCCGGGGCCAGGTTGGGCAAGCATTCTCAGTTCATATAAGATAGACTATATATATAACTGTATATTCTCGAGTACATGTCCTTTTTTTTTCTTTTTATATATTATTCTTTTTTTATATTTTTTCTATTTAACTATTTCGGTCACCTAATATATGTTTTTAACCTGAACAGGCAGACACCTTGTATAAAAAGCACTACTATGATGTGGTAGTGCTGTTTCATTCTTGCAAGCCTGGTGGCAAGACGGAGAGGCACATTTTTGATTTTTATGCCACCCAGGGCAAAGCCAGGCAATTTATGGGTGGGAAGAGCCTTGGTGGAATTGTCTTCAGGGCATTCAAATCCTTTTTCTTAGGTATGTGTCACAGTGGCAGCATCCTGATTATTTTTGCCTAGAATTGAATAATTATATAATGTTTTTTTGTTCAATCTTTAGTTTCCTTTTGTTTTTGCACTCTATTAATACTTAACAACAACAACTTTATTACAATTAGTATTGCAATTACAATTACAATTAAAAAATTATTATATTTGTAATAAATAAATAAATAAATAAAGCAAACTAAAAAGGAAAAAAAGAAATTTTTCATGCTACCCGCGGTTAGCTTAGGCTAATCGAGGCCGGAGGTGAAGAGGACAAGAAGGAAAATATAAGAAAACCTAGATGTAAGAATAATTTTACAATGCGAACAAAAATTAGTTAAACTACACTGCATATAGGGAGGCAGCGTGGTCGAGTGGTTAGGGCGTCAGACTTGTAATCCGGAGGTCCCGGGTTCAAGTCCCGCTCTGACCACTTACTGGAGTTGTTTCACGGCAGACCCGAGTTCAACTCCTCGACCACGCTTGTAAAATAGCCAACTGGTTTGCCTCCTGCCAGTTGGGATTTTTAAAATGTTATGTTCTATTTGAATATTTGTTTCTTTATTTAGTGTCCCCAATTAGTGCTCGCGCGCTAAATTCGTTGACACTTAAATAAAGTGATTATTATTATTATTATTATTATTATTATTATAATTATTTGCTAAAATAGTCGAATCTATTAAATACTTTACATATGAAACAAAGGAAATTCACCACCTCCTGTTTCATTAGTTGACACATCTGAATAAAACCATATTTGCAAACATGAATTACTGTCGGTTGCATCTAAACATGTTCATGACACGAAAAACATAACCTAATTATTTCATCCTAGTACATTGCTATAACCCTGGCTACTCATTCCATTTCTTTCATTTCATGTAATATTACGTGTTATGGTGAAGTTATAACTTGTAGTAAAATGATATCTTTAAATATAAGAAAATCATTTTCAAAAATTCAAGTTTGAGTCCAAGAAATGTTTTAAAAAAATACCAAATTAAAAGTGGCCAACAGATGTATCTCTCTAAATTATTTTTCACAGAACAACAACCATCAACAAGGGGAGCCAGTGTCGATCTTCCAGAGTCTGATGGTATAAAAAATTATGTTCATTTTCTTTATATGCATGGAGTATGTTACTTAATTACTGTAAGGTTACCTTACCTCACATTCAGTTTTTTGGTCATGACTCAGTGTAAAAATTACATGCAGTGAATGTCAGTCGCTCTGCTGTTTATTTATTTTATGTTTTAAATGCCCATGCATCATTTATGTTGTACAGAAGCAGAAATAACATCCAGTGCCACAAGTCCTGCCTTCATTGACACCAGCTCTTCTGGCGGTATGTTAAGAACATTTTTTTCTCAATTCTGACCTACTCAAATCTTGACTACAGTGTCACTGTATGTTCACCTATCAGTGTGTTTTGTTGCAATTTGGTATACATATATAAGGAATATCTGCCCAGGTATCGATGGATAATTAAATTGAAGATCTGTCTCCTTCACCAGTCTACTCACTTACTGGCTACCATTTGAAAATCAAATAGAAGTAAATTTGTTCTTGTTTGCTTTAACTATTAGCATGATAGTCAGTCCATACCTCATGCTCAACCAGTTGTCACTTTTTCCCAAAAATTGGCTTGCAGTCATGGTTTCATAAATTATACAGTCAGGTAACTCTGATTTCTGTTGACTAATTATTCAACTAAATACATAAAGTATTTGAAGATGACAATCCATTAGCAAACCCCAGCTCTCCCTCTCCCAAAACATCCTGCATATATGATATATAGCCACTGCTTGGCTATCCTGATATTATTACATGCAGCTATTTGGCTATTCTAATTTATGATATGGTGGACGTATTTATCTTGGTTATAAGTTTATACATTTCTACTTTTCTGTACAGAACCAAGGGCAAAAAGGAAAAGAAACCTAAAAAGCCCCAAACACCCTGCTGTCTCTTCCAATGGTATGTCCAGGTTGTTGTAATGCTTTTGAGAAACATGCATATATGCATATAGTTATTGAATATGGATCAGTCTTCCCTATCTTTAGCACTGCAATAAACTTTGACACTGTCGTAATGATTTTCAACTATATATGTCATTATATGTGTGCTTCCTTCAACTGGTAAGTTTTCCAACAAATTGTCTTTCCTTTTTTTATTATTATTATTATCAGCCATATCTCCTGCTTAACCTTCCACTGGTATGTTCTATTTGGTCTATAATACCCTTGGTATTTCAAGTAAAGATGAAACAATTTATAGGAGCACCTTTATTGAAAATATATACATTTGTAAAGTGTATTATAGTGAAATGTTCCACAATAATATAATTTGTGTTTCTTTTTTATTGTCAGTATCAGCCATACCTCATGCTCAACCTTCCACTGGTATGTTCTAGCTATTTGTTTCTTGGTATTTCAAGTAAAGATGAATCAATTTCCAGGAGCATCTTTATTGGAAATGTATATACATTTATAAAGTGCATTATAGTGAAATATTCCACAATAATACATTTTGTCTTTCTTATTTCTATTGTCAGTATCATCCATACCTCATGCTCAACCTTCCACTGGTATGTTCTAGCTATTTGTTTCTTGGCGCATTTCAAGTAAAGATGAATCAATTTCCAGGAGCATCTTTATTGGAAATGTATATACATTTATAAAGTGCATTATAGTGCAATATTCCACAATAATACATTTTGTCTTTCCTATTTCTATTGTCAGTATCATCCATACCTCCTGCTCAACCTTCCACTGGTATGTTCTATTTGTTGCTTTGTATTTCAAGTAAAGATTTGGAACCAATTTATAGGAGCACCTTTTTTGGAAAATAGTGAAATATTCCACAATAATACAATTTGTCTTTCTTTTTGATTGTCAGTATCATCCATACCTCCTGCTCAACCTTCCACTGGTATGTTCTATTTATTGCTTTGTGTATTTCAAGTAAAGATGAACCAATTTATAGGAGCACCTTTTTTGGAAATGTATACTGAAATATTCCACAATAATACAATTTGTCTTTCTTTTTTATTGTCAGTATCATCCATACCTCCTGCTCAACCTTCCACTGGTATATTCTATTTATTGCTTTGTGTATTTCAAGTAAAGATGAACCAATTTATAGGAGCACCTTTTTTGGAAATGTATACTGAAATATTCCACAATAATACAATTTGTCTTTCTTTTTTATTGTCAGTATCATCCATACCTCCTGCTCAACCTTCCACTGGTATGTTCTATTAATTGCTTTGTGTATTTCAAGTAAAGATGAACCAATTTATAGGAGCACCTTTTTTGGAAATGTATACTGAAATATTCCACAATAATACAATTTGTCTTTCTTTTTGATTGTCAGTATCATCCATACCTCCTGCTCAACCTTCCACTGGTATGTTCTATTAATTGCTTTGTGTATTTCAAGTAAAGATGAACCAATTTATAGGAGCACCTTTTTTGGAAATGTATACTGAAATATTCCACAATAATACAATTTGTCTTTCTTTTTTAATGTCAGTATCATCCATACCTCCTGCTCAACCTTCCACTGGTATGTTCTATTTATTGCTTTGTGTATTTCAAGTAAAGATGAACCAAGTTATAGGAGCACCTTTTTTGGAAATGTATACTGAAATATTCCACAATAATACAATATGTCTTTCTTTTTTATTGTCAGTATCATCCATACCTCCTGCTCAACCTTCCACTGGTATGTTCTATTTATTGCTTTGTGTATTTCAAGTAAAGATGAACCAATTTATAGGAGCACCTTTTTTGGAAATGTATACTGAAATATTCCACAATAATACAATTTGTCTTTCTTTTTTATTGTCAGTATCAGCTATACCTCCTGCTCAACCTTCCACTGGTATGTTCTATTTGTCACTTGTTATTACAAGTAAAGATGAACCAATTTATAGAAGCACATTTATTGGACATATATACATTTATAAAGTGTATTGGATTGAAATATTCTACAATAATACATGTCTTTCTTTTTTATTGTCATTATCAGTCATACCTCCTGCTCAACCTTCTACTGGTATGTACTATTTGTTGCTTGGTATTTCAAGTAAACAGGAGCCCCGTTTATAAAAAATAAATAAACACATTTATTAAGTGTATTGGACCGAAATATTCCACAATAATGGTGATGGTAATGTAGTGGATAAGAGAACAAAGATACATGTCCTCTTTTACAATATTTAATATATTTATTTATAATACTATACATGCCTTTCTTTTTTATTGTCAGTATCATCCATACCTCCTGCTCAACCTTCCACTGGTATGTTCTATTTGTCACTTGTTATTACAAGTAAAGATGAACCAATTTATAGAAGCACATTTATTGGAAATGTATGCATTTATAAAGTGTATTGGAGTGAAATATTCCACAATAATACAATTTGTCTTCTTTTTTATTGTCAGTATCAGCCGTACCTCCTGCTCAACCTTCCACTGGTATGTTCTATTTGTTTCTTGGTATTTCAAGTAAAGATGAACCAATTTATAGGAGCACCTTTATTGGAAATATATATACATTAATTTTATAAAGTGTATTGGAGTGAAATATTCCACAATAATACAATTTGTCCTTCTTTTCTATTGTCATCATCAACCATACTTCCTGCTCGACCTTCCACTGATATGTTCTATTTGTTGCTTGGTATTTCAAGTAAAGATGAACCAATTAAAAGAAGCCCGTTTATCAAGTGTAATGGAGTGAAATATTCTTCAATGATACATGTCTTTATTTTTAGTGTCATCGTCACCCCCACCCCCTGCTCAATGTGGCTTATTTTATAGTCACTTTGCAGACGTTCTTACTAGTCGCCAAAACCCTACGTAGCCTTACAGATATTATATTCGATATGTCAGTGTCAGCTAATAGGACAGACGTCTTTGAATTACAAGGTTCAAGATTAATTTTACTTCACACTATTTACAGAAAAAGGTGGACTGATAAAGAGGCATGAAAAGTACTCAGTATTGCTTTTGAATATATAGATAAAACTAGCAGTAATCAGGGATTATTAATTGCGTTCGAATTTTTGTTATGGGTATTAAGGTTTGCCACATTTACCCTTGAGGAGGCAGCCTGCCAAACGTTTTTTTTTTTTTTTTTCTTTTTCTCTTTCTCATATGAGTACAATGACTCATATGATCAATTAGTATTAGTTTGTTTTCTACCGACTTCTCTCTCATCGATGGCATCTCACAGAACGATAATACGCGCCATATTCGCTTCTTTGTAGCTGGAATAAAGGACTTTCTGTACCTTTCAGAAGCAGTAAACATGTTCCCGATCAAGCTTCGCTGTAAAAACACTGCAGTTACTTGCAAAAATGATAAAGATTAAACTTACCGAAAAGAGCAGAGGTGAAAAAAAAAATGACAAACCAATGTGCGCGCGCAACTAGCTGGATGAGTCTATGACGTACGCGTAAGGAGAATAACGTGCGCGCGCACCTTGCCGGAAGAGTCTATGACGTATTTCCGGTACTTGACCCACCCACAAAATCGAGTTTCTCTCCGCTAAATGTTAATGCCCAGGCCTCTCGCTTGTTTAGTTTAGGTTGCGTTCTCACAACGTCGAACGCAGCAAATAGGCCATTTGCACGATGACGTCATATGACTACAACTACCAGAATCCTTCAGTTTTTTGTTTTGTAGTGCAAATTAGGGCTATTGTTATTCAAACCGCACTGGGATTACAAAATTTAAATAAGAAAGGAAAAACGAAATGAATTCTGGTAGTTGTAGTCAAATGACGCCATCGTGCAAATGGCCTATTACAAGAAAAGTTACAGTGTGTGTGTGGTGGCCAAATTAGCATACGCTTTCGAGTCGACAACCACCTACTCTAGTATAACTAAACTGAAAAAAGATCTGAGCTTAATATGGATTTGTAGAGCCTTAGGGCATGTGGTTATGCCTGTGTGTTTTGATTGTATTTTTTCTTCTTTGTCCATAGGAGATGTTGGAGACATTGTCGCATATCATGTTGGGGGCAGGGTACTCGCCTGTGGACAAGTCCAGAGGGGCAGGAACAAAATGCATGGTTGCTCGATACCGACTAGCCATGTTTGTGTTTTAATTACCAAGACTCTCCCAAACATAGCTGCCCCGCTTGTCCTGGGAGACGTTTCGGAAAATTCATATTTAAATAATGGGCAGTTTTTCGCTTTGCCCCTTGCGCACTTGAAGGCCGCCAAACTCAAGTCAAACAATTCACTTGAGCTTAGGCCGTTCGTTTAAAATACTTTAAGGTGGATTTCCACAGTCGCGTAATTTTTACGTGTGAAAATAAAAATAACCTGCTCACACATCGTCTCTTATTATATTTACGCACGTAAAAATTACGCGACAGTGGAAATCCAGCCTAATGCAGAAGCTAGCACTCTTTTCTGTTCCCCTTGATATTTAACCAAACGATACAAGCAAACAGTGGTCGAAGGATTGGACTGTACTCTATTCTAAGATCGACTGCCAAATGCTTTAAACTAGTTTGACGTCTTCAAATGTTTATCCTAAAAGAGTTCTACAGTTCTTTATTTTGAAATGTCATTTGACCAGTGTTAACTTCAAGCGTTGCCTTGTTGACAAGTGAAACGATTCCATATTTATGTTTCTGCTAAGAATTGCCAACGGACACTCATAGAATAATGCATGTTCCAGGGGAGAAAAAAACCTGGTTTATTAAAACGTTTCTTTTTAATCGGTAGAAACGAAGCGAAATTCGACATTTGGGAGAGTCGTAGATCTCTTTATAAATTTGGTGTACTTCGTTTTACGTAATTTTACATGTGCCTTTGGTATCAATATTCTAAGCCTTCAAGTTCAAGTTCATTTTATTCACATTTTGTCGGAATACATACATGGTTTAACAGATAATGCAGTTTTAAAAGAGTGAAAATGTCAAGCAAACGTCTTTCACAGTCTTTAGAAAAAAGAGGAAAAAATGACAGAGCAAGTGTGATGTTATAGTTTTTGAGGGGGAAGTGTTTGGTGGCCAATAGGAGCAAAGCGTTCCAGTTGGTCACTTACCACAGTGCAATTACCAAAGAGGGGAAATAAGTTCATAAACTATTGCAAAGCTTTATTATAATAATCAGAATTAAAGGAGGAGAGGAACATATATAATTAAAGAAATAAATATGAATAAAGCTATTACAGTATTGTTAATTCATCTATGTGTGACTGTCACGGGGGAAAAGTTTATACAGTGGAACCCCTATTAAGCGCCCGCCCTCGGGGAACTGGCAAGTGGCCGCTTAATAGGGGATGGTCGCTTAAGAGGGGTTCGTCGGAAATAAGCATAATGCGTGGTGTAAACGTCACTTTATTTGAATACAACTCAGTTGGAGGACTGTTGAACCATAGTTAATAGAATGAACTGATTATGAAACTCGGTCAGTCCTTTGTTATATGTTTTTGTTCTCCATTTCTTTTGTTCGTTTGCCTTGGCAGTGCACAAAACACAAAAGGTATTGAAATGCATATGAGCAACTGACCAGTGGAAATATTTGGGCTCACACGTTAAACAAAACAATGTGCACGGTCACGGTTCGTTCAACATAAATCAAAGCAGCTTTGTACACTCTTTGAAATTTGTTGAGCGTCACAACCAGTTTGTTCTATTAACTGTGGTTGAATGTAATACAGCCTGTGTCCGGACCGTAAATCCAAGTTCGTAATTTCGAAAAACGACGGTCCACGGTTTCACCGCAAATCACTGCACTGAGAGACTATTTCGCATTAAGAGAAGAATGGGATTTAACAGGCGAGATCAACTGGTTTCACGCCATTCAGGGAAACTCGCTACACTGGAGGGAGGCAGTTTTGCATTCAGTCGAAAATGAGGTTAAAGGCGAGAAATGCGCATTTTGACCGACATTTCATGAAAACTACCGAAGATCCGCTATTTTCACCACACCTTTCTGCACTGGGAGACTGTATTGCGCATTTAGTCCGCAATGGGATTTAAGGCGAGACTGAATGCGTATTTTGTCCGGCCAACATTTCATGAAAACTAGTGGAGATCCACTGTTTTCGCCGCACCCTGAACTGGGGAAACTATTTTGCATTCAGTGGAAATGGGAATTAAATGTATTTGGTCGAACATTTAGTCAAAGACTGGTGGAGTTCAACTGGTTTCATGCCATTCAGGGCAACTCGCTGAACTGGGGGACAGTTTGGCACTCAGTCGAAGAGGTGATTCAAGGGCGAGAAATGCGTATTTTGCCCATCAGTTTATAACAGGCTAGGAGAGATCCACTCAGTTTTTACCGCAATTCCCTGAGCCGGGAGACTCTTGCATTCAGTGGAATTAAGTGGCGAGAAATGCATCATTTGTCCAACATTTTATAACAATTCCCTGAACCGGCAGACTTTTTTTCATACAATGGAATGAAGTGGAAATAAAGACGAGAAATGTGTCATTAGTCAAACATTTTTTAACAATTCCCCGAACCGGGAGACTATTTCGCATTCAATGAAAAATAGACTAAAATGGGATTTGAGGCGACAAATGCGTATATTGTGTCCAACAGTTCATCAAAACTATCGCGAATAGTACTGGCAGAGTACTTCGAATTCGCAGAGACCATGTTTTAGTGGACAATGGTATTCAAGGTAAGAAATGCGTATTTGGTTAAACATTTTATAAAAATTCGTCTGGAGATTCGCTGTTTTTGTCACAGTACCCTGCACTGGAAGTCTATTTCGTGTTTACTCGTAAATTGGATGGAAGGCGAGAAATGCGTATTTTGTCCAACATTTACTCGAATCTAGTGTGGAGATCAGCTGTTTCCAACATTTATTCGAATCTTGTGGAGATTATATGTTTTTAACCGATTAATTTCGAACAGCACGGCCGTTCTTCATCAGGGTATAACCGTACTAAAAGAAAAACATTACAAATTTAAACCAAGCGAAAGATATAAAATTACATATGACATGATAAAACGATGAAAGGGACACTAAAATTTACATGAATATTAAGTTAAGTTTAAGAATATTGTGGGATTAAAGGTAAGAAATGCGTACCTGGTCCGACACTTTATGAAAATTAGTGGAGATCCACTGGTTTCACCGTAATGAACCGTACTGGGAGACTATTTCACTTTCAGTGCAAGATGGGATTTACGGCGAGAATCTCGTATTTGCCGGTCCGACATTTTATCAAAAAAAAAGGTGGAGATCCACTGTTCCCACCGCAATTCCCTGAACAGGGAGACTATTTCGCATTCTGTGAAAAATGGGATTAACGGTAACAAACGCGTATTGTGTCCAATATTTCATCACAACTCTTAGGAATATTGCTGGCAGGCTATTTATAGGAATTTTCGCGAGAAATGCGTAATTTGTCCAGCAACTCATCAAAACCAGTGGAGATCCATTCAGGTTTCACCGCAATTCTCTGAAAGGCCTGGAGACTCTTTCTCAGTCAGTGGAAGCAGGAATTACTGCGAGAAATGCGTATTTGGTGAAACATTTCATCAAAACTAGTGGAGATCAACTGGTTTCACAGCAATTCCCCTAACAGGGAGACTGTTTCGCATTTAGTGAAAAATGGGATTTAAGGCGACAAATGTGTATTGTGTTCAATATTTCATCAAAACTATCGGGAATAGGCACGGCTGGAAGACTCTTTCGCAGACTATTTTTCAGTGGACAATGGGATTCATGGTAAGAAATGCGTATTTGGTTAAACATTTTATATAAATTAGTCGAGAGATTCGCTGTTATCACCACAATTCCCTGCTACTGGAGACTATTTCACTTTCAGTGCAAAATGGGATTTAAGGCGAGAATTGCTAATTTGTCCAGCAACTCATCACAACTAGTGGATATCCATTAATTCAGTTTTCACCGCAATTCTCTGAAAGGCCTCGAGACTCTTTCTCAGTCAGTGAAAGCAGGAATTACTGCGAGAGATGCGTATAGTGTGAAACATTTCATCATAACTAGTGCCGGAGATCAACTGGTTTCACAGCAATTCCCCTAACAGGGAGACTGTTTCGCATTTAGTGAAAAATGGGATTTACAGGCGACAAATGTGTATTGTGTTCAATATTTCATCAAAACTATTGGGAATAGTCACGGCTGGCAGACTCTTTCACAGACTATTTTTCAGTGGACAATGGGATTCAAGGTAAAAAATGCTTATTTGGTTAAACATTTTATATAAATTAGTCGAGAGATTCGCTGTTTTCGCCACAATTCCCTGCTATTGGAGACGAGACTATTTCACTTTCAGTGTAAAATGGGATTTAAGGCGAGAAATGCGTAATTTGTCCAGCAATTCATCAAAACTAGTGGAGACCCATCCAGTTTTCACCGCAATTCCCTGAAAGGCCGGGAGACTCTTTCTCAGTCAGTGAAAGCAGGAATTACTGCGAGAGATGCGTATAGTGTGAAACATTTCATCAAAACTAGTGGAGATCAAATGATTTCACAGCAATTCCCCTAACAGGGAGACTGTTTCGCATTTAGTGAAAAATGGGATTTAAGGCGATAAATGTGTATTGTGTTCAATATTTCATCAAATTAAACTATTGGGAATAGTCACGGCTGGCAGACTCTTTCGCAGACTATTTTTCAGTGGACAATGGGATTCAGGGTAGGAAATGCGTATTTGGTTAAATATTTCGTAACAATTAGTCGAGAGATTCGCTGTTTTCACAACATTTCCCAGATATGGGAGACTATTTCACTTTCAGTGCAAAATGGGATTTAGGCGAGAAATGCGTAATTTGTCCAGCAACTCATCAAAACTAGTGGAGATCCATTCAGTTTTCACCGCAATTCTCTGAAAGGCCTCGAGACTCTTTCTCAGTCAGTGAAAGCAGGAATTACTGCGAGAAATGCGTATTTGGTGAAGCATTGCATCAAAACTAGTGGAGATCAACGGGTTTCACAGCAGTTCCCCTAACAGGGAGACTGTTTCGCATTTGGTGAAAAATGGGATTTAAGGCGACAAATGTGTATTGTGTTCAATATTTCATCAAAACTATCGGGAATAGGCACGGCTGGCAGACTCTTTCGCAGACTATTTTCCAGTGCACCATGGGATTCAAGCTAAGAAATGCGTATTTGGTTAAACATGTAATAAAAATTAGTCGAGAGATTCGCTGTTTTTGCCACATTTCCCCGATATGGGAGACTATTTCACTTTCAGTGCAAAATGGGATTTAAGGCGAGAAATGCGTAATTTGTCCAGCAATTCATCAAAACTAGTGGAGATCCATTCAGTTTTCACCGCAATTCCCTGAAAGGCCGGGAGACTCTTTCTCAGTCAGTGAAAGCAGGAATTAAAGCGGGAAATGCGTATTTGGTGAAACATTTCATCAAAATTAGTTGGAATAATACTGGGAGACTCGCATTTATTCCAAAGGGATTTAAGGCGAGAAATGCGTATTTAATCTAGCAATTCATCAACACGAGTGGGATTGTCATTCTGGGCAACTCACTAAACTGGAGGACAGTTTGATACTCTGTTTAAAAACTTTATTTAACAACTATAAAATACACAAGCCTTGGTAGCCGGCAACTAGTCAAGCTATTATAGGTGTGCTACTTTTACTAAAAACTAGTTTACAGATTAAGCCCAATAAACGTTTTACGGGAAATTGTGCGATATCTCTCTTAAGTGATGTGACATCTGTACAAATAAGATGCGTTTTGAAACAAATTTTTTAGCCCTTATCCATATTTATTTCAATGAACTGAACTACTCTGTCTCTCCCTATTCTGACTCCACTAACACGAGACATTCAATGTGGAATAGTTTATTTAGGATGAGTCAGTCAGTCATCTGATACAAAATGGATCCGTCATCTGATGCAAATTACAATAACAGAATACAGCCTTACGAATAACAATGTTTCTAAAAATGAGAAATTGTGTTACGCCAGATTACGAAAAACCACTAAGAAACCAACCTTTAGAAGTGGCCAAAAAATATGTGGAAACGTATTCCTCATCTAATGCAGCAGCACATGACCCCGAGGAAAGGGTACAACTATAAGCTTAAACATTATACAATATACAAAACTGAACAATAGGAAAAGTCAGTCATCTGATAAATGTATCCTAATAACATATCATGTCTATTCTCCTGACCCTTTTAAATTACATTTCACTTGCATAATATTTCAAAACTTGAGAAAATTGTGCCACGCCAGCTACGAAAAACCACTAGAAAACCACCCTTTAGATGCGGCCAAAAAAAAACAAACAAAAAGGTGGAACGTATACCCCCTATAATGATGCAGTGGCACTGGACCTCAGGGGCAAAGGTACTTAAACTGATAACATTACTTGATACTTGTATAACATTTCATTTCCCAACGTAACAAAATTAAAAAACTTGAACGAAAAAAGGCAACGTTCAAGAAGACTGACCGACGCAGAATGATAAATATCTCCCATCAATCCCTTAAATAGTCCCGAGATGTCCCATGACGAGACGCAAGCCTCTATACCGTGCCGTCAGAATAATAATTTCTGTCTTCTGTCATTTTTTATGTATGATCGTCCAATTTTTTTTGTGAAGGGCCATGTTGACAAAATATTGGGCCTATTTCGTATTTATCTTCTTGTTCTGCAATTTATACAAAATCGCTCAATATTTCCCTAAACATGCATGCCGTAATGTATTTACAAATGACATGCGTTTACACGAAATGATGGGCCGCATCCGCATTATTGTTGGTCTCCCTGATAATGTCAAATCGTCAATTTTTCTGAAGAATAACCTTGCTCTTTCTTGTTTATGTGAAATCGCCCAATAATCTTGTCAAGTGCCGTGATATCACAACAAAACGGAGCGGGGGAGGGGGTTCGGTTTTAACTACCTAACGAAGAGTGCAGCATTTATGAAGATTAAGGTGCTGATATCACTACAAGATTGCCAAAAGTGCTCGAGTCTAACCCCTGCATTTTCCAAACGGAAGTGCAAAATGGTAGCAACATGTTACATTGTCCTACGAGAATTACCGCTCCCCCATCTGGCAAATGGCAGTGAGTGTCAACAAAAATGACGTACGGCACGTCAACAATAAATAATGAAGTTCTTTCTGAAATAGTAAAAACTGCCACTTTTCTTTTCGGCGTTTCGGCAAGCAATTGCAGTTGTGCCTCTACTGTTGACAAGTGATGCCGGTCGACAAGACGCACTGGTAGTGGATCTTCAAGCTCTATCCCGAAGCTGTCAGCCCTTGCCATAATGTCGAAAGCCTCTGCTGCTGACAAATATCGGGCTGGCAGACTCGCTCGGTACGTATCGTAAATATTGTTACCAGCGACCATCGACTGATACACCAAAGTCGACCAGAGTGGCGACAGAACACCCTGTGTTGGAGTTTTCAAATTTTGGGTAGCTGAAACGATCTGTGCCATAACAAGAGCAATAATGCTGCAAGCACTGCTTCCATTACGTTCATCGACGCAACTCTGGTTGAATTCAACTGGAAACTTCCAAACATGGATACCATTAGAGTCTAAAGATGAACGCACGACTGGAAGTAATGTCTCCGTTTCAATTCTGGCAGGGTCGGCATTTGTTGAAGAGGCCTTAGCTATATCTAGTTCTTCGTCGTCACTCTCGTCCGTATGGTCAGCCTGGTAATCTTCACTTTCACAATCATCATATTCACTTAAAACCTGTGACATCTCCTCACTGTTTCCAGCCAGAATCTTTCGGAAGACAGAAATTCCGGAAGCGATTTGACCGAAGGCGAAGTCGACTCCACGTCTGGTTAGAGCGATCTTGCCCTGCAATACGTTTTCCTCTCTTGAATCTGTGATTTCTGGAGAAGACTGCTCAACTTGGGACATGGAAGCAGCTAAGAACACTTCTTCATTAAAAGTGATAGTCGCTTTGTTTGTACGAGCAAGTTCCTCTTCTACAAAAGAAACAATTGAAATATAATTTACATAAAATAAAGTTAAATTAAATACTCTTCAAGGTAAGTATGAGAGAATGAAGCTGTTGTATTGAGCTTCTGCAGTTCTCACCCCGAGCAACGTCTTGAACATCGTCAATCCACATATTGATTGTTTCATCTAAATTGTCTTCGGAGAAACCATTAGCCTCTAAAAGGTTTACAAGCTTGCTGTAAGCCTCAGTTTCATGCTGTTTAACCTGAAAACAACAACAACAGAAATAACAACAACATAATAGTAATAATAATAATAATGATAATTGTATTAAATAATATCACTGTTTGAAAACTAATGAAGGCAAATAAGCGAACAAAAGAACAAAAGAAAATAAAGACAGACAGACAGACAGACAGACACCTTTATTTAAAAATAAAATTCTATGTTCTCCCAGATACAAGGCTCAATTATCGCACTGGCGGCAATGAGCTCTGCAGCGTTTCTAGAAGGAAACTTTAAATCGTGTCCTTTTACAATTGAAAGAATAAGAATTGAAGAAAAAAACCTTTACAAATCGCTTGAGTAAAGACAGAGGCAGCTTTTCGACTTTTTTTCTGTTCCAGGAAAGTGCATGCTCAGTTAGCAGCTCTTCTCTACCTACCAATATAAAGGAAATAACAATAAACATTGCTACGCTACACTACCGTTTATGTTCAGTAATATTGTTGGACAAACTGCGAGTTTTCTGTCAAGTGTGAAAAATTGGCAATAAGCAAAAGTTAAGGCAAAGGGCATTATTTTATATGATTTGCACACAACAGAAAAAAATAATAGGAAATTATAATCTAACCAGATTGGGAGAAACATGCAGTCACTCAATGCAAATTCACACTATAAATAAAAAAAAACTTAAGCTACCTTCTGGAAGCATGTGTTTGGTGCTGTTGCCAAGTCTTGAAAAATGGCTATTTATCTGCTCCACTTCTTCCCCAGTTGTTGCACTCGCGCCCTTCTGCCAGCGACCACCCCACAGTACCTTTGAAACAGGGCAAAAAAAGTCTGAACTTGTAAATAAATGACAAAGTGAAAGTCGTCAGTATATCAGGAGTGTGGGGACAGGTTGATGAACATGAAGGGTCATCACTGAACACATTATTTGATGACAATTTTTTACTTTTCTTAATAAGCCCAGATGCAGGCAGGTTATTCAGGAAAAGCCTGATCCCTTATGGAATGAACCTCCCAACTGGTTATTGAAATCATGGGTTTCATTCAACATTTTTTCTTAGATATATACTCTGATCTTGACTTTCAAAACCACTCAATGTTTATGTAATATAAAGGCAAATCCTTTGGAACATATAACTTCTAGCTACTAGCTGTAACTTGAAAAAGTAACCCCAACGATGAATAGTATAAAAAAGAAATAGCAACAAATTAACAACCACCTTTAAATTACCTGACAAGTCCAGGAATGGGCTTTGGCATGCATAACAGATAGAGCGGGCTTCATGCTTTGGGCAGCATTTGGATCCTGCTTGCACAGCCATGGCCAGTACTTGCAAACAATGTCGTACCACAAGAACTGGACTTTCCTGGGTATGAGAAAAACCTTCTGTAGATAGTAAGCATAGCCATAGACTTCACCATAAAACATGTTTATGGCGGCCTGGGCTATGCTATGTCTACATCCCAGGATCTCAAGCCCAGTTTCGTCCATGTTCTTCTTTTTTTTTTATGGCATTTCCAGCTGCCCTCCAACTGGAATCTCCACATTTTGAGTAATCAACATTCAGCTAAAAGAATGGAATGAGAATAAGTAACATAAAAATTACAAAGTACTTAATGGTCAAATATGTTGTATAGTTTTCAAAACTACTACATGGAACAAGTTAGAAACTATTCTATTTCCTACCAATCCAGGTTGCTATAAGCAATGAATATTAAATTAATATTGAAAGGACAAACCTCTTTATTCTTGGTGCCTTTGTATACTGACTGAATGTGACTGTCCACTTTGGAATTTGAGGCAATGAATGCCTCGTTGTAGTAGGACTGTCTCTGTCGCCTAAAAATAAACAAAAGAATGTTTAATAACATTCTAATTCTATTTCACCAGGAAACAACGTTATGTTCTAGAAAGTGTACAATAATGTCGGAAGTTAAAATCAAATTCCATTTCATATTCAGTACTGTAACAATGACAGTTCACATATTTATGCTTAAATCATTGGTTCCAGGATAAATGCTGACATTTACATATACTACTTTAAAAAAGTTAGTATGAGAAGACATACCTGCCCGCTGAGTTGAAACGGTACAGCTTCATGTTTCCATCAACATGGGCAGAGTGTTGCTGCTTTGAGCAGGCTGGACAGTCCATCCAGTTTTTTTGTTGAATTAAATCCAACTCATACATACAGAATTTCCACTCTTTAAAGGCTCTGCTAAAGGTGGAGATGTTAATTACACCAGTCTAAAATGCAAGCAAGGATAAACAAAATTTAAAAAATGTAAATATCAAAATAATAGCCAGCAATAAGAACATTAGCAACTGCTTCATAACCCCAACAAAACAACACATAATATTATTATTATTATATTATTATCATAATATTATTGTAACTGACGAAGATATCAGTCACATTGAAACATGTCTTACAAATTACATCGTAAAACACATCGTAAAACAAAAAACATCGTAATCTTTTTAAACAATACATAATACTATGTATTGCTACATCTACAGGTTGTATACAAGAGCTTCTTGACAAAGCTAATACCATTTTACAAACAGCAGCCAAAAAGAAAGCCTGTCTGACTTACTTAACTCATTGACACCTCAACCGCCCAAAACCGCCCGTGACATAACAATTGACCTTCTACTGTTTGTGACATCATCCCTTTTTATGATAACAGATGTCTTTTGTACCTAACTTAAGCAGAAGGAAGAAATCTTTCAAAAAGTGCCCAGACAAGAGAGCGCTTGTGAATTGGGCCAGATTTGCATGCGAAAAACCTATCAAATTTGACTGGCAAAATCGAAGGAAAATATGGTCTTCCTACCACTTGCCACTTCTTGTTAAAAAAATTAACCTTCTTCAGCATTTTCTGGGAAACTTTTACTTCATAAATAAAGTCTAATGAAAGGCCAGCAATGAAGGAAAAAAGAAATGGAATAAAAACGAAAAACAACAAGGAGTAGAACGAAGAAAAATTTTGCCTTCTGCGCATCTCAATTCCCGAAACCAATTAAAAGACCATTTATTTGACCCCAAACAAAAAGGAAGCTTAGTTTCACATCGCAAATAATGTTTTGCACATTGCTTGCAATTTGCCTCCACAGAACTCCTAAAACGGCATTAATGGCTTCAAATTGCTGTTTTTTGCAAATTCTCTAGGAGTCGATGGGTTAATGTTAAGAAAAGCTAACACCACACACGTTGCCAAAACTAATAATTTATACATTAGAGGAATCTCCTAAAAATACTACCCTTCCTTTAGCTAACGAGTAATCTCCAAGACTTGCAATGAAGGACCTCTCAGAAACACCAGGCATTCTCTTCTGGGCAAGGTCCCAGAACCTTAACAGCTCTCTGTCAAACAGATGACAAATATTGCTTGGGGAACCGGGCCAGAAACCCATGCTGATCACGGACTGGGAGGTCAATTCATATGGTATGGAGTGGGAACACTCAGAACAATAATAGTGAGATATGACATCCAAATCAAATCGACCTACAACAAATGTAAAAGTAATAATGTGATATTTGTACAATCAAGTTCAACAAATGAACACTGACATATACACTGTATACTGTACAGCTCATATCTACTATGCATGTATAGAAATTGACACTAGTGGCCGAGTTTTGAGCTGAAAATGTTTTAATCATTTATTTATAACTATTCTTTTTCTCCCGAAACAGGCCTTCTTAGAGTTGTCACCCCCCGTTTCACTTCAACAACATTTAAGTTTTCTTTGAGCTTTCTTGGAATGATTGCTTACCCTCCAACTACAGTCTACTACAGCTATTACCTCAGATGTCTAGAGTCTCTCTTGCAATAGGACGATCTTTACATTTTTGCACTTTTCCATCTTTGTATTTGACACTTGAATAATTTCATTATAATAGGGAACTGCATATCAATTTCAATTTGACAGTTTTTCTCAATCTGGCTTCCTTGTGTCAGTTTCATGATCAGTCCATATTCTTGCAGGCCCCCAAACAGCTTGACATCACCAATAGTATTATTATTTTCAGTCATACTTTCTGGTATACAGGTACACAGATGTTCATACCATCTCCATTCCAACAAAACTGGAATAATTATGATTATGATGATTATGACGATGATGATTACACAACAATAATTAGTATTAATTAATATTAATTATTATCATTAATAGTTATTATTATTAGGAAGAGTAGCAGTAGTAGTAGTAACAGTTTTAGTAGTAGTAGTAGTTAGTAACTACATGTATAAATATTAACAATATAGCTCACTGTGTAAATGGTTACATTGCCACAATTATACAGTTATTAGTAATATTATTGTTGAAGTGGCTGTAATAACAAACTAACCTTGCAGTGTTATTATAATACATTGCCCAGTGCTGCAAATAGCCTGCATATCATGTTTACAAACTGGACATGCAACTGGATGGAATGGGAATTTCCTGACTAAAAAACACATAGCCACACTTAAAACAGTAAACACAAGGTATTAAGGTAAGTAAACTTTATTTACTCTTGGATACATAAAGATAAATTTAAATTAAACCTACATTCACTGTAAGATACAGAGATTAATAATAACATTACCTAATAATAACATTTATAAGTTAATGTATAATATAACTTAATAAAGGAAATGATACAAAGAGATGTAAAGACCCAGAGGTGTACTGGAACTGGAATTCACTCCCTATGCAGAACTAATTAAAAGCAGTCATGCAAAATCAAGCCAAATAGAGCTAACACATATTTAAGGTGAATGATAATTTGATGCACAAACATGCATTCACTCAAATAAGTGTTACACAAAGAAACAACCCTTGAATAAGGCAAATCCTACATTTAGATGCTCTGGGAGGGGGGGGGGGTACATAGTTAATAAAAGACAAGAGGCTAATAAGAGGGGGGGGGGGGCTTATTCAAATTATCAAAATGCTGTAATACACTGTGGCAAAGAATGAAAATGAAATTGACTACTCAGTTGACTACAATTATTAACTCTTGTTTTTTATTCTAGACTAGCAAACTTACTGTCTCACATGGAGAAATGATTTGAGCAAATATCATAAATCGTGTACAATACTTGAATTTATGCACATGGTGTGTCACATTAATTTGATAATGTACTGTAGTCTGTGGTGTACTGTTGAGTTGATTGTGAAGAAAATGGTACAAAGGGCTAGCTACAGTGCTATAAAACATTACATATATCTTTAATATACTAACCAACTTGAACCATTTCACCTTCTTCGCCAACTGATGCTGTTGGCTTGATAGGTTGGTAAAAGCCGCCATTAAAAACCTCCCGATCATGAAAAGGGTTCGAAGAGTGTACCTCTTCATCACACAATGTGCACAAAGTGCGATAGCTGCACTGAGAGCAGCGAAAAATGGCTGACTCGGAATTGCATTTACCACAACTTGCCACATTGGGTGATGAAGATTTCAACACCTCTTCGAACAGACATTTACGGGATGCCTGCCAGTTGGTGTTCACCACCTCCATCCTTTTCCCCCAGTCCCTTTGCTTTTTACCCTTCCATCCACATAGGTGATCAACTTCTTTTACAAGTTCATCAAAGTCATCTTCAAAAAATAACAATAACCTAATCATTATGATAAAGTGCAAATTACAAAGTTCTCCATTTTTTCATATTTTCTCAAAGACACAAATTGCTTGATAATATTTTAATATTAAGCTTACATCAAATAAAAGAATCCAACTCCAAAACAGACAAGCATACAAAGTCATGTAGTTTTCATTAGTTAAACTAAACATATTTGAGAGACGACACGTACACTCAGCACCGAACTGACTATCATGTACAATGAACAAACTTTTTTTTACTAAAAATGTTAAAAATTTACCAGCTGCATAATCATCTTCACAATAATCCTGCATGGCAGACTCGCAAAAGTGATCACTATCCTCATCAGCTGGACCAGAAGTAAAGCAAAGGGGACAAAAATCTCTTCAACTTCAACTTTGAATTAGAAATAACAAAATACATTATACTGCCCGCAAACAGCAGGGTGCCAATGGTAGCGGGCAGTAAAAAAAAAAGAAAATTTTACATTAAAAGTACAATTCAACTGTTTCAACTGTTTATTCAACTGTTTCAACTGTTTATTAATTATCACAGATTTTACAGAAAGCAATATCCACTGCCCGCAGTTAGCAGGTCAGCTAGTCGAGGCGAGCAGTGGTTACACGTATGTAATACATATACAGATAGATCACAAGAAAGACTAGAGAAAAAGAGTAGTTAAATAAATAAATAATAATAAATTCAATTTAATTAAGTTTACAATCATAGACATCGCAAATATAAGAAGCCGAGTTTTCAGGAAATTTTTGTAATTAAGTCTGGTAAATCAATATAATCATTTTCTTCTGAAAGTATTCGGAGTAAAGTGTCGTGAATATTAATTTTAAAAATATTTTTGGACATTTGACGCATTTCACATGGTAAACTATTCCAGATTTTTACACCATATCTTGAAAAAGAATTAATTTGTTTGTCTAACCTTGAGGGTTTAACAATTAATAACAATTAATAACACTAGAGTGATTTTACTTCATCTGTGAAACACTGTCTAGTGTGTGATAGTAAAAATTACACAAAAGAAAACAAAGGAATTATAGTCTAAAAGTGCATATTATTCTACTAACTATTTCACAGATGAAGTAAAATCACTCTAACATATGGAAAGTGAATTTTATTAGATAGAAAGAGAAACAAAACTAATGGAACGTTACATGAGATTTTTAAAAGAATGACGGAACAAATAATAATTAAAACAATCAATATAAACACTGGGGAGCAATTTTTGGAATACCCGGCCACTTATTAGCATATCTGACAGCATACGAAAACAAAATTAAAGGATGCATTCTTATTCCGTCAAGTTTTATATGGAAATAAGTCGCCAGGTACATATACGCGCTTAAAACAGCCTTGATATACCCTGCGAGAAGAACCTCTTTCTACCCTCATCCACTCGCAGGGTAGCCTTGATACAAAGAAAAACCAAAACGTAATACTGATAGAAAACCTACCGACACGTGTACTCTTGCGATTAGGCCTATACTTAGATTTATAAATTCGACGGCCACTGATGGGGTCACGCTGAAATTCCATGACCACGGTGGCCTTCTTTTGTTTCTTCCTCAGATCTAAAGTTTTAGCGAGATTGCCAAGAATATTCGCAGAAGACTCGTTATTATTTCTTCGACGTGCTTTTTTCCTTCCCCCGTCTTCCGCCATTTTGTTTCGAAAGGTGATAGCCGACTTGGAATCCACGCCTTCACAAACTTAGCCCTTGGTTTACTGATTATCGGTAATACAAGCCCGATAGCCATTTACTGATTATTGGTAATTCTAGAGGGAGGATATGTTTGTTTCACGACATCCGGAAGGCACTGTTACCAGAGCCCTTCGTTTTTTCCGCTGACCAAACGAAACGAAGGCTCTAGGGACGAGAATGCCCTAGGTCACTCTATCGTCAGACGATAGCTATGGCGGAGCCACAGGAGAAAACGCGTCTGGAGAAATCTATTTTGGAAACCTTACTTGGGACGAAAACATATCTATCCTTTGTAAAATTTGATCTTCCTTTTTGCTTAGCCACAAGTTTCAGCGAAGCATACTTTAGAGGATGTCACCACAAGGATTCTCACCACAAATATGAGAAATTTGAGCCATTAGATGTAAGTAAAAGCTTAACTTTTCTTATATAAGCTAACTGTTTTATTTTGCCTTACATCAGATTACACAGAATTGACAGTAAGGTAGAATACGTAAGGCTAGGAGATCTTAAGCATTTTGTAAAGACCCCCCGCAATTATGTAGCTACGCTTATGACAGTAGGATAAGGATGTCAAACTATTCTATTACTACATTAATTGTCCAAGGTTTATCTAATAACTGTTTCCAGTACCAATTAAATATAATTGATCTAGAATATATAATTTCAATGATTTTTTTAAACGCTTTGTAGGATTTTAATTCCTTTAAATCATTCGGTAAGTTGTTCCATACGATTTAAGAGAAAATTTACCATAATATTAAATTGTAAGCTTACTTGTTGCTGATCGTGTATTGTAGGTAAGCTATGTATTTTATCATTTGTTGTGAAATAGTTTTTATAAAACATAGGTAGTTTATCGTGGAAATAAGAGTACATGAAAACTGCTGTGAGATACATGTTCGTTTATATTTAATAAGTTTAATGAAATAAAAATAGGTCTAGTTTCTTCTCTGTATTTAGAAAAGGTCATAATGTGCAGTTCCAGAAAAAATCCATACCCACCCCATGGAAGGTCATTGGAAATTCCTAGGGGGAGGGGGGTCTTACAATCCAACATTTTAGAAGCAAAGTATGAAGCGAAACTGGAATTTCCTGGGGGGACGGGGGGTGCTAAACAAAAAACCTTCCGTGGGGGGAGTATGGATATTTTCTGGAACTGCACAATCCTAACTATTTTCTTTTGTATCATGTGAATTGATTTAAGTCTAGTTGGATAAGTACTTGTCCATATTGTATTACGGTATATCGGATATGGATATATCATAGTATAGTATATTCTGTAAAGTTTTAAGGGGTAAGTAATGTCTTGCTTTGGCCATTATTCCTGCCAGTTTTGATATTTTAATTGTTATATGGTTTACATGTATATGATATTTCCAAGACAGTTCTTCATCAATGTACAACCCTAATAATTTTGTAAACTTAACTTGCTCAATTTCTTATTCGTTTTGATTTTGTGTAAGAATTGATGTTCGCTTCCATGGTGGGTTCTCTGGTCCGGCAGTTCCGGCTCATGAGAGGCTATTTTTCTTTGGTAAATACAATACGACGAAAATAAATGTATCCAATAGTTTATCAGTAAGTAAGTTAGTCTTCTTTTAAATGACGTATTTGGCTTTCCTGCTGTTCACAAATCAAGTTTTGATGATACTTTTCATTTAAAGGGTTCGTTAACTGCATGACTATATTTATTACGCCAGTAAACCTATGCTTTTCTGTAGAATAAAGTGCGAAAGAATAAGCTTTTTACAGATGAAAATAAATGAAGGTTTCGTTTTATTGACTTAAAAATGTCAACAATTTTTCCTCAGTGGACCCATAGTGGTCTGCACTTAAACATACATGTAACTACAATGACCATTTTTATCATAAACTTACAGGAGTAAATTGGGATCTAACATGCATTTTTGCCATTTTTGTTAGCTGCATTTTTCACATTTTTGTTAGGTACTATTAATAGACTTTTTACTAAATCCATGGGGGCATTTTTGTTGCATTTTTCATATTTTTGTTAGTTGCATTTTTGTTAGATACTATTAATAGACTTTATTTGACATGAGAGTTTGTGCACGTTTGCGCACGTTTGTGGCCTGACAAAGCCATATATTCATAGCTTGATTTAGTTAACTAAGACTTTAGACAACGTTACAAGAGAGAGCAATTTATTTGGCCGTATTTTATCACAAATTTAAGCTGTTGCTATTTCAATAATTTCAATACAGTGATTCCATGACCTTCAATCTGAAGAAATATACATGTTACAGTCAAACCGGATGTTCTTTTGACGGCAACTTTGCAAACTTCCGTCGCAACATTGGTATTTTGATTGACAGTTTGCTTCGAGCAAGTTGGAAGTTGTGCGAACAAGTTGCAACTTTCACGAGCAAGTTCCTATTTCAAACTTGCTGTCATTTGCCGGATTTCTGAATTGAAAGTACTTGGTTTGGTTACCTTGCAGTATTCCACAAACTCTACGATGTCAGGAGTAGAAACTGTTCGTTCCTTCCAGCCAGGTTTACCGGGAAAATACGTCTCGTGTTGCAGGGTTATACCCTGAAGAAGAACGGCCGTGCCGTTCAAAATTAATCGGTTTAAAATATATATTCCTTACTGTACGATCAGCCTTTCATTTTATTTGTTTATAATTATTTCTGCTGATCAGATCCTTCACAAGGATCCAGTATTTCTACTTTGTCAAGTGGTCCTTTCATTTACAAATTGTAAAAATCTGTTTACAATATTGGATACAGTTTGCCTTGATAATCCAACAATGCGTGCGATTTGTTCTTGTTTTACACCAGATGACCATTATTCTCTCTCTTTTCTCAACAGAGGTGGTATTATTGCGATGTACGTGGGCCACAACCGAAGAAGGACGTGTTTTCACAAAATTCGCAATTTGCAACTGACAACAAGTTTGAAATAGGAACTTGCTTGCGAAAGTTGCAAGTTGCTCGCGTAACTTCCAACTTGCTCGAAGCAAACTGTCAATCAAAATACCAATGTTGCAGCGGAAGTTTGCAAAGTTGCCGTCAAAATAACATCCCGTTTGACTGTAAATTTCATATATGGTACGCTGTTTTGAAAAATGCCCGGCATATATTTTTTTCAGTTAGGTAACATTCCTACTGTTTAATGTCTCTCCTGCATAGCAATGATTTCTACGGCCTACGATTATGGCTTTTCATGTTTTTTGGGAACGTGATTTTCACCCTTTGTTATAAAGTTATTGTTCGCTGTGGCATGTAGGTCATTATAGGTCATTCCCTGTTTTAGTAACTACCCATGTTCACTAGCCGGGTTCCCATGTTTCGTGAACTTTGTAATGAAACGTTTATTTATATGTATTTACTGCTGGCATATTAGCAGCATGAAATTCGGTGGGAGTCTTTCTGGCTTTATCTGGATGGGAAATTTGGAAAAAGTATGAATATTCCCTTTATTATGTCTGATCATTGACTTGCAATTCCAGTACTAGGCCTTTGGAAATCGATCGGTCTGGTAGAGATGAATATTTGTGGAGGCGCGCTTGAATTGGCTAATATCCTTTACGATGTGTGCTTAATATTTCCCAATCTGTTGTAAAAATGAACTGGACTGGATTCTCAAGGGTATAACAAAAGTGAAACATTTGATGGGTGAATCTTCCAATGTACATGTATTCTCCTTGTCCGCTTTCCTAGATAAATATGACTTGCGAGTTCAGCCTCCAACATTTTTCGGAATAATATCTGCAGCAAATCTTTTGCAAAGACAAATTATGAGTTTCCAACCTAAACACAAAAGTTTCCTTCTGAAATTTTTAAAAGCAAAAATCATCTAGACTTACGTATCTATCAGAAACTTTTTTTTTATTTGCCATACTACAATAACACTTGTGTCAAATAAATGTAAACAACCAACTTCATGTCAAGATAAATGGCACAAACACTTCAATATAGCTCCCAAGGAAAATATTAACTGGAAATTGGCTTTCATGCATCTTTTACATGTCTAAAGAGTGCTACACTAATAACTTTTAACTTTAAATGTTTACATTGGCGGCTTGCAACAAAATAGTTTCTTGCAAAAACTAGGACTTGTAATGACAAATACAGTTTCTGTATCATATTTTAATTTGTTGCACGTGCCGGTCAAAGAAATATTCCCCAAGATAATAAAGCAGCATTTTGCTTTATTTACATATGTACCAAATATAAAACAATTGCCCCATTAACCACCATCTGGTTAGCTTAGTAGGAAGAGCACTGGACTGTGTCCGAGTGGGAGGTCGCGGGTTCAAATCCGGGCCAGGGGCCTGTTTCTCAAAAGTCCCGATAACTTTTCGGGCCCAAAAGTATATTTTAAAATCAGAATCTATAAAATGGTAATGTATTTTTTAGCTCTTAAACCAGCCCGACTTGTTTCATCAACTTAGACTTTTATTGCTTAGCTTTCAATATGTAAATCTTTAATGAATACATGGCGCACATAAGATAGCTTTCCGGGCCGAAAAGCCATCGGGACTTTCGAGAAATGGGCCCCTGACCACTAACCGGAGTCTTTAAATAACTGGTAAGATCATGCTGGCTGTGCTCAAAACACACACTCAGTTCAGATGATCGTGTCATTGGGTGGTGACATTTAGCCATTCATTTGGCATTTAGCCATTGGCCTTGTCTTCTACATCTTCTCAGCAAAAATAGTAGGGGACATTAATTAAAAGAACCCACTCACTGTTCTAAAAGCTGAGTTCCACTGAGTGGTACAACCTTTCCCTAGGGAGGTGGGAAAAACAAAAATGGGCCCACAGTAAATGGCGCAAGCTGTTGTGGTGGCCCTGCCAAGTCTGGCAAAGCTAATAAAATAAAAATAAGAAGAAATGGGAACCCTTTTTGTCCTCGCTGGGACTTAAAACCTGAGCCTCTGCTTTTTAGGTTCTTCATTTTAAACCTGCACCAAACCATTTTGAATTTCTAGGACCTTTTCCACAATCAACAGTACATGTAATATGATCTGACAGATGAAACTGAATGATGTTTGGTTTTATGACATCAAGTACATGAGTGTTTTTTTTTTATTAACCCTACAGATTGGCTTAGAATTTTGGGATACATTCAGTCTAGCAAAGGAAGTCTTTCAATATCGTCTGAATGGTCCAGATGTTGACCTTGGAGAAAAGTTTGGTAAAGTGGTTGGGACAGCATACAATCGTTTTTTAAAGTTCATTGATGGCCACCAAGCTGTGTTACGTGAGATGGAAAAAAGAAAAAAACTGTGGGAGAATGAATTTCAATTTAATGTATTTGTTGCAAGAGAAATCTTAAGTCCACTTTCAGGTGGCCTGTGTCTTCTCAACAGTGACCATAACTCTGCTTTAAAAGCCAGTAAGATGCAGCAAAGAAAGAAGACAGAAAGTCTATTTCTGCCAGAAGAGCATGGCTGGAGTGGACTGGGAATGGGTGAGTAAAAGTTTGCTTCTATTAAGTAATTTTGGGGTGTAACAAGACTGCTTATGATAAATTCTGAAATTTTATTATTGTGAGCCCAGAAGCCCAGAAAATTGACTTATATACATGTAAGCAGGATTCATGTTATTTGCTTGACATATGAACAGCAAAAGATCTTAAAACTGTAAACTGAGCAATTGCAACTGAGTTACATGTGTTTAATATGTGTACTGTACAAATTAATAATCATATTCAAAAATGGTCCCTGATGCTGGGATGTATACAAAACATGGACCCAGGTCCATGGACCACCCATGTGGACCCTGTCCATGGACCACCTGATGGACCACCCCTAATTTTCATTAATTTAATATACCATATTTTTTCGGTTATAAGGCGCACTCGCTTATAAGACACACTGTTAACTTTGAAACTTGATTGTGTCAAGTTTATAAACTGAAAATTACACCTAAATACTCGGTTATAAGACGCAACCTAAACTACGGGAATTTTTTGTGTCATGTTCACTTTAATTACAACAATAATGCTTTCAATTTTTTTAAATTAACCTATGCTAGACCATTTTAGCTGCATTTTGCAACCCTATTTTGAACTAAACAACAAAAAAACCCTACCCTATTCTAGACCTATTTCAGACTCTGCTATTTTACAGAAACTCGTTCACTATCACAGTCACTATCTCGTTCACTATCACAGTTATTAGTTAACAGGGGTCAGTAAAATGCCGTCCTGCCCGCTGTACCGATTTTTAAATGCTATTTGCCAGTAAACCTTGTCTAGACTAAATTTCTTTACGCAACTGATCAGTTTCGTGGAAAATGATACCCTATTCTACAAGCAGTTGCAAAAAGGTTGAGACACTTTCCAAAAAAATGTTCATTCCGTATAAAAGCGACCGCGTAACACAAATCAAAACAATGCCATGTGCTACTGACCCCCCCTCCCCCTTTCAATGTTGATGACTGACAGTTTGAATGGCATTTTTGATGTGGTACAACAGTGATAAGGGGGGAGGGGGTGGGGACCCGCTGAAAACCATGTTGGCCTCGAAATATGCACTACAGTACACAATGTCTCAACTCTTTTTGCAATTGCTTGTAGACCAAAAATCTCTGATAACTATACCCTATCCCAGACTAAACTGCCTGAAAACCATACCCTTCACAGCGGCACATACCTATATAGCTCATATAATTATGGGAGTATCCCCCCGGGGGTAGACTACTCAATATAAGCACATATGGATTTTAATACAGTTCTGTTTCGTAGACCAACACAAAGTTGATCCACTCATCAGTTAATCTCAAAATATAGTGTGTATGGAGATTAACTGATGAGTGGATCAACTTTGTGTTGGTCTACGAAACAGAACTGTATTAAAATCCATATGTGCTCATGTATATTTTATATAATATACATAATTTGTACATATGTTTTGATATAGATTAGGTTAGTTTAATTCTTAAACACGAACCCACAAGCTTTAATAGCTTTGAAAATTATCATGTTTAAATAAAGATTATGTATGTTATGTATGTATTGAGTTATTACTAGTCTACCTACTGTTATCACCACTCCTTTACTGTAGAGCACTATATCTGGCTACACCGGTGAACATACTTACTTACTTACTTACTTATCCTCTTCGGGCCCACTCTTGAACACCGGTGAACATAACCTGGATTTATATATATAACTGCAGACAGTACTGTTTTGGCCTTCTGGGCCTCATCAGTGCAGTGCTGATGCTGGAGTTGAAGTTAGGCTATATAGCCACCTCAGATGATCCCACACACAGGAAAAAATACCTGATTCCCATTTTGGGATTTTTTTGGGTATTTATAGAACACCCACAAATTCCCAAATTTGGCAAAGTGAGACAAGTCCCAACCAAGTTCCCTGGTTGGGACTTGTCTCACTCTTCCAAATTTGGGATTTTTGTGGGTATTCTTTAAATACCCTATAAAATATCCAAAATTGGGAACCTGGTATTTTTTCCTGTGACACATGTGGTATCACCGTACCATGTCAGAGTGCTCAAACTAGAAAACTAGTGAGCTATGCATATATACAGCTATTTCAATTTAGGTTGTCGGATGAGAGCTTCAAGCGTACGCAACAAGACCGCAAGGTACTTTGGGATTTTTATGAATACGATAAATTGACCAAAGCAAGTAAATTGATAAATTGACCAAAGCAAATACGATAAATTGACCAAAGCAATATATATAAATATATATATATATGAACAGTATATGAGAGAACCCCTTACCCTGCACACCCCAAATAATCATATTTACTGAATAAATCAGGGCTCGAAATTAAAAAAAAAGTTCAGTCGCCATTTTGCGACTAGATACGAAAATCAAGTCGCAAGTTCACCAATTTTAGTCGCAAAACTAAGTAGCAACAATTAGTTAAAAAATAACTTTGACTAACAAATGATTAACAGACTCTGATTTTATTACTTCAACATCTTTCACGTTATCTCTAATGATGACTGTACATGTACAGAACGAAACATGTTATACTATAAACTTGGCCGCCACAATCGTAACGATCAAGACATTTTTCTCGATCTTACAACTCAAAATTATATTTTTTTGTGAAATTAGCTTCTAGAAAGGATACAATCTTGGAACATATCCACTTAAACGTCCGTCACCGTTGCGAAATTGATGATACTTTGGCCGATTCTACCTGGCCGCGATCGGCCGCGATGACAGCTCTAATCCAGCGGTTTAACAAACAAATATATGAGCCTGCAATACATATGAATAAGAAACCGCTGCAATGGCGGCCGCGATCGAGGAATAGCGTTGCGTCGTAACATTGCGGGTAAATTACGAACAATTTTACCTCATATCTTCAAATTTCTACGATAATCAAGGCACACAACAATATATTTTTCATTTTTTTATTTATTTTGGCAAAAATAGTGGCAAAGTAGCGACTGCTAGGCTTTTTATTTCGTTATTGGCCAAGGCGAAAACTACTCGCAAATTTGCGACTCCTCTGGAAGTTTTAGTCGCAAACACAAAAATTAAGTCGCAAATGCGACCATATTGGTCGCAATTTCGAGCCCTGTATAAAATGTTTGAAAGAAAATTTGCCCAATTTGTGATAACCACTACACCATCAGGACAACCATGCTGGCAACATG
This sequence comes from Cladopsammia gracilis, assembly GCA_022457155.1. Classification (NCBI taxonomy): domain Eukaryota; kingdom Metazoa; phylum Cnidaria; class Anthozoa; order Scleractinia; family Dendrophylliidae; genus Cladopsammia; species Cladopsammia gracilis. Next base: position 557,662 of record JAJGOT010000194.1, read on the forward strand.
GCAATCGAAGACGTGATTTATGTGATTCCAGACGTGGGCCTCCCGGGATTTTTTCTTTCGAGGTGACAGGGCAGGGGAAGCCTATAACTCCAATTGAAACCCAAATAAATAAACATGGCATTCAACATCAATATTTAACTTCCTGCTATCAATGTAATATTACCCTTTTTCCAAACAAGAAGGAGTGAGCCAAGTCCCTAGCGACTCATGGTTTTTAGATAGATAGATGTGCTTTTCTTTTGGATTCACATATCTGCACTGTGCATGTCCAGCAAGTGCAGTCAAGAAATACTGATAAAATGAAGCCTAGTGGAGTATAACAAACACATATGCAAGCCACTATGCTGATGTATTAAGTGTTGGAACGAGATAAAGGTTGGTTTCGTTTGTTATTGTTTCTAGGTGTATGCTTCGTGAATTCTCATTAAGAGCAATGTTTTCATTTCAAGTTCTTGGTGAGGGGAGGGGAGGGGGTGCTATTGAACTAAGAGGAGATGAGGTTTTTGGCAACTTCATTGCCTGATGTAAGTGAGTCCATAATTAAGTGATGTATGGTCTCAATCCAAGTAAAAATAAATTTGCTCATGTTTAGGTTGAATGTAATGACAAATTGCTGAACTATGACAACTACATAGTTGCATTCTTGTCTACAGAGGCTGCTATCTTTTTTTATTTTTGCTGAAGAAAAGCTTCAAGGTCTCTGGGAACGTTGATGAGCTACATCGGTCGATGAAGTTGCCAAAAACCTTGTCTTCTCTTGCACAATTGCCAGACATGTATAGCGAATCTGAAAGAAAAGCACATGGGATTGTCTGCATCCCATAATATCCGTCTCTCGCTAGGGACTTGACCCAGTCCTTCTTGTTTGGAAAAAGGGTAAAATTGCAATTGCATTGATAGTAGGAAGTTAAATATTGATGTTGATCTTTATACTGACAGAAAAAATTGTAAAGAAAAATATTAAAATTGATGAAAATTAGGGGTGATCCACGAGGTGGTCCACGAGGTGGTCCACGAGGTGGTCCATGGACCGGGTCCACATGGGTGGTCCATGGACCCAGGTCCATGTTTTGCTACTATAATTATGTATATTATCATTTAGATTAGATTATATTTAAGTGCATGGTATGTCTGAAAAACAGTTTTACTGAGCCGTTTTACCGTGTTGAAATAAAGTTAATTGATTGATTGACATCCCTGATGCTGTGGCTGTTGCAGGACTTCTTCATGTTATTTTTATTTAGTCTTTAATGGTGTTGCGAATTTACAGTGCTCACATAGTGTGATGCTTTTTGCACTTTGCAACTTTCCAAATGGTATGGAAAAACTGTGGTTTTATGTACATTTTTGTGCACAGGCAGTGCAAAGCTTGACAAAATACAAAATTTATTTAAATTTTGAACCTTTTGGGAACACCAAGCTGTTGATATGGTGTGTCTGTTGTGACTGGCTGCTGAACATTATATCATTTGGGTTTTGCACATTCTTTACAGGTTACGAAGATGGTTATTATGGGGAGCCAGATATAGTTGTTATCCCAGATGAAAACGAAACTGGAGAAACAGGTACGAAAAGTCTGTATTTCTAAACCTAATTAGTCCCTTATGGAATATGTTGTGGCAAATCACAGTGAAAACTCTGTAAAAACTAAAAATCTTAAATTAAGATGTTTTTTCATCTTACATGTACTGGTTTATTAAGATGTCTAAATTATAATCTTATTCTACAGATTTGTTACAAACAACTAAACAGCAAAGATAAGCTTAAAAACAGCTTGCCTCTTTATATCCCTAAATATATTCTGTGAATGTAAACTTGTTGGTTTGATTTGATGGTGCAGTAAAGTGGTTTTGGTTAGAATGTGGTTTGTATAAATGCTACAATGTACTTGTATTTGAATCCAATATTTTGAAAGGCACAGCCTTAGTTCTTTTAGGGTCTTACAGATAATGACTCAAAACAAAAACAACATTACAATTTAAGATGGGAATAGACATCACATCTTGGAGACCCTCAGATGTCAAAGGGCAAACAATCTTTGTTGCTGCAAACTGGCCCCACTCGTGTGACTGCAGCTGCCATATCATACTAGTTTATGTATGAAAAATTGTTAAAAACTAGAATTTTGCCACAGAAAGAACATTTGGCATATCTCTAGATTTTATTCTGGTGTTTACTAGCTTTATTGCCAAAAGTAAATACTCTTACCTTTCAGACTCTCACTTCAGTGCATGATAGAAATTTTAATGGGTTCCGGAATTTCTACCATACACTTCACTCATGTAACCCCTTACATGTATAAATCTCTCATGTGATGTCACATCCCATCAAAGTTGTGGGTATATTTAATGTTGTTTTCCCCCAATAACATGGGTGATGCATCATTATTTGCAGTTATTCAAGCAGCATTTTCAGAAATAGATGATGAGGAGCAGGACAGGAAGAAGAGGAAGAAGGAGGGGAACAGTAGTGAGTAGCACTGATGGAATAATATGATATACATGTAGCCATCTCATTCCATAGTTTCTGTATGAGCACTTTATCACTGAGACACAAAATTTGTGTCTTTTATTATAGAGCAGAAAGACATTCATTTGCATAATAATAAGAATAAAAAAAATTGACCTTGAAATGTCACTTAGGACATTCTTGCCCAGAGCCCTTCAATTAAGATTTAAATTTTTTCGAAATTTGTCCTTTGGCATACATGTATTACTGAATGGGTATACCCAACATGTGAGTCAGCAAGAGAAGCGAGCCAGCGAGCCAAGAATGAGAGTCAGCGATGTGAGGCATGCAGAAACACTTGTGGCACAAATATTAGTTCCCAACTTTTCTTTCCCCTTCCTTTGGCAGAGTCCTCAGGCTTTTTGGTTGAGATTGTTCCTTTGGCTGTTCACACAAGTGCTGTCGGCAAAAGCACCTGGCTTTTGCTGACGTTATAAAATCTGGTGACACCTACTTTTTTTAACTCGTGAATTTGTACGCATGCGTAATGAACGAGTTGTTGGTATGGAGGATAAAATTCAGTCCGCAAGTCAGTCAGTCAATGGGCTGTTAACATTGAGCCCCCGCATGATCAGCGCGCATGGCTACAAGCTATAGGGAGCTACCTAGACAAGATGCACGGCACTCCTTAAAAATCCGGCTGGGCCTACCTATACACGTGTTCCCAGCACCCTAGTTGATCTTTCAGGCACCCACGCCCAACACATTTCTCCCAAGGGGTACTCCAGATTTAAAGTCATGGGTATACACAAAGGATGTTTTGGAGTGAGAACATTTTGGCAAGTATTTTTTTGGTGGCTTGAGTGAAGTTGGGAGGGTATCTGTAAGCCGGTATCTGTGTCGCATGCCAGTGCTGCTGTGTCATTGTTCAACTCGGATGTTCTCCTGTTTTCCTTTGGATTAATCTGGGAAAGTACACCTTACCTTACTAGTGCTGCTCAATGGGTGACACAAGGTGACATGTAGCCGAGTACCATTCTGTTTTGCTATGTCAGGTCAAAAATTGCCGAGCAGGGTCTCGTCTGCGGAGAAACATGAAACTTATAATTCACTGTATAAAGTGAATACATTGTTTTTATAAATTACCAGAATCTAGCAGAATCGCCAAATTCTACTTTTGCCGACGACGTTAGGTCACGTGACCTGCCCTCATCATTGTTTAACGTCACCCAAATTTAAACTTTTTCCAAAGCAATAGTTGCAAGCTTTTCTGTGTACTGTATTGTATACTCTTGTGCCACGTTGCTTTTGTTTTGTTTTGGCGCAAACTCAACGACAACAACATTGAAGGTTTCTTTGTCTTGAAGGTAGTCTGGCTTTCCTTCGACTTTTTGGTCAAGAAACTCTTGAAACCAGACACTGAAGAGGTCACTGAAGTAGTTCTACTTCTACTTCTACTTTATTAACTGATAAAGTGGTAATGCCACATCACATCAGTATAAAATAACAACTATATACAATATTAAATAATACTAAAAATTATAATAATATAAATAAATTACAATAAAAAATACACCATGTTCGAGATAATATTACATCATCAAATATTGTATATAATAGAAGATAATAAATAAAAAAAATAAATTAAAACCATTCTCCTAACTCAATAAGATGATCACATACTGCAGCCTTAAATTTATGATTGTCCTGTATATTTAAAATAAAACCTGGAAGCCTATTCCATCGATTGATAGACCACGGAAAGAAGCTTTATAGATGCTGGTTACTGTTGGAATGTGGTCGCAAAAATGTCTTAGAGTTGCCATTCCTCAAGGTACGAGAAACAGGTGTTAGGTAGGTCTCTCTCTTAATATCAACAGTTCCATAAACAGCCCGGTGGAACATAGCTAAACGAGAAAGATTCCTCCTACCCTCAGGGGATGGCCACTCCAATTCCTTAAGCATACTTGTAACAGTTCCTGGCTCTCTAGAGTAGTTATTATAGCAAATTCTAGCTGCTGTACGTTGAACCATATCTAGCTGATGCTTGTCTTTGTTAAGATATGGATACCAAGCAGAATTAGCCTACTGGGTCTCACTAAATTACTATATAATCTGGTTTTGAAGTCCACAGATGTGTGTTTAAAACTTCTCCTGATAACACCAAGGGTCTGTCTGGCTTTGGATGTTATATGAGCAACATGATTTGCCCACTTCATATCTTCGGATAATATAATACCTAGGTATGAATGATGGTTAACCCTACCTAAGGGATGATTATTTAAGGTATAAGGTACACATGGCATGGTGACATTCTTTCTAGAAAAATACATTGTATGACATTTTTCCACATTGAATGACATCTGCCAGTCTTTTTCCCATTTAGACAGGGCATCCAAATCCTCCTGAAGGTGTAAATTATCACTAGGGCTATAAATGTTGATTTTAAATTTATGGTCCTGTCTTTTCCAACCTCCACATCTCTCACAAAACATGGCGAATGCAGGCTGCATGAGCGGGAAGGAGACCATGTGACCTGCACTAGTCCCCAGTCCTTACCGTTTAAGAAAATCGGGGCTATTTACCTGGCCCCGGTTGTTCAAAAGGTGGATAGCGCTATCCACCGGATAAATCATTATCCAGCGGATAACACAAAGGATTTTGTTAATACTTAACCACTGGATAGTGATTTATCCGGTGGATAGCGCTATCCACCTTTTCAACAACTGGGGCCTGTACTCCGAAATTGTGTTTTGTTTCGCCAATTTCTGTTGTGTTTTAGTTCGTTGTTGTGTATCAGGAGATTGTGTTGTGTTTCAGTGAATTTTGTTGTGTTTCGAAATATATTTTTGTGTTCTAGAAATCATCGATGTGTTTCAGAAAAGCTTGATGTGTTTTAATATTGATTGTTCTGTGCCGAAATTTATTGTTTTTGTTTCCGATTGGAAACTGAGTGTGGGACACCGTATGGCTCGCATGACTCGCTGGCTCGCATGTTGGTGATACTCAAGCACAGTGTTCCCTAAGTTTTTCTGCATTTACAATGTTGGACATCACAGCGCTTGTAGTGGAATAACTGCATTGCTTGTATTGTTTTCGAGTGCAAACGGAACAAGAGAAATGTTAATCATGTTCATATTTTTTAGTGTTTTTATTTCACTTTAATCTGTTACAAAAGCGCCAAATATCGCACAATAAGCTTGTGGTATTAAATGCCCAATTAAATCCTATAGGAGTTTCTGGTTCAGACGCCGAACTGATGTATAAATTATTAAAATGTATTTTGCAAGCAGTTTCTCTTAGAGAGCATGCGTCATATGGCGTGTTTAGCATCAGTAACTCTTGAGGACAAAACCAAAGACATGTGTAGTTACTGCTTTGCTAACACAAAGTATGTTAATTTTATTGACTGTCACATGCCGATCTGTAACAAATGTTCTATTTCCGAAAAGAATGAAGATACGGTTGAATCGAAAACTAAGGGGTAGGGACAAAACGTGGGGTACCATGGGTAGGCCATGGCCTACTGGTGGTTAATTTCCTTAAAAAAAATCCCAAAAAATAAATAAATAATTCCTCTTGAATTCCGTAAAATCTTGGTGTTGATTTCCAGCCTTGTACCACTTTGTACAACTTAAAGACAGGGAGTTTGTATTAAACGGAGGGGTAGACTATTAAAATGTTTTTTTCTTTTTTTTGGGGGGGGGGGGAGGGGGAGGGGAGGGGGAATCCAAATCTTGATTCTTGAAAACAAAAACGGATTTTTCACTTATTAAGCCCCTCCTTTGGCCGAAATTTTAAATAAGCGCCCGGGCGCTTATTCCAGGAAATACGGTATTATAAGTAGAAGTATTTTCTATTGGCTGAGAAAAGCTAGGATCAGAGAATTTCTAAGTTCGTGATTAAGTGATAAACCGGCGGTTAGCATGGCTTCTAAGAATGCGTTTCTATTTCACGAACATAAGCGACAGGATCCAAGTTTTTAACCGACTGCCGTGGTCTCTATTGGAATCTATGCCAAACGAATGACTTAATTGTGTTCTAAAATCTGCTCTATTCTTTCGTCTATGTCAACTGCCGCATAAAAGTGATACCTACATTGACGCAGTTTCCTCCCTTTTAAAGCTGACATCACTTGAGACTCCTGCGTAAAACTTACAATGATCGGTGACTTACATCAAGTCATAGCAAGTCAGTAAAGGTGGATGTTATTTTTTGCCGATTGATTGATTGACAAAACCAAACAAATTATAGTATTTCAAATTACACAAAATTTCTCGATTCGTTTTGCATTCTTTTCAAGCAGGAGTTCAAAGGTCCTTGCCAAGTTTTAGGCGTGTTTCGTACATATGATGTAAAGCATTTAGGACGGAAAGTCGGAAAGTCAGGTACTTTTGCTTTCCAAGTTCTCGTCGCTTTGCAAACCCCTCGCGAACTATTAAATTATTCAGTGTTGTGGGTCTACATGTGTCAACTTCAAATTCCTCACGATTTTCTGTCGCTGAACGAATTACATTTCTTGAAATTGTTTTTGAACGTGTTATTCCCAAACGGCAGAAAATTGTGAGGAATTTTAGGATTTTTTAACGAAGGACACCCGCGAAGGTTGGGAGCGTCTGAATCAAATTCGAATTAAGTTCGGCTCATGAAAAGATCGGCGTCTGAACCGGGCCTTAGTAGTTCTTAGTGATTTTTGATGACTTGTGTTTGATTTATCTTACAGTCAACTCTCTCTTAACGACCACTCTCTTAAGCGACCACTTTGTTTAAAATAACCGTTTTGTTTCTCAGTCAAATACTGTTTAAAAAACTCTCTCGTAAGCGACCATTTTTGACAAATTCTCTTGTTTCGTGTTTCCGGTAAGCGACCACCCACAAGATTGTTACGAAATCCTTGCGAAAATCGATGTACAAGTATTCCATATGTGACATTGTAATTGGAAGTTTTGTTTGGGTAAACTGATTTCAAGTGATTTAACAAGGAACACATTTCGAAGTGCACAGGTGCATGCTTCAAAAACCAAGAGTGAATAAGCGAGTAGCGTACTATAGTATATTGCCTGATTTAGAATAAGTTTTTCCTCAAAGGAGCTTTGTATATTTGCTTCATTTTAATTGATAAGGCAATGAATAGTAATAATTAGTGGATCCATGCAGGTTTTGGCTTATTGTCTTAAGCGACCACTTTTTCCTGCACCAAGGGTTGTCGCTTAAGAGAGAGTTGACTGTATTATAATTTGTTTGCAGGCGATGCCTCCCCTGGCGGAAAGCCGGCAATTGAGGGGAAAAAATCGTTTAAGCAGAAACCAGATGTACATGAGCTATCCGAATGCTTCGCAACAGCAATAACATTTGCAAATATTCAACGTAAGCGCCACGGTGAATTAGACAACTTTCCCGTGATTCGGATTCATCCCGGAGGCTTTGACATCATAATTTACAATTGTGAATTCGATCTTTTATTGACGAAGTATTTCGGTTGGACAGCTAAGTCGTTTCCATTTCTGTGGATTTTACTTCATTATAAAATATTTCAGATGCAGCGTTTGTCAGAGCACAAGAAATATACATGTGGCTACCGCGAACTTGCGGAAATGTTTGATAGTTTGCCAAAAACTAGTTATAAGTATGGTGTTAATAAGGCGCACTTTAATATTGCTAACGTATCGTATGAACGAGATAACGAGAAAATAGTAGCAACTATAAGTAAGTAAGTATTAATCAAGGGAGTTGATTTGTTACACGTGAAACAAACTGAGAGACTGGAACTCATTATTACTTTGGCTTAGAGAATGTATTACATCACTACTCTTTGATGCTTTGATACTTTACTTGGATCCGAAATTTCACAACGTCTTACCGTTGCAAACGCAAAATTTTCCACCAGTGAATATAATCACTTTAACACTAGCTACAATTAATTTTCACTAATTTTATAAGAACTTACTTCTTTCGGCGAGAGATTTGTGAATAGTGACTGCAGCACAAGCGAAAACGACTGTCAAAATCAAGTTGGAGGATGCCATGATTTTTGCTCGCGCCTTCTGAAAGATGAAAGTGAAAATTATTACAGTGCGGCGCCCAAAAGTGTGGCCACTTTTAATTAATTCGCATTCTTTCGTGCAATTATCCAATCAAATGAGAGAGGTCCCATGTTTTATGAGTCAAATGAGTCTATTCTCTATTTTCGAATTGCCCATAATACGCTTTGTTTGCCCGCCACATTTTGCATAAACTATTGTTTTGAAATGCTCTTGGGAATATGCAGTCCTCCCAAGAGCATTTACAAACAATAGTTTCTGCAAAATTTGGGGGGCAAACAAAGTGTATTATATAAGGTTTAGACAATGAACACGAGTGTTCTATGGGATATAGCGCCTCGAGTATAGATAGAAGGCTACGAGGGCGGGCACTTCTATCTAATGCGAGAGGCGCTATATCTCATAGGACACGAGCGTTCATTGTCTAACCGTCTTAGAACATGGTCATATCCGCGAAGAAACCATATTTTATGCAGATTGTATTTATGAGCGTATTTTAATTGTGTCATTCACGCTTGGGAATCACGTTGTTATTTTGTTTTGGATGTCGCCGTAATGTTGGTAGAATTTTACGAATAACAATGCTTTTCTTTCTTTGGAGCTTTGTTTATTCTTTGTTGTTTTGATGGCTCATTTGCTTCGGCTATGAGCCATTGAGTATACAGAGCTCGAGGAACTTGAGGCCGTCCTTGACACTCAAGAGTTACTTGCTTTTGAGAGCGTAGACATATCCGAGTGCTTGGGGGATGAATTCGATAAATTAAAGTGCACGTTTCCAAAAGCCTAAGACAGTGAACGAAATTGAGCAAAGAGAAAGAGACAGAATTCCAAAGCACGGTGAGACCAGTCTTTCGTTTAATTTTTCCTAAAACTTGTTAAGTCGAATTTGGTTTTGTTATTTTGGTGATTAATCTCTTGCTTAAGTTATGTAAAGCGAAAACTTCAAATATAATTGTCATTGTTATAACTGCAAGTTGTTTTTGTTTAAATTAGCAGCCTGTAATTCATTAGTATGCTCTATATACTCATTAGAAAATTGTCACACCCACTCAGCCAATCAGTGCCCAGTATTTGTGTGCTCTATATCCCATAAACTGTCTTAAATTATGTAAAGAGGCGGGGGCTTTGAAGCCCAGGGAAATTGTGGGGTAAAATAACTACTCATTAGTAAGCTCTATATAGAACATACTAATGAATTCTTTTGTTTTCCTTTGTCTAAAAGCCTTATTAGTATGCTCTATATAGAGCATACTAATGAGAAAATAGAGCACACTAATGAGTATATAGAGCATACTAATGAATTACGGTTAGACAATGAACGCTCGTGTCCTATGGGATATAGCGCCTCTCGCATTAGACAGAAGTGCCACTCTGGCTACGCCCTCGTGGCCTTCTATCTATTCTTGAGGCACTATATCTCATAGAACACTCGCGTTCATTGTCTAAACCTTACCTAGTATGCTCTATATAGAGCATACTAATTAGGCTTTAAGACAAAGGAAAACAAAAGAATTCATTAGTATGTTCTATATAGAGCTTACTAATGAGTAGTTATTTTACCCCACAATTTCCCTGGGCTTCAAAGCCCCCGCCTCTTTACATAATTTAAGACAGTTTATGGGATATAGAGCACACAAATACTGGGCACTGATTGGCTGAGTGAGTGTGACCATTTTCTAAGAGAATGTAGTTTCATCGACTGAGTCGATAAGATAAATTGACCACCGTAAAAAGATTCAAATAGCTGACGTTTCGAGCGCTAGCCCTTCGTCGGAGCGTCCTTCGATTCGCTCCATCGAAGGGCTAGCGCTCGGAACGTCAGCTATTTGAATCTTTTTACGGTGGTCAATTTACCTTATCATGAGCAATTCGAAAATAGAGAATGAGTCATGAGAGGAGTCACGAGTCTATGAGTCATTATTATTATTATTATTATTATTATTATTATTATTATTATTATTATGAGTCTATGAGTCAGCGGTTTTAAACGGTGCGTAAAAACATGGCGGACGGCGTGGCTGGAAGGGTGAGTGGAAATCCTTTTCCATCCGTTTGAATCAGTGTACTATGAATCGAAAAAGTACGTATATATAAGAAGCCTAAAGATCTGCCTTTAGCCCTAAGATGATGCAAGCTTCAGTGAAAAAAGAGTGGCGGATTTTAGGCGATCTCTCTGTATGACAGTTGTCATTGTAATACAGTGGAATCCCGATTTTTCGAATATTCGATTTTTCGAAACTCGCGATTATTCGAACCAAAACTCGTTTCCCTTGGATTTGATTTCAGTCGATGCCACCTTCGATTTTTCGAACCTCCCGATTTTTCGAACCAATTTCCGTTAAATTTCCTTGGAGGTTCGAAAAATCGGGATTCCACTGTATTTATTGCTACAGCGGGTAATTTACATTTCAATAGATCTAACCACATAACCTCCATACATAATAACCTTACTGTTTCATTCATTTCATGGTTCATATTCCGAGGGAATAACTTAATTAGCCATAATTAATTAGCCCTAATTAATTAGTAATTCGATCACTTGTTTCGCTCCGTCGTTCGAGTAGCTGTTTTTTTTTTTTTTTTGCTTCGCTTGTTACCTTATTGTTTCAACCTCGTTTATTGCTTTCGTTATGGCCGCAGCTGCTGGAAAGCGCAAGACAAAGGGCCCCTCTTTTGCCCTCGGGTTTTGTTTATGATCTGCCTTCCTTAGAACGCAGCCGCCACACAGCGCTCCGTCCGCCACATCTGCGCCGCAGACCGACGCCATTACTCCACGTGGTTCCCCAGCTTCAAACGCTGCTCCGGGCAATTCTTCGGATTTACAGCTTCTCGACCTTCAAATTAAGAAACAGCAGCTAGAGATCCGTGTGCTGGAACTTGAGGCGCAAGCAAAAGCGCGGTCCTCGTTGCCAACCAGCCCCTCAAAGCCGCCCACTATGCCTTCGCTGGATACAGTCCGAGCCGGCGTTAACACCGGTAAGTCGCAAGGTCGACTCGCATTGCAAACCCGCAAGAATGGCCCCATTTGCACGTTCCATTCGGCCTTTCCATTCGGCCTTTCCCTACCGCGGAGTTTGTTTACGACTATCTGGATATTTTAAGTTCAGAAACCCCAGCTAAACAAGCCTTAATGCAACAACATTCGATGTCCCTCATGCGTCTAGCGTCCAAGTATCACTGGGATGCCGTTCTATCCTTTCACGCCGCAGTGTTGGACCGCGTCGAAGCCGGCCTCGCCAATTGGGGTGACGATTTTAGCGAAATCGAGCGCTTCAATATCACCGAGTCAAACCGTCTTCCCGCGAAAACGCCCACTGCAAGCAACAACAACACCTACTCCACTGCAACCAGTAGTAACCACCAACGTAATTATTGCCGTGAGTGGAACCGTACTGGCTGGCTCCTGCAGTAACTCGTCTTATCAACAGGGAGTGGAACACATTTGTGCGTATTGCAAACTTCCGGATCACACCATCGCTTCGTGCCCGGCCCGACCAGCGCCTCCCTCGTCGGATTGACTCGTCACCACACCTCCACCTTCACCTGCCTCAGACCAATCCAATCCTTTCCCCCGATTCTCCTCTCCCCTCACGTTCCGACGTCGCCACCTGGTCAACTTTCACTCTCTCGTACCCACTCGCATGCCGCAGTTGTTCGTCATATTCTCTGCTCAAAATCGCCGTTCCCGAATGCCTTTGGCGCTCATATTCCCTTTCCGTCTAAGTCGAATCTCCCTTTGTGGAACTCCGCCCTCGAAAACTATTCTGATCGCATCGTCGCTGATTTTCTCGCCTTCGGTTGGCCAATCAACTACCGCTCTGCCGCCTTTCCCGAACCGTCATCATCTAACCATTCCTCCGCGGTCCGCCTTCCTGACACCATCGATGCCTTTTTGTTAACTGAGATAGAACATGCTGCCACGGCTGGGCCTTTTATTTACAATCCTTTTCCGACACCTCTGCAAACGTCCTCGCTTCAAACCGTTCCTAAAGACGGGAGTAAACGACGCGTTGTTTTGGATCTTAGCTTTCCCCAGGGCACCTCGGTCAACGATGGAATTCCCAAGGATTCTTTTCTCGACGAGCCTTTCCACCCCACTCTCCCTCGTTCCGCCGACTTCGTGGACCTTATCGTAGCTAAGGGACAGGATGTTACCTTTTCAAGAAAGATTTGAAGCGCGCTTACAGGCAAATCCCCGTCGACTCCAAAGATTACCTTCCTTCTCGGTTACCGCTGGCAAGATTTGTTATATTTCGACCTCGTCCTCCCGTTTGGTCTCCGCTCGGCCACTCTCGCTTGCAGCGTTCTACCAACGCTATCGCTCACATCTTCCGTACAGCATATCACCATGATTGCGTGAATTACACCGACAACTTTGGCGGCGTTGAGGCCTCCGACGACGACGCGCTACTCGCCTTTTCGCACCTTGAAGACCTTTTTACCAGCTTGGGTCTCCTAACTCCTGCTGTCTAGATTAAATTCCAGATTTTTGAAGCTTGTGAGTGCTATCTCCCAAATTAACCTGTTCCCTTTAGATACTGCTGTAGTTTTTGTTCTATATACTGGGTATCAAATAATTGCTAACCCAATTCACTATTCGCTTGAATGGTTCAGATCGCAGGAGTTTACTGTTGCTGAAGAGTTTACTGCTGCTGAAGAGTGATGTTGCACAAAAAAATAACTCACGGGTGATACAGTTATAGTAAAAATAATAATTTAATCTTTCTCAAAAACAGCAATGAGACTACAGTAACATAGAATAGTAAAACATTCTAACATACCATAGATAATAGTAATTAAATGTAACATTGTCGTACGTGTAGATTGGTTTTCAATCAAGTGTCATAAAAGCAAAACCAAATTTATTACTTTGGCCAATCACAACATACACAGTCAATCAAATGAACCAATCAGAGCTCGGAGAAATTACAGGTAGGCAGTGCCAAGCCTGGGAAAACGCATGTGAGCAAGTCATCATTGGTTTTGGTTTCATTTTCGATTCCAATATTGGTTGAGAAATTGGCATGAGATTCTCCTAGCAGTAACAATACTATATTCTGGATACAGGTCATGAGAATTACGAAATTGATTACAAAACATGAATATTCAAGATGAAGCAACAGATTCTCTGCAAATACCATAAGCAATGTATAGAGAATTCGTAGGTTAAGACCAGGACTTAGGCCTTCATGACCAGTTAGCCCCTTTAAAAATTTCGAAATCTAAATTAATTTGTAGATGTACATTCTCCTTACTGGTGTCAATACAGTTCACATAGCCATATAACTACAGTGAATTTGTATTCAATTTCCACAGACAACTCATGTTGAATGTGATCAGGTTCTCAATTTGCATAATCTATGTACTCGCTCGTACACTGATATTGTGAGGAGATTTAAGATACTGATCACCGTTCCATGACTAATAAATGTGAAGCAGTAATGTTAATGTGTCATGTGTTTACCTATACAGTTGCTACACATTAGCTGGTCACGATTGCTAACAGAAAATTGTTTTTTTCCTTGCAAAATGTTTTTATCCAAACTGTAAACAGAAATTCTCCTTACTAAACCATTCGAATATTATTTCTTATTGAACTATTTTATAAGGAATGCTGTAAACTCAAGATACCGTATACAAAGTATATTTCGCTCACTGCGCCCAACGAACAATCTTTGGTAAAATGTATTATTTTACTCAAATAAATTAAAATAAATTATATAAAAGCATTTCCAGGTGTTCTTCTACGTTGCTGGGAAAAATATATCTGTTCCTTTTTCCCAGCATAACACATAGGGAAATTCCCAGCCAGCTGGATAAAAAAATGTCTGTTTCCCAGCCAGCAATTAAACAAAATGAATAAATGAAAAAAACAATAATAATAAGTTACCAAAAGGGGCTTGTGAACTAATGAAACATTAATGGAAAACTATTTGTAGCTTTTTGTTTATTGTTTTATACATTTACTGCCGTCTCGAACTAATCTGTTCAGGTATCTCTAAGTACTGCTTAAATTTGTTACTACGAAGCTGAACCCTTTTAAGCCCCAAAGTGTCCTCCGATTTTCTTCGATCCAGTCTCTTTTCGATCTACTCAAGTTAGCCAGCACAGTTTGTTCTTACGACTCCTTTCTCAAGTCAACCAGCGCAAAAATGGTAAATAAAAAAATATGTACAGAATATTTTGCCAGCCAGCAAGAATTCCGCTGGGGAACAGATAAAGTGAGGAACAGCTTCGTTGGGTGCCCCTGTATATACAGCTGACTATAAAATCCAAGTGTTGTTTTGTTTACATAAAATCGCTTTTCAACCTATGTAATGAATGAACAAACACATAAAAATGGACAACACAATTTTCTTTCGAAAAATTTTATTCAAATCTCCATATTGTATATCCTTATCTTACCTATGGTTGCGTATTGTGGGGTAATAATTACGAAGCTCCGTTATCACAATTAGTGAAGCTACAAAATAAGGTTATCAGAATCATCAACAACGTTCCACTTCGTGATCATATTACTCCCCATTATGTGAACCTTGGCCTTATTAAGCTTTATGACATTGTAAAATTAAATACCTGCCAACTATTTTATGATCATATTGAAGATAACAAGCCGTCTAATCTCACTATATCCTTTGTATCTGAGCAACATAATTACGCTACTCGAAGTACATCCTTACAACATCTAAATCCTAGTTCCTTCTGAATAAACATAAGAAAATTTTGTCCAACAGTTATTGGATGCTATTACTGGAATGATATTCCAACATCCATACGCAAAAAGCAAACTAAACAACAATTTAAAAGAGCACTTTACCAATATTATTTTGCTCAGTATTAATCACTGTCTCACCAATATTGCAACAGCTATATTACTTCTATTCCTTTCTTAGTAGTGTGTTTTCTCTTTTTCTTAAAAAAAAATTGTAATCTAGTTATAGGGCATATAGTTAGTTTACCTATATCTTGCCCTTCTCCATTTTTTTCTTATCCTGTTAACTTTAAAAAACGTATGTTATAATAAAAAATGGAGTAAATAAAAAAATGGATATAAACTTCCGCCTTGTCGTAGGATCGGCTTCGCCCTAGTTGTTGCAGTCACATCGCGTGGGTGACAATATTAGCCCTTTCTTTTCGCAGTTTGCGCAGCAGAGCGGAAGTCTGTTGACGCTTCCGACATAACCGGGATCACATCCGTTGCACTGATCCCCCTTCCAGCAAGTTCCAGACATTCCTTAAATAAATACATCTCGTATAAATATATCATTGAAAATATCACAACTTTCCTGTCAT
This sequence comes from Cladopsammia gracilis, assembly GCA_022457155.1. Classification (NCBI taxonomy): domain Eukaryota; kingdom Metazoa; phylum Cnidaria; class Anthozoa; order Scleractinia; family Dendrophylliidae; genus Cladopsammia; species Cladopsammia gracilis. Next base: position 573,444 of record JAJGOT010000194.1, read on the forward strand.
TGTCTTTTAAACTTACACGAAATGTAAGAAGCAAACTCAATTAAGTACCCCAGAGCATAAGGAGATCGGTCCAGAAATTTCATAAATACTACAAAAGGGCTCCGGGTCCTTCATAACTTTTACCGTCAAACAAAATCAAAGGCTCCTTAGAGCCAACCCGTGAATTTGAAATGCTAACGCGTAACGCAATATTGCGATAACTTATGTTTTCATTCTGTCACGGTTCAATATTTTTATTAAACGTAAGGATTTTTAACAAACGCAAAAAATAAAAATTCGGTACATCACTTTCATAATGTTCAGTCCGAAGAAGAAAGAAAACAGAAAGGAAGGGAAAAAAAAAAGAACGTCGCGAGCGAGATTCGAACCGGGCCTCTCGACTGTAAGTCCGCGCTTTACTCCACTCGACCACCACGACCACCGACTCAAAATGGGATAAATTTTATCACTTGAACATAGATAACCATCAAAACGCGTGTCTCAGTTGAAAATTCCTTTTAATTTAGATCGATTTTAACGTTGCATTAAAGACTCCAAATGCGAAACATCTTTAAGCTTATTGTTGTTTATATTCGTTTACACCAATTTAGTTATTGTTATCGCTGGATTCACGCTGGCTTGTTTACAAAACGCATTCGGAAGAAAGCATTACGTCACTAAGTTTACAGCTGATGGAAGGAGTGAGCGAGTGAGTGACTTATTTGCATATCTGTCGCCGTTACCGATAACCCGTTCATTACGCATGCGCGTATATTCACGGGTTAAAAAGGGGGCGTCAGTCTCAAAAGTCCCTCAAAAAGTTGCTCTTTTTCATCAAATTTTCCGAGGAAAATAGGAGGGTGCATCCGTTGTAACCCTTACCTTGGATATGCCAGGGGTTATTTTACAACATTTCAGTTTTAAAAAGAGAGAAAAAACAAACAGCTTACTATCAAATTGGCAAGTGCAGTATGGGGTGTCTTTTCCGCCCTTTACTCGACGCACTCCCGCCGTGAAGTACCGGCTGCAGCTCTTACAACAAACGGTTAAGGCATAGTTTCTGACGTACAGACCGAATGTCCGCGTGAACCTCAGCGTCTGTTTGTATGGACAGCTCGTACAGTCATTCCCGACACCACAATTTGCTGCAATGATTAATGAATATTATGCAAATATATGAATATACTGTGAATCACTTATTTCTTTGCGTGACATTATTTTCGCAAATATGCACTAATGGATTTTGTCCACCAGATATAATATTCGCGAGTAAGCAAACAACATTACAGGCATATACTAAAATACATCTGAATCCTAGGAACATTTTATTGGCGAGAACTCACAAATTTACACAAAAACTAACCAGAAAATAAGGCTCACACAAGTATAAAGTGTTGACTAGATTTGCAAAATTTCATATAATACGGTCAAAAGACTGGTTGACTGGGATTTGGGTCTGGACAGTTTTATTAGATCCACCGTAAAACACTACATATACATGCAAAAATGTGTCTCATATAAAATTTATGACTTTAAATGATCCCGGCATACTAAATCGAACCCAATCGAACTAAATTTCAATCGAACTCAATCGAACTCAATCGAACTCAATCGAACTCAATTCATGGATTGAGTTCGATTGAGTTCGGCAATCGAACGAAATCGAACTCACTGAAAAGAAAAAAAATTAATCGAACCCAATCGAACGTTTGATTTCCGAACTCGTGATTTGCGTAAAACAGGCGATGAAAATCCATAACCAGATCTTGGAAGCTCGAGTTACTTCAGCCCGGAGTGTAGCGCACGTGTTTTTCGTAAACGAAGTAATTCCGCAGAAATGGCTTCAGATGCACATGCGCTGTGGATTGCAAGATGCGTAGTCGCGACCAGGAATGCCGCTTTGACGTCATTGTATTTTTTCATAAAAGTAACCCTTCGAGTTGTCTTGCCGCAATTGTAAGTTAGCTGAAAAAGGAAAGGATACAACAATTTCGGAAAACGCCCGCGGGAATAATGATAGCTTTGCTCCGTTATGTTCTGTTCTGTTCTGTTCTCTTAACTGCCGTGGACAGTTTATAAATGAGGTTTCTGTTATTGAATAAATTGTAAAAATGCACAAGTAAAACCTGCTTTGATGGGCTTGCTTTGGGCTTGCTTTGTATAGGTTTACCAGGGCCAATCGAACGCAATCCATTTAATTCATGACTCAATCAGACGGAGTAATCGGCCATATTCATAAACCGAAAATGTGAAAATTTTCGCCTGGGGATATTTTTCGCGTTTTCGCGATTTCAAGTTCTTCACGAAAGTTTCTAAATTTGAATTAAAATAACCACCATGTACACTGCTCAGTAGAATGTCGAACATTAAGGTTTTATTGATTTATTTCATATATATCATTTCACATTGAGGCTTTACTTGGATCACAAAAATTTCACGTCTTACCGTTACAAACGCAAAATTTTCCCCCAGCTAAAATAATCACTTTAACACTGGCTACAATTAATTTTCACTAATTTTATAAGAACTTACATCTTGCAGCGAGAGATTTGTGAATAGTGACTGCAGCACAAGCGAAAACGACTATCAAAATCAAGTTGGAGGATGCCATGATTTTTACTCAGGCCTGCCGAAAGATGAAAGTAAAAATAATCAGTTAAGTACATGTGTGATTTTAATGTTTAGATAATTTTTCATTTAATTTGTTTATTTATGAAAATTGCCTTCTATAAATTTTTCTTCCTTTCTGCCTGCCTGCCTCCCTTCCTGCTCATCCTGCCTGCCTGCCTTCCTTCCTTCCTTCTTTTCTTCCTTCCTGCTTGCCTGCCTGCCTGCCTGCCTGCCTGCCTGCCTACCTGCCTGCCTGCCTGCCAGCCTGCCTGCCAGCCTTCCTTCCTTCCTTCTTTCCAACCCAAAAAGAAGTTTCTATAATTTTCTCGAAGAGGTGTCCATTTGTGACCATGAATCACTGCTCATTTTAATACTCGTTGGCATTCAGCCACGAGTAATATTAAGAAACTTGATAAGGCAGGGATCATGGATTTCATGGCTTCTTGGCCTTATGGCAAGAAAATAATCGACGGCTACTTTAAAGTCCTAAACTTATTGACCAGTTCTTTAATTTACATTGATTGACCGCGGCCTGTGGATCGATTCCATTACAGTTAAACCTGTCTTTCGTTACGCACACCTCTCTAATACGGTCACTTCTCTATTAGGGCGTTTCCGACAACGGAAACAGATCTTTTTAAACACGCTCTCTAAACTGGATGAATTTGACAACGTTGGCTTTATGTTTTAGCGTGGACGACGAAACGGATCCTTTAGAGAATGCCGACATCTCGACGCAAAAGAAGAAAGCAATGTAGGCAGAAAACTTTTGATATATTTACGATGCGAAAACGCCGTTTTCTAATGAAACTGATATTTTAAGTGTATAGTCTGAGCTGAATTAGTTGCCAACACAGCTCAACAGCAAATGGCATCCGCATCGCAAGAAAACCATCCTGATAGCGTTTTGTAAGTAAACGGACAGCACCCAAGACGATGATGATTCGTAAAACAATGTAAACGTAGCAAACTCAATTTGAGGTAATCGTTTTTTGGGTGACTGTACCGTCATGCGTGTTCCATTTTGGGGTGGTGACTTCAAACTAATATAAGCAAATCACGAAACATTACTCAGTAAGAACCAAGTACATCGTAATCTTGGTAAGAACCCAACAGTATCTTTCTAAGTTTTTTTGATGTGATAAAAATACAGAAACTTACCTAACACTCTTTTAAAATTTCAGTTCACACAGCCCTCACCCTGTCGATGGATATACTTTAATGAGACTTAACCTGGCACTGTTTCATTTTTATTTTTAGTTACTTGTATTATGCAGGCAATATCGGTCAAAAGGGGGTTAAACCAATCAGTTTGTCGGAGAATCTTTCTAGAACCGTGCTCAATATTAAACATAACTACTTTAAAAGACTTGTAAATGTTTCTCGTTTTTCTGTCAAAACTGTTTTATTCTGGATTTCAAATACTACAAATTCGGCCCGACATACCCGAGGCAAGGTATTGTCAATCATGGTTTCGGAGCCATCATCGTCGTCAGTTTCGTGCGATATACGTTCTTCAGTTGAAGACATTTCACGAAGGCAAATCACTTATTATTCAGATTACTTGCCCTTACTGATAATGACTCACACTGTTACTTAAGGGTGTTACAAAATCAAAAGAGAAAAAATGTGATGCATTAATTCAATAGTTTAATAGAGCCCTCAAATGCAGGATAACTTCAATGAGCTAAGCCCAAAATTGATTATTAAACTTAATTTGTATTATACTATGTATGTATATACACCTAATACGAAGAACCGTTTTCATTTAAATAGCAAATATAACAAATAGCAATCCATTAGCTTACTGATATTCACAGAGGATAAAAGAGGAGAAATTGTTACGAAATTAAAAATTATTTATTCATGAGATTAAAACTATTTTTTATTTGATAGAAATTTGTTTGAAAGAAACATCTATTGAAATGTAATGTTTTCGAAAGAATACCTCAGTATGTGAATTAATTCCTATTTCTCCATTTGCTTTGTGTGTGTGTGTTTTGTGTAGCTGTTTGTCGCGTGTGTGCCTGACCCTTAATAAAATCATTTATTAATAACCTTAGTACGGGCTTCCCTATTTTTTAGCCCTCAATGGTTATTATGGGTAGCGCAGTTTTTATATACGTAAATCAATGTGGAGTACAAATAAAGTTGTTGTTGTGATTTTGTATTTTTTCTATGACAATGTTCCTGCATTTACGTGCGTGATATACACGCTTTAAACCTTATCAAACAACAGCGATAGATATTTAAATATACTACTAATATTGCATGACATAACTTAGCACTCAAAAAAGCAAAGCGGGGTCGGCATTCTAAACGCAAGAGTAAAAACTCTACGAATCCCAATATGATATCAAAATCTACGCATATATGGGAATTGCATGAAGAGCCTATTTTAAAAGTTATTGTGGCGCGTGACCTCTAGAAATTGTAAGTCCATCGATCAAAGTCTAGCACACTTTCTGTGGAAATTACGCGAAGAAAAGCGATTGTAAAAAATTTATTTATCTAACCTCGAAGGATATTCATTAAAGTATTGTCGCCAACCTGTCTACATGCTTAAGGTGGTTCGATACAGTTTTCTGGAGACCATACCAATATTTTTCAATCGGCTTTTAAGCGGTCTTCTCCAAGTCAGATCAACGTGAAATTTTCACCACTAACTGGTTTTGAATTGAAGTTTGGCAAGATATATTTTCTGGTAAAATCGATATTACCATGACAACGATAAACAAGAAACTTAGAAATCAGTAAAAGTGAAATTTATCGCGTTTAAGATTTCGCATTGAAAATCCAACATAGGCATCTTAAAATATGATATGTGGCACATATATTTTGCAAGAATAAAAAAATTCTGTATGTTTGAATTAAAATAAATCGCAATAACATTTCGAACCTTACTATTTGTGTACTGGTATTAAATTGATCGAGAGATTAACACTGGTTTTGTGAAATTACTTAATGATAATGTCAAAAAGTAGCTTGATGTTATGTTTGTAAACCTTGAAAGTTTTGTCTACTTTCTCTTTTGCGATCTTGAGAACTACCTTTTTTCCTAACATCGCATCATGTGCAATTTTTGGGTAATTTTCGATTTTAGTGGCTTTTGCAAAAATCTGAGAAACGGCTCGATGGATTTTTTTAAAACATTCACTGTGCATGCTTACCGATGTGCAAAATATTATCTGAAAGTTTCATTGGCATTGATTCACTGGAACGCCTTTAAATTTAAAGATGAAGACGATGTACGAACCGGCCGAAAAAATGGCGTTACAAATTTACTTTTTTAAGTTATTCTCAGTAATGATTTCAAATCAATGCGCACTACATTCTTCCGTGATTGAAACATTGCAATGTACGCTCGTTGATGCAAATTACTTTGCATCTGTTTTCTTTTGCGTTCAAAACGCCTGCTGTAAAAACGTTTTCAAAACGCAAAAGGGCATTTATTGCTCAAAATAATCCTAAAAAGAGACTTAAGGGAATCTGGAAAGTAGCAAGGAGAGTAATAAGGTACAATCATGCTCGAATATAGATAATAATAGATGCACAGCAGATTACAACGAAAGTATAAATCACGGAGGAATGCAGTGCGCATTGATTTGAAATCATTATTAAGCAAAACTTAAAAAAGTGCATTTGTAACGCCATTTTTTCGGCCGGTTCGTACGTCGTCTTCATCTTTAAATTTAAAGGCGTTCCAGTGAATCAATGCCAATGAAACTTTCAGATAATATTTTGCACATCGGTAAGAATGCACAGTGAATGTTTTAAAAAAATCCATTGAGCCGTTTCTCAGATTTTTGCAAAAGCCGTTAAAATCGAAAATTACCCAAAAATTGCACATGAAGCGATGTTAGGAAAAAGGGTAGTTCTCAAGATCGCAAAAGAGAAAGTAAACAAAACTTTCAAAGTTTACAAACATAACATCAAGCTACTTTTTGACATTATCATTAAGTAATTTCACAAAACCAGTGTTAATCTCTCGATCAATTTAATACCAGTACACAAATAGTACGGTTTGAAATGTTATTGCGATTTATTTTAATTCAAACATACAGAATTTTTTTATTCTTGCAAGATATATGTGCCATATACCATATTTTAAGATGCCTATGTGGGATTTTCAATGCGAAATCTTAAACGCGATAAATTTCACTTTTACTGATTTCTAAGTTTCTTGTTTATCGTTGTCATGGTAATATCGATTTTACCAGAAAATATATCTTGCCAAACTTCAATTCAAAATCAGTTAGTGGTGAAAATTTCACGTTGATCTGACTTGGAGAAGGTTGTTTAAAAGCCGATTGAAAAATGTTGGTATGGTCTCCAGAAAACTGTATCGAACCACCTTAACCCCTAGCTTCATTCTTAGAGACAGTTCTGTATCAATATATTATAATATGGGTTCTGACTTTTATCTATCATTTTATTAATATCTATAGATAAAATGCTGCGAGCAGTTATTTATAATAAGTAACATTTTCCAACGGTAGTGTTTGTTTTTCACATATTTTTTAAAATTAATTTTCAAGGTAGCCAGATTCAACTTGGGTTTTATATCTTTTCTTAAATCTAACACAAAATGTCTGACGATTAGCTGGACTATTCACGGTGCTTGAAAGGTTCCTGGCCTGCTTTACGTTTTATGGATTGTTGTTACCTAGACGGAGAGCTCTTTCGAACATCACTGAGACGCTGAGGTCTCAGTTGATTTTTCAAGTGTAGTGTGAGCTGAATTACCAACAACCTCGTTCCCAGGGTCTCTCATCTTCCCGCCCCCTGGAGCGAGAGAAGAGAGACCCTGGTCAACTCTGGTCACGTGCGTCCCAAAATCTGGGATGTAACAAATAAATGATTTGAGGGAGGGGCGGCAAAGTGTGAAATTTTTTCGCTCTAGCAGAGCATCAAAACAAATCCAAAAGCGTTTGGCGGCTTGCGATAAATGTACTAAATGTGAAGCGGCGGTCATCCGCAGACTTCAATACATATCAACATCATGGACTGGTTTTGAGAGTGCAAGTTACTTTAGGATCTGTAAATTAACGGTTGGGGAATTGTCACGGCGCTTGAAGATTTGTCTAATTTTGGACTCGCTACACAATGCCCAGTCCAATTTTATTACTGGACGCCGCCGCTAAGCTCGGTCTCGACAGAAAATGCTTTTGATTTATGGCATTATTCCGAACTGGGATGAATATTATCGCTACATAATATTTAGCAGGCGAGCTTCGAGCTTCATTCGACAGGCACATTTTTATTTAAATTGTCGCCGTCTGTCCTCGGACGATGGCGAAGTGGAAAAATATTTTGACATGCAGATCGACTCTACACTTTTATAACAGAAAACGAGGTAGAGAAGATAATGACAGCTTTTATTCTTCGTAGGTGAGGCATGTTGTTTTGTTCAACATTTACCAGTTCCAGTCGTTTGAAAGTCTATACAAGATTTTTACATTTCATTGTTTCATTATACGGTTGTGAAATTATTGAACGATAACCATTTTAATCCTTGCGCATAGTTCATTCGCTTTTGTTTGAATCGTTTGATTGAACCGTTTCCGGACATCAGCCGACTCGTGCACAGCATGAGCCACTGTGAAGACAACGAGACAAAGTTACAAACACCGTCGACCCCTCCTTAGGAATATAATTGTCCAAGAGGCACGTGACCAGAGTTAACCAGGGTTTCTCTTCTCTCGCTCTAGGGGGCGGGAAGATGAGAGACCCTGGGAACGAGGTTGAATTACCAACAAAGCTCAACAGTCGCATAAGCACCGCAAGGAAACCATAGTGTTTTGCAAGAAAACGGACAGTACCTAAGGCAAGGATGATGATTCGTAAAAGAATGTAAACGTAGCAAATTCAGTTTGAGGTAATCGTTCTGGGGTGTACCGTCATACGTGTTACATTGTTTTGGGTTGTACTTCAAACTAAGCAAATCACACCCTTAAATTTCAGCTCACACAGCGCTCATAGTTCAGATACACTGTACTTTAACGAGACTTACTCATATTGGCATTTTACGGTTTTATTTACTATGCGTTTTCACTAGTTCTGTAAATATTATAAAATGCTCCAAAACTTGCTCAAATCTCCAATGCCGCGTTTTCCATCATTTTTCGAAAATTATCCAGCAGTTTGGTGTCAAACTCTTTCCTCATGAATTTCAAGGTACTCGGCAATACTTTTGCATCGATTTTTTCTGCTTAGAAGGGCTTTCAAATGGAGAAACAGATGTTGGGATGGTAAGCTACTCCGCATCTGAGCTCAGGCGAAGTTGACAAGCAGTTAATTTTTCGAGTTTTGTTTATGAACACGAAACGAAACGTGTGGCCAAAAAAACTTTATCCTAAGAATACGCACCTTCGTTAGGGGGCGTAAATGATATGTGCGCGTATACAGTAGTCAGCGAAGTCTCCGCATTTAGGAACATTGCACCCCATGGAAACTTCTAATGGAGCGTACATGTTCCCTCCCATCCTGGGGTAACTGGAGAGCATATTATGTTCGCCCCCTTATACTCCGGTTTTTCCTCTCTCCTTAAAGGCTGGTTCTCATATAATCGTCCCGGTCGTCCCGGTCGTCCGAGTCGTTTCAAAAAGTGCACGGACGATCGGGACCATTATATGAGAACACTTCTGAGACGACCCGGGACGATCGCAAACGACCAGGACGACTGGGACGATCGCGGGTCGCTTGGATAGCACTGTGATCTATCCGGACGACTGGGACGATCGTGAATAATCGGGGACGATCATATGAGAACTACTCTCAGGCGATCGGGACGACTGAGGCGATCGAAGCGACCCAAATCTACCCCAGAATGCGGTATTATTGCCCAAAACATGTTGTCGGACACAGTTTTCGACTGCGCTATTGACGTTCGAGACGACCGGGACGATCATAAGAGAACCCAAATCGCTTGAGTCGTCCCGATCGTCTGAGTCGTTTGCAAAAAACTTTTGAAACGACTCGGACGACCGAAGCGACCGGGACGATTATATCAGAACCAGCCTTAAAAGCTAACATTTCTAAATTCCAAATCGACCTGGTATTCGCGGCTTGGCCCTCGCTTATTTATTTATTTATTTATTTATTTATTCATTTATTTATATTTATGTGTAATTTTAAGATGTTTGCTGGCAAGAAAAATTAACAAGGAAAAGGAATATATTTTATTAGGTAATTATTTTAGTCTATATCTTTCCAAGACTGTAACAGCCATCTTCAATTCAAACTTAAAATAAGAGGCACGAATTGGAGGAGGAGCCTGGCCGACATTGTTATGGAGGCAAATGAAGCCGTGATAACAAAGGCTCCAAGAGTTGAGAAACATTGCAACTTCGCCGTTTGCCTTAGAACGCTTGGCACATACGCTAGCACTTGGAAATTTATTTTGATCAATACTGCGCACTGGCCTGCAAAGTTAAGTTTTGAATAAGAATTTCCTTTTGAATTTCTTTTGCCTCGCAAATTTTCCCGCCGTCGATTATCGATTTTATCGATTGATCACGCCAGGAAATACCCATGATGCAATATTTTGATAGGGCTTTTCGCGAGCGCGAGCTGCGGACCAATAAAATCCACACAACTATGACGTATCTGACGTAAACAATGGAAGCTTAACAGTTTTCTGCAAAACACCGATGACTTGACTGATGTAGTTCTGATATCTGTTTCGAAAAGGTACTTCCACAGCTTGATCAGTACTGTCTAAGTACTTTTTTGACAAAGATTCAGCTACTTTGCTATGCTACAGACGTGTATCATACTTCAACAAAGGTAATTTGCTTCTTCATACGTTTTCTTTCATTGGGAAAAGAGTTTTCGGGAAAACGGCAAGTTCGTGTGTTTTATAATATGAGTGCCTTTTTGGAGTTGCAAATTAAAGATAAAATACAGTTGAATCTTTCATAGGTGATCACCTCGGGATTTCGAAACAGTGGTCGTTACTAGAGTTGGCCGTCGAGTACGAGATGAATTTCGGGGTAAGCGAACATTCACTGAAGGCTGAAGTTAGGCACTTACTTAAGGAAGCCGTTGTAACATGTCAAAAGGATTAAGTAATACCGTGTTTCTGATAACAGCGTAAATGCCATGAATCTACAATCTTCGCATCGATAAAATGAACATTATTTTCTTTTTTCTCATTGAAAACGTCTTTTAAGCAACTGTTGTTGAACGGCGGAAAAAATAACATGACAGTTTAAAACCCCTACGATGACGTTTCGAGTTTCACTTTCATTGAAAACTCGTGAGCAATTCCGTTTATTTTGTTAGCGGCTTTTCTCATTAGTTCTCAGCAGAAGTGAAAACGTTCAGCTCATTTTTAAATGAGTTCTCTCTCGAGGTGGAAAAAGTCAACAAGATTTCGAAGAAATCTCCTTAAAGGTGGATTGCGCATGCTCTATTCTCGTACCCACTCATGAGTGCAGATCCACCGATCACTCACTTCGTCTTTTAAAATTGACATTGCCTAGACGCTGAGTCTAACGTGGTTTGTTTCGCGAAACTCGCTGCTAGCCAATCAAAACCAAAATATTAATTGTGCATAATTATATTTCATTATTTTTCTAACACAAATTATTGAAGATTGTAATAGTGCTCGAGGCAAAAACGGAATCTATGAAGTTGGTATTGAGCATGATAATGACTCCGAATAAACAAGGAAGTGATCGCACACGTGGGATGTACAGGAAATTTTTATCATTGTTTTTGACATTGTGTTTAGCAAATGATTGAAGATTGTAATCGTGCTCGAAGCAAAAACGGAATCAGTGAAGTTGCTGTTTAACATGATAATGATTTCATAAACAAGGAAGTAGGACATTCAGAATCAGGAAGTTTATAGGTCACGCGTACGGATTGTGTTTTCAGGTCTAAATCACTAAAAAAAACTTCCTGTTTTACTATTGTTAAAAACACTACATTTTCTTTGCAGGCTAGTATTCGTTATGTTTAAGATGTCCTTTAATCGAATTAAACTTCACAGATGTTTGGAAGGTAAGAGTGACAGTTTAGAATTCCTAGTGCAGGTAAACGTGAGCGGAACACTCCCAGCGCACGAGAGTTTCCGGTCAAACGCCGATGGGAGTCCCTTGTAGACTATACGGGGAGGCTCCACCGAAAACGAGGTATACCTTTCAGTTTTTAGTATAGCCCTGGGCCTGAGGAAGGCTAATATTGTTAGCCGAAATATTGCCCGCTAAATAAATCAGCCCATTGCCATAGAGCCAGCCTCGCAGTCAGTTTCAAGTGACGTATGGCTCAAGCATCTCTATATAGAGATTCGGCAAAACCAAACCAGTGCATTTTACTTACGCGTTGTGTCGACCTCTGCATTCAAACGTTTCTACCTTTATCAGGCTGGATGTATATAAAAGTGTAGGGATTTCACGAGCTGAAGTATACAAAAGTGTATGATAAACAGTCATTTAAGGTGGCTCCTAGTAGTTTAAACATTCCCATCATGATACATCTATGATATTCAATCATAGCTACACCAGTAAAGTTAAGAGAAAACGTTTAGTACAGGTTTGTAAACACTTAACGAATGAACAAATTTAGGTGGCTACGACATCAAAATTTGTTACCATGGCAACGTAAAAAGAGGCCAAAAAGACTCCATTTTCAACCTTTTGAAGCTAATAACTTCAAAACTGCTCGGTGGAATTTTTGGATTTTTTTATAAATTTTCGTCTTATAAACATAACAAACATTTGTGCCAATTTTGAAAAAAATTTGTACATAGGATTCAGAGATATGTCATTTTTACATAAATTTAAGGTAGCTCTGAACTCTTTGTACAGAATTCTTAAAAAATTGTTAAAATGTTTCTCTTGCCAATTAAACAAAAATATGTTGAAAACAAAAACTTTTACCGTGTAGATTATAAGTTATTAGCCTCAAATGGTCCAAAATAGCGTATTTTTTTACCTCTTTTCGCGTTGCCATGGCAACGAATGATGACATCGTTTGGATACCACTTTGTTGACTGATAAAAGATTTACTGATTTCAAGTAAAAGATTTTTAGCCACACCTGCATCGGGTTAGCTGTAATGGCATGCAAAAGACGAGAGGGCGGAACAATATGGAGCCACCTTAAGTATTTAAAGGAGTCTTGTATTACTGAAGTTCATTCCACGGGTGTAGAAACGGATGCAGTGTTTCTACTGTAGGTATATGAAAAGGGGAACCATTTTCTATGGAAGGTATATGAAGGAATTACCCTTTCTGTCAAAAATGTTATATAAAAGCTTGAGGGTTTGGACCTCGGGGCGGAGTGTCCCCGTATAAAACTTTAATGAATTGGTTTTGTTGATGTAGTCGTCATAGTCAACATTTGAAATTCAACCGGAAGTAAAACCTTATGCGTAGAAGGGTAAAATTTTTTACCTTGTTTTTAAACGGCCAATCAAAAATTTCAAATTTTTTGTCCGTTACCATAACTACACGAGACGCAATTTAGAAAAATCGCGGAGCTCTGGGCCGAGTTGTTCAAAGCACGATTAAGCTAACCCAGGATTAGAGTTCATTTTGAATCCAGTTAAATAACTCAACAACTGAAAATTTTCCAAAGTTTTCTGCCCTTCAGTTTCAGTGACTTAAACTTGTCTTCACTACTAGCTATAAATGACCTTTTGAAAACATTTTTAAACAGAGAAATGAAATCCTCGGTGTAACTTTTAATCCGGGATTAGCGTTAATCGGCTTTCGAACAACCGGGCCCTGGGGACGAGAATGGCCGCTGGATATCCGGCTGTAAAAACATATTTACTTCATCATTCCACCCAGTTTTAGCTTAAGCGGCACAAGCTTCTTTTCAGTATCTTATACCCCATTCACACCAGCGCTTAAATGTTGTTTGGTTTAAAACAGGTTTAGATAAAATGCCTCCTAACTCCCCGTAACATTTGGAGTAAAATCTTTACAAAGAAACTTTATATTGACTTTTATTACCATTCCAGGAAGTTTGAGTAATATACATTTAAAAATGTTTAAGGCTGAAAACGTAGTTAAACTAAGCAGCATTTAAAGATGTTTAACTGGTAATGTGAATGGGGCTTTAGTTCACAAAATGTACTAGTTAAAATATACTGGTAAATGCACTGTTCACTTCCTATTTAGTTCTGTACTGACACATTTTATTAAAAACTAGACGCTTTATGAGCGTAAACTGGGCTACCCGTATGTATTTAATTCAGTTTAATATACTTACCGCTCTTGATGACCTTGATGAAAAAAAAGGCCTATATCTGAATTTCCTGGTGGTTGTTATTAGTTTTAGTTATCTTGTATCTAGCTAAATTTATCTTTGTAACTGGTTTGTGTTTCCGACACTTGAAGCCGTGAATCTTTTGTTTATTTTGCCTGCTCCGGACCCGGGGTCAAAACAACTTTTCGAATTGAAAGTTTTGACGTTTTCCCACCATTATCATAAATAAAAAATTGAATAAAACTTGTCAATTTAATCAAAGTTAACGACAGAATTGATAATTCTGAAGGAGAAAAACAAATTTAGCCCTTTGAATCAAATATATTTTTTCAGTTGTGGTAAAAAAATTTCCCAATTTGCATAATGTCAAAAGTAATTTGAAACCTTTCAGTCACACAACGTGACCATTTAATAAAACATCTCGCAATCAGACACAACGAAAATATTCAAGTTTTATTCCTCTATATCTGTAACACAGAAAAGAAAATTAAATGAAAAAGTGATCGCTTTATAAAGGTTAACTTATTTTCGCCCGCGAAACATTCAGCGGTCCTAGCGCAAGCGAAACTCATGATGACTGGTTTCTCACAAATAGTACAGGATTCGGTGGAAAATCTTCAAATCTTCTCGAGTCTTTTTCAGCAATGCGATTGTTTGACAACGAGAAATGGATCACAAGACACGTGCAGTTTACATCTTATAATGGTGGTGAATTTTTCGCAGCTGAAGTTTCTGTTGGCTGTTCTATCACTCTTCAACCTGGCGAAATAAAATTCATGAAAGCAAACAATCGAAACAATTGAGAAATTCATTTGACTGAACACGGGGCGCTTTCTCGGTATATCAACCACTGAAATCAAACGACTCGTAAACTACTGGAACTCTGGACCTACGAAGTTGAGGGACTGCTGGAATTTTTTGAACCTCTAAGGTTTCTAGGATCGCTAGGGCTTTGGGCTGTTTCTAGGACTCTGGTCCTCTGGGAACTTGGGCCTTTGGGTCCTCCGGGACTTTGGGTCGTTAGGGTTAGGGCCCTTGGGTTCCTGGGCCCTTGGGTCTCTGGGTCTATGGGTCTATGGGTCTATGGGTCTTTGGGTCTTTGGGTCTTTGGGTCTTTGGGTCTTTGGGTCTCTGGGTCTTTGGGTCTTTGGGTCTCTGGGTCTCTGGGTCTCTGGGTCTCTGGGTCTTTGGGTCTTTGGGTCTCTGGGTCTCTGGGTCTCTGGGTCTTTGGGTCTTTGGGTCTCTGGGTCTTTGGGTCTCTGGGTCTCTGGGTCTCTGGGTCTCTGGGTCTCTGGGTCTCTGGGTCTCTGGGTATTTGGGTCTCTGGGTCGTCAAAGCATTGGATATTGCAGTTCAACATTAGACGGAAAATCAAATTTAAATATGTATCATGATCATAGGCTTTCAACAGGAACAATATTTTTTCATCAGTATTTTAATCGGAACAACCACGTACCAAGACCCAATGTATACTTTACATTTCAGTCGCGTCAAATGTAGTTTCCATTGAGAAAATGTTCACAACAGTTGCAATTAATCACCTTCAGTAAAAAATCAGTGCAGAAAAAAATCGTCTTTCAACTGTTAAACTGTATTGTGCACAACGAATGCGAATGCGAATGGGAATAATTCCGGTTTACACATTGACTGAAATTCGATGTATAAACATGACCTGAGTATGAGGAAAAACATTTATCTTCACATTAGCCAATGAATACTATATCCGCAGCTATATTTTGCAGACTGTAGTTTGCAGGTTGAAATAGCCATTGTTAATTATTATTGTTAAAAAGCACCCATGAGTACAATGTATATTTTCTCGTATTTTCTTTGCCAATATTCATAAACAAAACGTCAAAATATAACAACGGCTTCACAGCCACCAAGGAATATGCGTGTTCTAGACAAGTTTCTTCACGTATTTCACGTTCAAGTAGCAATATTTTTTACAGAAAGATTGATTTGTTCCTCAATCAAAAGAAGCGCTAATTCTTTTCGCTGTTTAAGGTGCTGTAGTTTTTGCTTCACTTGTTTTTCGTCTTTCAGGCGAACCAAGTTCAGTTTCAATATGTTCACTGCTTCATTAGCGCTTTTGTTGTAGGCATTGGTTAGTTTAGTGACTAGTTGCTTTGGAATGTTTTTCTCTAGAACTTCGGGCTGGCCCATGACATGCTGAAGCAAGATTAAATTTTCTTCATCTGTCCATTTGCCATCACTGACAGATTCATCGTTATCAATCATAAATTGAAGACCTCTTTTTCTTTCTCCCCCAAATTGGTCTTTGCTTCGTTTCCGTTTGGTGCTCTTTCCAATACTAGTTTTCTTCCCGTAGGGGTTATCGCAACCGTTACACTTGCAGTTTTCTCCACACGATTGCTGTACTTTTAGACATGGGCAACGGGAGGCATACTGGCGACTACCGCCCGCTTGTCGTTTGCAGCAAACATTTTTCACTTCTTTGCTATTCATCCCACATGTACACCTTTGTGTGGGCTTCGCGGATACTTCCTCGACGGTTTCCATAATTTGTTGATTTTCAAAAAGAGCATCGTAGTGTCCCGGTCCCTCTCGGCTATACGCTGCGAACAGACAGAAATCACTGCATCCCTCAGCGAATTCATCGGGAGTGACATTTATAACCGGATAATTTTCAATCGATGTTAAAAGAATCAAAGGTATCTTTAGCACATTTACAGTCGCCTTAACCATCAAATCACCCACTTCACCCGAAAACACTCCTGGCTGAAGAAATTGTTTAACACGCTCTTCCCATTCTTGCATTCCGTATTCCTGTACAAAGTCAACATACTTTTCTTTGTTAGAAACAAGTTCATGCACCATCATAGCCCTTAGCTTTATTGCCATTTCTTCGATGTTATCAATTTGAATCAGTCCGAGTGATGTAAAATGGTTCTTAAGAGCACTATGGGATCCAACGTTTAAAATATTAAATCCCATAGCCTTAAAAAAGCAATCGCCATCTCTTGGCATAGGGTGTAATTCCATTCCAAATTGTTCAGCGACTGTGGCTACAACGCTGCGACTTTTATCGGGCTCCAAATTTCCTCCTCCAGAATTTTTCAGCATGTACTTAACAATGTCAGCTTCAAAAAATAACTGGTACAAGTTAATGTCACATCTTCTGTTGGCTTTCGTATTTACTGTGTTTAAAAAGGAAAGCATCGACAATGCACGTCGAATTGGGCCTTGTGGTTCTTCTAAATTTCCAGAGACGTTAATATCATCGTTCCCTTTTTTAGCCGTTTTCCCAATTCCGAATGTCTCTTCTGATTGTGTGGACTTGTGAGTTTGTTGAGATAATGGCACCACAACTGGAACACCATTTATCTTGTTCTTTCTTCTGGAATTCCATGAAAAGAAAAATACGGTGAGAAGTGCCACAGCCAACTCCGGCCCCATCTTAGCTCCCGCGAATAAATCGTTTATTTTTTCGTGGAGACATTCATTAATACTTGTTGAGTATCCCGGGGGAATTCCCGAAAGACAGCCTTCATTAATATGCTGTCTTAAATTTTGCACTTGTTCTTGAAAGGACTCCCGCAAAAGAGGATCGTCTGTCAGTTGTGTATCGGAGATGTGTTGCCATTTTTCAGCGAACCGATCAAGATTTCTAATAATGGTTGCTGGGTCTGGGGTAGGTTTCTCCCTCTTCGTCTTTCCGGTATCGTCATCAGATCTATAAACTTTTGATAAGTCCTGCACACAATCCGAGTAGAAACGATGTTGCTTATTTATTGTTTTCGTTATTCTTTGAACCGCATGGAAAATATCCAAACACACCCGCACGTTTGGGCCAAATAACTCGTGTATTTTTTTCCTCCACTTACAACAATTGTCAATGACAAAGAATTCCACTGCTTCATTCTGACTATGTAGTCGTTTCTTCAGCTTGTCCAACATTTCCTGAACCATTTCAAATTTCTCCTTCTTTGTTAGTTTCCATGTGACTATTTCGTGATTCTCGTTCAGTACAACGAACAACGAGTTAAACTGCTTGACCCAGGAGTGATCGGCTCGTGCTAACCCTATATTAACTGTAACCTGAAAGAAAAACAGTCAAGGATTATTAATTTCTCAAAGATTATATTTGTTATCATTTTCATTACAATTAAGGGCCTGTTTACATGGAAGAAGGGTTTCCTGCCTTGGCGGGTGACCCGCCTGTCCATGAGTATAAACTCTTAAGTTTTTCGCCTCGCGTTTACATAAAAGGTAGGGTTACCCGCCTAGCCTTGGAGGGTAAACCTCATAGCCTGGTCGAATTTTGCCATATTAACGCTTGATGGAGGGTTACCCGCCCAGCCGGGTAACCTCGTGTTTACGCAACATAGACAACATACTGCCTTTGGCGGAGGCTTTGCAACATTAAAAGTGATCATAAAAAACCACAGCACTGAAAAGCTGAAGCAAGAGCCGTTAGTGAAAGTAAAATCTAATTAACCGCCAAAATGCGCTTTTCGCTGGCATTTTGCTTGTTTACACACTTAGCGACCGCGCAGTAAGCAGTTACCCGGCTAGGCGGGAAACCCTTTGTGTAAACGCAAGCTATTTATCGACCCGCCTAGGATGGTAACCCGCCTCTATGGAAACAGGGCCTAAGTAGGAATCAGAAACGTACTATTTCTTGATTACTCAATAATTAAATTAGTTCTTATTTACCATTTAATGAAAAATTATTATTTTGTAAATGAGATCTTTTCTAACTTTTTTTTTAAAGGCATCTCTCATTGAAAAGGATTGACATTAAATCTTTTCGGGAAGAAAATAAAAAAAAAAGATTGCAAACGTTGGCCTGAAATGTGAATTATTATTATAATAATTATTATTAATTATAATTATTATTGAAAATTATTAAACAATTTTGCCAATTTCTTATTATATCAATTTCTTCTTATTACAATATATTATACCTTAAAAGTGTGGTCTGCCATCAGTGCTCTTGCCGATGTCGAACGCATGGATTCTTCGAAGTCGACTTTTCTATCTTGAAAGTCCTTCAGAAAAATGTCACATAGTAAGTCATCACTTGGACACATCCTAATCAAGAAGTCTTGAAATGTTGAAAATAACTCTTCTGTAGATTCTTTCGAATACTCTTGTATTGCCTGATCAAAAAGTTTTCGCCTCAGGTCGCAGTTCCTTTGAAATTCCCACTTTTTCTCCATGCAATACTCAAGCTGATGTTCCATGTACGTTGACTGGAACATATTAAAAGACAGTCCGTGGGAAATGTAACTCCGCAGTCTCTTCACAAATGCTAAAGTGAAACCGCACTTGTGTGTAAGCTTGAATGGCAGATCGACAAAATAACTTTCGCTAAGGTATCGCAAGAAATCACCATCAGTGCTGCGAATGTAATGCCTGTTATGTCCCGCCTTGCAGTAATAGTCTCTTGCAACAAGTAATGCTGGTCCATTATCTTCCAAGAGAACACGTGGATTTAACGAGTTACTCGATCCATCAGTCCAACGCGCGGGCACAACTACATGTCCATGTTCTTCACAAACCAACGGATTTAGATCGAACATGTCGTGGAACTGAAGAAGTGGGTCCCAAATAAACAAATTCGGAAGCGTGAAAGACAACGGAGAGCAACATTCGCTAATCTTTGGTCGGTCTGGGCGTATTTCCGAAAATTCTTGCGTGTAGGAACCTTCCTCGTATTTCCGAACAGTAATTTTGATGTATTTCTTAATGTTTTCGTCAATTTCAACTGAGGTTGAAATTTTCAGCAACATTAAAAATATACCGACAATATAGATTCTGCAGATTGTGAGAGGAGCCATCGCTGAGAAAAACCTTGGCGGTGAAAAATAAATCCCCTAGAGATCAAGATCATGGCAACCGATGGTTTTGACACTTTACTGTCGCGTCAATCAAACCGGCGAGGGGGGATTTATTTTTGAAGGGGAAGGGGAATTTTCTGGAGGATTTTTCCTCATTTTTTCCACGTTGATTTTGCATGACTCGCTCTCAGTGCACAATTAAATCGCCCAAAGCGCCCTCCCGAAGGAAAAAAAATGGTCGACCCTCGAAAGTAATCTCCCCTCTAGACGGGGTGGACAAGAAGTTATTTTAACTTTAATTCAGGGGGTGCAACTTTATTTTAAGGCCTACTTTGCTAATTTTAGAACCCCCCCCCCCCCCCCCCCTCCAGATAATTATTGCACAGTCCCTTATACGGCCGAGTGAGAATGGAGGAGATGGCGGATGCCAAACCGGTTTATCAGTGACAGTTTATTTGAGTTAAACATCACATTACTACGTGACCGGAAATCTATTGCACAACCTTGTGGCTTTATCAAGGTTCGCACCACATGTTTTCCTGGCTTAATAATTGGCAGTAATGTTGCGCCCCCGGGTTACGCTCTCCTTACTCGATTGTAGTTTACAACCCGGGTTTAGAATGAGGATGAAACCATACAGGATCTTTTTGTATGAATAATATTATGTACTTGAATATTCTGGTACAAAAACCTATTAAAATAGGTTCGTATATAAACCAAAAACTTAGTGTTTTTTTTAACAGTTGACCCCATAGGTTTAATATTGCACAGTATGTAACGTAATATTCTGCTTGGAACGTCGCCTTCTCTTGGTTGTGTTCCCGACGCATGATGGCGGACAATACCATGTTAACCGTGGAATCTATCAAAAAAGAAGCGCAAAGCTGCAACATGCAGTGGAGCGAGATAGCTAACAGCACAGTGACCGAGTGGTTTGCGACCCTTGCCAAAGCAAAGGGGACTTGTCCGGAATTTATTTTGGTGGGTGTTTTACCGACTGTAAGCGCTCTGATGGGCAATGCGACAGTGCAAATATTCGACGGATACGAAGAGCGAGTCAATCTGTACATGCTTGGTCTCGGTGGTCCATCTACGGGCAAGACACAAAGTCATCGGACGTGTATCATAGAACCAATCCTAAACTACCTGGAGGGAAAAACTGGAGGAACCGAGCTACTCCTGGAAGACGCGTCGTCTAATGGACTGTTCCGTTTTTTCACGAGGTCCACAGATCGTGTTGCAATAAGCGCCATTGACGAGTGCCAAGACTGGTTCAGAGAAGTACTTGGCATGAAAGGCAGTTCAACAGCCCCATCGATGAAACGCTTACTGCAATGCTATGACGGCTCACATTGGTATGAAACCAAAGGCAATTCTAACAAAAGAATCGGCGTGTCTTCCGCAGCCTTAGCTCTGTCTTGTTTCACCCAACCCGATGCTTTCCTTAAGAGCATCATGCCTCGAATGGTAGCAAATGACAACGGGTTGTTGGACAGATTTCTGATCTGCATTCCACCGACGGAGCCCACTTCTCTGGAAACGCGCAAGGACAGCAGCGCGGAACTAAAGGCTACAAACTTATCATCATTTGACCGCATATACGAACAAATATTCTCAACACACAGGAAGGCGGACAAAGTTAAATATGAACTATCGGCAGAGGCGCTGGACATCTACGTTAAGCACGTAGGTGAAAGCAACTGTGGAAATGGGAAAGGAAACACGAAAGATGAAAAGAACATCGTGCGCATCGCCGCAGTGATCCACGTACTTTTCACGCTCATTGACCAGGCCTTGTCTAAAACAACGGGAGTGGTGCCGGTGCAAATCAACCGGCATGTGATTAACGCAGCTATATCACTTGCACTTTATTTTGAGAAGCAACGAGCAATCATCCGTCAGGTAATTTTTGTGAACTTAAAAATTCTATTTTATAGACTGCTCGCATTACATATGTCCACAAATCGCATTTGAGAAATGAAGCTGTTACATGCGCACATGGTAAAGTTACATGTTGCAGCATGTTGGCATGTATTATGCATGCGACGCAAGTCTAGGAAATGTTTAAAAGTTTTCATTGTAGTTGGTCTTTTGTTATATCATATGGACATAAAATGTACAATGTGAATGTACATTGTGATACGGTAAAAACTACCATTTGTTTGTGTTACTATATGCTTTTGTTGCCTAGAGCAATGACATAACTCTGTTTGGGATAAGCCTTGATTTTTTTCTTTTTTATCAATTTCAGGCAGCTTCCCTCGGAGAGATCCAAGGAAAAAATAAAGTCTCCGATGAAGAGATTAAAGAGATGATTCTCCGGCAGAATGGCTACTTTGTCACCCCCAAGAGAGCTTCCCGTAAATTCTCCTCCCGGATAAGGCCAGATAGTACAAGGGTACAAGAGCAAATGAAGTCGTTGGAGGAAATGGGCCTTGGAAAGATGGTAAAAGTCGAAAGGACCATGTTCTTTTACAAGGCTCTCCCAACTGCTGTGCAAGTGGACAAACTTGCTGCCTTTAGGATCAGCATCGACCAATATACGGAATCTATCAAACTCGTCGATGATAGTTATACAGAGATACAAAGGGCAGCAGCGGAAGTCCACCACCCAGAATGGGATAGTTTCAAAAAATTCCGTGATTCCAATAATCCAAATTGACTTTGACTTTTTTGAATGAGCTTTCATTTTTGCATTCCATTGCAAAGTAGTCAAATTACCCATGATGTTGAACTTAACATACAAAATGATTGTTTGTGTTTAATAATTTAAAGGAAAAACAGAAAAAAGCGTTATTTTATGAGAGAGTTAATGATCAAAATGATTTTTATTGCATTCACTTCTTTTTATGGCGAGATTACATTGCCGTAATGTATCTGTTCGCCGATGTACTAAACATACAAAATGATTGTTCGTGTTTGATACTTTAAAGGAAAAACAGAAAAAAACATTATTTTATGAGAGAGTTAATGATCAAAATGATTTTTATTGCATTCACTTCTTTTTATGGCGAGATTACATTGCCGTAATGTATCTGTTCGCCAGTGTGCTTTTGCAATTTTTGAACTTAACATACAAAATGATTGTTCGTGTTTAATGCTTTGACAGAAAAAAAGCGTTATTTTATGAAAGAGTTTATGATCAAAATTATTGCTTTTGCATTCACTCCTTTTTATGGCGAGTTTGCATTGCCGTTGTATTTGTTCGCTGATGTGCTTTTGCGATTTTTTAATTGTAATCAGTTGCAAAGTGATTAATAAATGATTTAACAGTTTGAAGCCCTAATTATCCGTCTGCGTACTATCAAGTGGGATCAATCTCGTATTTGGGCGCGTATTAGAAGTCAATATTCAACTGCCCCCACTCTCTCCTCCCACCTCACCCACCACTACCAACAAATACCTGTGGGGATCGGGCAAAACAGGGAAGCCCAAAGACCCAGAAACCCAAAGACCCAGAGACCCAAAGACCCAAAGACCCAAAGACCCAGAGACCCAGAGACCCAGAGACCCAGAGACCCAGAGACCCAGAGACCCAGAGACCCAGAGACCCAAAGACCCAAAGACCCAGAGACCCAGAGACCCAGAGACCCAAAGACCCAAAGACCCAAAGACCCAGAGACCCAAAGACCCAGAGACCCAGAGACCCAAAGGCCCATAGACCCATAGACCCACAAACCCAAAGACCCAGAGACCCAAGGGCCCAGGAACCCAAGGGCCCTAACCCTAACGACCCAAAGTCCCGGAGGACCCAAAGGCCCAAGTTCCCAGAGGACCAGAGTCCTAGAAACAGCCCAAAGCCCTAGCGATCCTAGAAACCTTAGAGGTTCAAAAAAATCCAGCAGTCCCTCAACTTCGTAGGTCCAGAGTTCCAGTAGTTTACGAGTCGTTTGATTTCAGTGGTTGATATACCGAGAAAGCGCCGTGTTCGGCGCTTTCTCATTTTGCCCATGAGACCTCCCACTCTTAAATTCAAGGTGAATTTTCATTTGACTCGCTCTCGCCGTATTAAATTTTCATTCTTGGAACAAGTGTCAATAATGTGGTTCTGTCCTGCTAGTCTGTAAAATCCTCCAGCGTTTATTATTCTGTAATCCCATCTTACAGTTGCGATTGCGCCATGATAGCCATTGAAATCAGTGAAGCGAGAGCTTTCGCTCGAAACGTCAGTTTTTGAATATCTTACGGTGGCCAATTTACCTTTATCATGAACTCAGTTGATAAAAAAAGATAAAAATAAAAAAGTCAAGTTAAAATGGCCATTGAAATGGTCTCAAATGTGAAGCTTAACACTGAGCACTACCTTTCTATTGCGCTGATTATGACTATGTGCAAGGTGCTTATTCTGCGCCAATATTATCAATGTCTATTGATGTCTATTGGCCGGCTAACACTTAGAACTGGAACTACCAAAACGTAGAGAGCTTTTCCATCGGCTCCTGGCCTTTCTCAACTTTCATCAAATAAAAGATTTACTATAAAATAAAGTGAAACTCCAAATATGACAGTAGGCTCTCGATAACCCTGGCTTTCGTCAGCTTCTAGCTTTTTCACCTATATCAGATCAACGAGATCGAGAGATGATCTTCTTGAAAAGTAACGAAAACCCACTGTAGCTAATGTGACGTAACAGCCTGGTCAGTTGTCGACAGATAAAGCAGTGTTGATTTACTATTTCAACCCCACTGCGCTATCATGTCACAAAACAAGTGTTTCTTCCCCACGCATGCAAAATTAATGATGTGTCAAACGTAATGAATATTTGATGTCCTTTTCCGGGGCTGCGGTTAGACTATCTGACTACTATAGCCGCTCGCGATCTCCTGAACAAAACTGAGTACGGTATTTTAAAAACTCTTTTTATTACTCAAAAAACGTTAGAACACAGTTAAATTTTATTGACAATTGTTTTTATCAAAACAGACTTTGGTTGGCTTTACATATAAACAATATAAAACCTTCACTGGGGACAAAATAGGATTTTCACTGATTATATATTTACATGTAATATTGTGACTGTTCTTTGCCTTATCAACGGATTATCGGCGGCAAAAATCAAAAGTTGACTTGTCTGAGTTTTTAAATCTGGCTTAACTAGAAACTAGTTTAAATAAATAAAATGACTATTTTTAATTGGTTTCTTTTTGGAAATCGAGTTCGCGGAAATTAACTCATCGATGAAAAAATATATAAACAAACAACAAGATTTCTACATCCTGAGAAAGGATAGATCCTGTATTAATATCGATCTTGAGATTTTCACTTTCATCTCCGAAATGGAAAAATATAACACTGTATTTGATTTATACGCTATGAAAAACACAGTATTTGAATTACATCAGGTATTACAATACATGAAATGAATTATTGTTTTATAAATTCAAGTTCAAGTACGAGTAAAATGGCCGAAGACAAACCCACTGTTTTGGCATTAATTGAGGCTTTTGCTTTTAACAAATGGCATTCAATCCCAAGCAAATATCCTAAAAGCTGGGCTTTCTTTAATCGGACTAGCTGCGCTTTCCGGCAAATTCCACGCTGTTTGCAAAATGACTGTATTAAATCTGACT
Organism: Cladopsammia gracilis; assembly: GCA_022457155.1. Lineage (NCBI taxonomy): Eukaryota > Metazoa > Cnidaria > Anthozoa > Scleractinia > Dendrophylliidae > Cladopsammia > Cladopsammia gracilis. The sequence continues at coordinate 598,632 of JAJGOT010000194.1, forward strand.
GTACTTTACAGCAGGTGGAAAGCGCTTATTAAGGGTTTAGTGTGGTTAAAGCGCGTCCATGGATTTAGTCGAACCTTGTCTCTGTTGTCGTGTTCAATTTCAGCTTAGACAAAAAATGCTTTGGCGATGTTGTCTGATCTGTCACTACCCACATATATAAATGGGAAAACCGCGAAAGAATCCCACCATTTTAATTAACCTCGATATCGACGATACCATCTTTATATCTAGGGAGGCGTATTAATAATACTTTTGATTAGTGTCCCAAGCCCGACTTTTCCTAAAAGCTCTGAACACTTACCATACTAAAATGAAAATTAAACAAGAGAAGCTTTTCTTTTCAACGCTGTACTGTATTCAAACTGACCGCAACAAAATTGACGTCTTTTCAGTGTCCTCAGAGGGTCTGCATTATGTGCGAAGCGAACACTGTCATGGAAGATGTTTCAATCAGTATGTCTGAAACTAAAACGACTAGTTAACGACTTATAACAGATAAGGATGTGACAATACACGTAAAATTAAAATATGTAAAGATAATTAAAATTGCTACTTTGTGTTTTGATTCAAAAGGGACAAGATTTCACTTGTAAGGATCCCTCAAATATTTTTTTTAACTGATAAGCGTTAATATAATGCTATTGAAAAATATGATAAAAAATAGGCATAGCAAAGATTTTTATTTTGTTTTAACTGAAGGGAATTTTATTATTCACCCAAACAGCTGTGTAAAATACAAAGACTGACACACTAAGGAGTGAAAACCGCGCGAATGGTCAGAACTGTATTGGCAGCAAAAAAATACATAAATCCGAGTCACAAATAAATTGAGATATCAAATTGCGGCCTCCTCAAACACGCAAGATATTTTACTTATCTTCCCTCGCAGACCTAAACCACACACACTCCCAGCTTTTAACCAAAATAAGTTTGGCTTACGTAACCACTTCTGAACGAGGAAGCCACGGCTGAACAATTACAGCTTTCACACCAAAGCAAATACCCACGCATTTACTTTGGAATATGATTAATTTTCTTTCTGATTTGCTTTTAGATGCGAGGTTAGTTCTGCGCTACAAGGGAAGACTTTTCTTTTTCCGAGTTAGAAATACGAGGCGCATTTCCTGGTCTATTTTTGAGCGTTCCAGCGAAGATTTGCGTCACGCGCGCGAGCTCTAAAGGAAGTAGGCAGTCACTTTTGTGACGTCAGCAAGATTAGTTTCGGCATCAAAGAACACTATTGACATTCGGCATACATTTCCATGCAAAAATGATGTGAGAACCAGAAATTTCGCGATCGCATCTTTTCCACTCCTCGGTACCTTATCTTTTCCTTTTGTCTTTTAGTTTTTTAGTTGATATTGTTTTGTTTGTGTCGTTTCTAACTGATGTTTGTCATTGAACTCGAACGAAATGGCCGCAAGTTGTAGATATTTTTTCGTTATCTTCGCGTTGTTGAACCTGGCGACGTGTCGACGTACTTCACAAATATATTCCAATACATGGGTCGTCCAAGTTGACGGCGGCAAAGAAGGGGCCGAGAGAATCGCTGCAGAGAAAGATCTTACACTTTTAAGCCAGGTAAAAGAAATTCTTGATTTTATCTCAATGTTTAAACATGTACGAAAATAATAATCCGTCCGTCCGTTCCTTCGCGCGGGACCGGAATTCAACTTATGCTTGGAGATAGCGGGTGGCTGCGTTTTAAAAGTTAAAACGAATTTTTTATTCTCCTTGCAGGTTGGGAGTTTGGAAGGTTTTTTTATGTTCAAGCATAACTCGCATCCCAAACGATCGAGACGCGATGCTGTGGATCTAACATTAGACCTGTCGGAGCATCCAAATGTAAGCAAGCGCATCAAAAGCGGCTGTCATTTGGCAGCGAATCAATGATTCGAGGAAGTTGATATTTTATTGCATGTTTTTGTGCGATCGAAGCTTCCATGCTTACAGATGGAATTCTTGTGCATTTCAGGTCATTTGGGCGGACCAACAAATTGTTAAGAAACGCGTAAAGAGAGATTATGACCCTCACTTGAACGACCCAGATTTCAAGAAGCAATGGTTTCTTGTGAGTATCAGAATCTTAATGTTAGCTGCTGTTTATTTAGCGATCGAGTAATCTTTCTTCTTTCGCGTTTCTATAACTCAAGATTTCGCTCTAATAAACCACCCGGAGCAATTGCAGAATGCACTGGGCCAGAGTTATAGAAACGTGAATGAAGAAAATTATAAAAGTGAGAACCTCTGATGAAGTGTAAACATAACAACAGTAATGTTGTGTATTTCACTGTGATTATGCTAAGCGCACTATCAAAAACATGCGAACTTCATCAATTGTTACTGTAGCTTTCAGCTAAAACGATGTTTTTTTCACATTTTGGGGTTCTTTATAACCTTTTACTAATTATTACCAATTAAAATTTATTGCTCTTTAATATTGTCACACTGCTATGTTGCACAATATTTAAACGTTGTTTTCATTCTCTCGGGCAAGTTTACACGTTTAATACATCGGCAATTAATAAAACAAAATTCAAAATTATTGCCATTGCAATTCAAATGCACTTTTAACTTCCACTGTGCACTATCGTTAATTTGCCAACTGCATTTAAATTGCATGCTTGTCCAAGTCTATGTGTTTATGCGCCATTTGCGATCACTAGCTGTATCGAAATACTGTAGTGACAATATGGGCACAAATGTGGCAAAGATTCTAAAAATTCCACTTGAGAAAAGTTGAAAGCAAGTACCATAGCACCATGGAAAAGTACCAGTTAATGGAAAACATTGAACTTTTTTAAAGACAAAAAATAATTTAACATCCTTTTCAAGCTGATAGATAGGGATGTAGCCAAAACATGTCTCTAAAGCTTTATTAAAAGTCTTACAGCGCAGCTTTAATTAAAAAAAAAAAAACAATTATGTGCAATGTAATTATAAACAGTGCCGCAGTACTGCTTAATACCATTTATTGACATCATCACACTTTGTGAAGTGAGTGCTAAAATTGAGGTTTTGCAAGGTGGCAAGACTAGGTTATACAGTGTGAGCTCAATGCAAGACCTAGGGCCTTTTCCTAGAACTGGTCTGCCAGACTGCTGCTCAGTTGCACCTTTTTAAGGACCTGTTCCTACAAGTCCATCAAATGATGCATGCCATTTACTAATTTCCCAGTCTAGACCACCAGTTCAATAGGCCATTTCCGAGTTACGTTTTCAAATGAAGGGATGTGCACCTAGCCTCGCTTTGACAACGAGGCATAACGTAACTCGGAAATGGCCTATTATTGAAATTCTATGTACTTACTGAACAGTCCGGCCAACCAGTTGTGACAAATGGTAAGCACCCTAGGCCAAGACTCTAAGATATTGTCTTCACAAAATTGGAACCTTATACCCCGTTCACACCAACGCTTAAACATGTTTAATTGTTGTTTAGTTTAAAACAGGTTCAGAAAAATACCTTCTAACCTCCAGTAATACTTGGTGTGAAATATAATTTTTACAAAAATTAACTTTAATGACTTTTTAATATTACCATTCCAGGTAGTTTGAGTCTCCTACATTTAGAAACGTTCAAGATGGAGGCTAAAAACACAGTTAAACTAAACAACATTGATTTAAACATGTTTTATTAACTATTGGTGTGAATAGGCCTTTAGACATGGAGAACCAAATGCAATCACTCAAAAAGAAAACATACAAAAAGTCATATCTGTTGAAGTCAAATATTGGGACCATCTTCTTAATAAATCTTACGGTGAAAAGATTGTTAAAAAAATAAAAATCTTGCATTTCTGTTCCACAGCATAACACAGACAATACATTTAGAGGTTATGACCACAATGTTCTTCCAGTGTGGCAACAGGGTGTTACTGGAAAGAATGTTGTCGTCTCTATACTGGATGATGGTAAGTCATAAAACAATGTAACGTAAATCTTCAACTTAGGCAGCAGTTACATGTGCTACCTAAGATGTTGTCCCCTATGTTCTCTGATCCCATCTCCTTGTGATTCACCCCCTCCCCCCCCAAAAAAAATAAGTTGGGGTGGAGTATACGGAATTGTTGGTTATTAGCATCATGCACTCCTTGTTGCCTGGTTTTCTGCACTCTCAAGAGGCCCTTTTAGGGTAAATTCTGACAAGCAACAACAAACGACATGAGGTTCTGTGAAATTTCAAACTTACGGTGCGGTAGTAACAGAAACTCCAACAGTGACATGTGAATCTCACAAAATTGTGGAATGATAAGATTTGAAATTCAGACTAGGAGCGTGTCCCCCACCCTATTAAACATGGCCTCTATACAGGTGGATTCTGATGGTGCCTTGGTCTATGGTCTTGGGCCTATGGTAACAGGACTGTAATCATATAAAACAAAATTGCAGTTGTCCAATTTGTATTAATAATAATTACTGTACAAGACAATGATTGCAGACAGAATTGGACAACATGTCAAAGTCATGTTCATGTATAACAAAATTAATTTTAAGAAAAATAAGGAATACCGGTAGTTTAATCTTTTCATTATAAAGTAGCATGACAACAGTTTTTTTGAGATACATGAAAAAAGGAACCCATTGAAATGGTGGTGCTGTCTCCAAACATAAATGATGATTATGGTGATGTGACCACAATGATGATAACTTCATTTAAGCCTCAAATCAATTATTATTAAGCTGGGCACAGCTTCTTGTATCCTACATGTACTAATCAGTGAGCAGGGACTATGTGTATGTTGTTTAGAACATATTTTAATTCATGTTTTTTACAAACTTGATAATTTTTAATCAGTTACTGGTACTTTGTACAATTTGCATTATTTGTTGAGTTACAGTGGAATAATTATTGTATTTTTTGTAGGAATTGAATACACGCACAATGATTTAAAGGCCAATTATGTAAGTAACCAAGTGAACTTAAAAAATATCGATAAACAAAGAAAGACTGATGGTAAATTTTAAGCTTCGGGTAATGAAATTAGAAAGATGTTATGTTCATTGTGTCAAAGTACCAAGGTCATAGGTTTGATTCCTGTCCAGGACTCAAAGTTTTTTGTTGTTTTCCCTCACTCCTCGGGGCAGATCCAGGAATTTCTGAAAGGGGGGTCCGGGTGCATGTTCCCCGGAAAATTTTTCCGATTTTACCCTCTAAAATGCCATTTACGGCATTCCTGAGAGTCGAAAAGCGTTTCTTAAGTCAAAAACTTGACAATCAGTCAGTGAAACAACTACATATAAAAAAATTTTATTCTGTTATTTTTATGAACCACATGGGAGACACAGGTCTGATAGGTTTTCTTTAGACAAGTTATCTTTACTTTCTCTTTGATCCTCCTCAGAGACCATAATTATCTAAAAATGAAGTGAAAAATAATTAATATTAATATTTCTACTAAACAATAAAATTACACAAGTCTAATTTAAATGGCAATATAATCCACTTTTCAGGATTCAGAGGCCAGTTATGATTATAACGGCAACGATGCAGATCCTATACCAAGACAAACATGGAATGATGAAAACAGGTTAGTTTCGTCTTGTTGCAAAGTTTTTGTATGGATTTATTGTGCTTTTACACTGCATTCAACTGAACTATTAATGGCATTCTTTTTCCTAATATCATGCATTTACACCTTGCTTTATGTCAGACATGGTACAAGGTGTGCAGGAGAAGTGGCAGCTGTTGGAAACAACAGCCTCTGTGGAGTGGGTGTTGCACCAGGGTCTAAAGTTGGAGGTAATTTTTCCATGAACAAGGCGTCTCGGTGTTAATCAGCTCCCAAAAGCAGTCAGGACCAAGTTCAAATTTCTTTTTTATTTAAAATATCAAAACACATGTGAACAATCATACAAAGTCTCCTTAATGGACTCCATACATTTCTTATAGTTTGGGACTGGGAACTTATTCAAATCAGGATTAAGTTAGTCCAGGATTAGTGACAAATTTGAAACAACATCTACACCTTTACAATGCAGATTCCTGTGAAATCTTTTTGGCCTACAATTCCACTTACGATTTACAGTGTTCAATCTAGAAATTAGTCAAAGTGGGTCATAAGTCCCACATGTGATTTTAAATTGGGTCATTTTAAAAATGGTCTGGTCAAACTATATAGAACAGTTGTGGTAGTTGCTGAAGCTGTTGGCTTGTGAAGTTGTTGTTACCTCTATTTTTCTTATACCTCTATTTTTCTTATATTAATGTGTTATTGTAATATGGCCAATAAAATAAATAAATAAATAAAACTAAGTTGACTTGTGGCGATATTTATCAAACTTTCTTCCGATCTTTCACCATCTTTCTCAGGAGGTTCAGTGGCCCTTCTCTTTTCGATAAAAAATGTTAGATTTTGTTGTAGTTTGATGTTAATACAAAGAAGAACAAACAAAGCATGAAAAACATTGATGGCCGAAGCAATGCTTGCAAAATGTTGCAATGTGGGCTCAGTGTGAAAACATAAGTTTACCGCAATATTGCATTACGTGTTAGCATTTCTTATTCACGGATTGGTTCTTAGGAGCCTTTGATACTTTATTTATTGCCGAATGTCCGCTACTTTGTAACTTGTTTTCTTTCTTTTTTTGCATCAGTATGACACCACGATAATTTCATTTTGCATCAATATAATTGCAGCCTAGATTGAACACTGCAATTTATGAATAAAGATTAAGAGTTAAAATGCTTTTAAACAAGAGAAACAGAATCCTTAATTAATTTTCATCCCGGATTAGAGTTAACCAGCTTTCGAACAACTGGACCCTGGTTGGGAGAAGGTGTCTAAAGTATTTAATAAATATGAAGGCAGTTCATCTTTGGCTCTCTTGTTCCTACGAGTCCATCAAAAGGGTGCATGCAATTTCCAAATTTACCAGTCTGGGCGACCAGTTCTGACAAATAATGGAATAATATTTACTAATTGAGCGGTCCAGCCGGCCAGTTTTGACAAATGGTAAGCGCCTTTAGACAGAGTCCACTGTATGTCTTATTTTCATCCATGTTTAATCTATGTTTTTAGGTGTGCGCATGCTGGATGGTGATGTAACAGACGCAGTAGAGGCATCTTCCCTTAGTCTCAAACCTCAACATATAGATTTGTACAGTTCAAGCTGGGGACCAGATGATGATGGACGTACTGTGGATGGACCAGCTAAACTGGCCAAAAAAGCATTTACTGATGGTGTGCAAAAGGTATTCAAACCTGTTAATCAATGACTTCTTGTGTCTACTGCACATGTGCATAGCAAAAAATTCGAGACTGTAAGACACAGAGAACTACTGCTTAAAAAATGAGACTTTGAATTTTACTAGACCTATATTTTTTGACAGACGATTATTTAAATACTGCCCCTCAAAGTGCTATTGTCATGTATGTGGGATATGCAAGACCTCTTTTGGTGATGAAAATTGACAAAATATACAAAACTTTGACTTTTAAGTTATGGTAGTAATGCCATTATAATAATTATAGCTTGTCTACCACTGTGGGCAGAAGGTGATTTTGCTGCCCACAATCAATTATTTGCTGTTTACTTCACACTGGACTTCCCTTGCCTTGCCCTCTCCTCTCCCTAGGGATGGCCAGATGGAATTCAGTCCCCCCCCCCCCCCCCCTTCCCTTAACTTACACCAGTAAAAAATACTGTTGCATGTAAGGTTAGATTGGACAATAAAATATCTTATTATGTACATTATACAGCATGTTATAATTATTAAATACTTGGCCTTTGTAACTTTATTTCTCCCATAAGACACACTCATGAATTTGTATTAATATTAAATAATAATGAGAAGGAATGTCAGTGATAAAATCACACTTTGTTCTTCTAGGGTCGTGGTGGATTAGGCTCTATTTATGTGTGGGCTTCAGGGAATGGAGGTAGAAGCCAGGATAGTTGCAGTTGTGATGGTTATACAAACAGTATTTACACACTGTCAATCAGCTCGGCAACAGAACATGGCACATCCCCATGGTATTCTGAATACTGCGCATCAACCCTGGCTACAACCTTTAGCAGTGGAAGTTATGACATGAGAAAAATTGTATGTATTTATTGGCTATTACAGGGATGTAGATGTGTGGGCGGCACGGTGGTGTAGTGGTTAGCGCGTCGGACTTTCAACCTGAAGGTCGGTGGTTCGAAGCCTGGTCTCTGCCGTCGTGTGGTTTCCTTAGACAAGAAACTTTACTCCACACTGTCTCTCTCCACCCAGGTGTATAAATGGGTACCGGCAACAAAATGCTGGGGGTAACCCTGCGATGGACTAGCATCCCATCCAGGGGGGAGTAGCAATATTCCTAGTCGCTTCATGCTATAGAAACCGGGTTGAAGCTCCGGCCGTTATGAGCCTTCTGGCTCGGGTGCGCGACTTTACTTTACAGGAATGTAGATAATAGCCGGGAACCGGGGAATTTACCAGGCTGTGAACTTCATTTTTCCAGCTATAAAAGCTAAGTGCAGCTATATAAGAACTACATTTTTCTCATTTTTAACAGGCTGTCAGTCCTATATTTCCAGCTGTTAAAAACTAAATCTACATCCCTGTATTATTTTGCAGTAATAATTAATACACCTGACTGTATGTCATCCTTAAACTCTCAAGAGTGCCAAATATCAAAATTCAAGAAAAATCCCAAATTTCCATTTTGTAAAATGGTACCATACAAAAGTACTGGCGAAGAGGTTTCGTTTGAATGGTCACACCGTAGGATTTAATTAATGCATTATAATAATTTATAGAAAATCAAAGGCTCCAATGAGCCAACTCATTAATTTACATGTATTGAAAACGTTTATATTTGTTTTCTTAAAGGTTACAACAGACCTTCATGGAAAATGTACAGACTCCCACACAGGCACATCTGCCTCAGCACCTCTTGCAGCAGGAATATTGGCCCTTGCATTAGAGGTTAAGTAAGTATCCTGCACTGTGCAATTACCGCTCACCACGAGTCTCTTTTTGCACAGTTGTTAGAGCATCTAACTGGTGTGTGGAAGGCTATGGGTTCAATTCCTGTCGGGAATCTAATCATTTGATTTGTTTTTTCATTCCTTTGTCCCATAATTGACATGATGAACATTATATCTTTTTCATTTCATAACTGAGCTTAAAATTTACCACATTTCTTTATTTTATCACTGCATGTGATGCTTAAGACATCACTGATCCTTCTGTAGCAGTGCACAGGACATGTGTCACATGAACCTAGTAAATGGCCTAGCTCGCCATGAGTCTCTTATGGCTCAGTGGATAGAGCCATAGGATCAATTCCTGTTTGGGACTCAGATGGCTAACATGAACTTTCATGCTGCTTGTTTGTAGCCGTAACTTGACCTGGAGGGATATGCAACATCTAGTTGTTCGCACCTCATCAAATGCTAAGCTACAATCAGACGACTTTGTGGTGAATGCAGTTGGGAGAAAGGTCAGCCACAAGTTTGGTTATGGTTTACTTGATGCATTGGCGCTTGTCAACCTGGCACGGAAATGGAAAACTGTACCTCCTCAGCACATCTGTCGTGAAATACCAGAATCACAGCAGAGGTAATTATGTCATGTCACCTTCCTCCCTTTGCAGAGGGTTAACTGTCTCTTTAAGCCTGGTTTTCATATGTCGGGAAAATCCCAGACGATCTGGGATTATGTTGTTTTCTGACTGTCCCAGATGTTCCCGATAGTGGATAGAAGTGCTGGTAAAATCAGCAATGATAAAATAAAGACAGGGCCAAAGTCTGCTATACAGATTTCTGAGTGCATGTTTTTGCCAATTAGTGCCTTGGTAATGAGCTAAACATATTATATTGCTGATGTCCCAGACAGTCAAAATTTATGTTTTCATATAAGTCTGGAAAATTGCCGACCATTGCGGAAATCTGGGATGCATCAGTAAAATAGAAAGGCTACCAATTTCCCCCCCGACCAGCCCAGATGGTCGGGGATGTCTACGATTACATGTTTTCATAAGTCAGCAAAATCTGGGATGGCTGGGTAACAACAAAATTCCCGATCGTCTGGGATTTTCCCGACATTTCATTTGAATGGTCACATCAGAGGATTTTATCCACAGACTCAAATGTTTGAACCACCTTGTACAGTTTAATAAACAGTACCACAGGAAAGTACTGTTCAATAGCTTAGCTTTCATTTGAATGGTTACACTGTAACAGCTCCACAAGGATTTCATTCAAGGAATGTACAGACATGCCGTTATCATTATGCTGTAAATAGTAAGGATGTGAACAAGCATGAAATGACTTACAGGGTAATCACAGCTTTTAGATAATTATGTGAAATTCCACTAATAATAATTTTGTTGACTATTCTGTTTTAAGACCCATCCCTGGTACAGGCACTTTAAAGCTGACTATAACAGCAACAGGTTGTTCAAATAACAACCATGTCAAATACCTAGAACATGTGCAGGCTGTCATTACACTAACTTTTAGCCGCCGTGGCGACCTCAGCATCAAACTGATTTCCCCTCGTGGCACAGTTGCGATTTTACTTGCTCAGCGGAGGCAAGATTACTCATCGAGTGGCTTCACAGACTGGGAGTTCATGTCAACTCATACTTGGGGTGAAGACCCAAAAGGAACATGGACCTTGGAGATTGAAAACCATGGTAAAAAAAAAAATGTGTACTCTATTTACAGTTAATCGGTTAATCCACAAACAATATTGAAGGATTCAGGATGTAAGTGACAATTTTGGCTGAAAACTGTTCAACTTGGTCCAAAATTGCCGAGTTTTGTGTCTTGATTTCTTTCAAATTTGTTTTATGTACTTCCATAAAATCTAAATGGGTCAGTTATATAGTGAACTACTTGGACCATTATCATTAAACATTCAAGAAAATTGAACAATGTGAGTGTAGTGAAAAAAAAAAACGTTCACACTGTTCATTATGAAAAATATCAGATTAAAACATTTCATTGTGTTAACAATGTGTAATCATTTAACCGGATCATCTGCAATGCGTCATCAGATACATGTACCACAAATGTATTTAAGAACAAATTTTGGCTTGGAGAATGCAAAATGGAATTGATAGAGTTCTTTAATAAACTCCAGGTTCCTCACAAAGCAGTGGTGTTCTCAAGAACTGGTATTTGGTGATGTATGGAACTCAGGATCCAGCTGTCCCCAGTGAATCTAACAAGGAACCAGTTCCTGCTTGCAGCATGGAATGCCAGAATGGGTGCACAGGACCAAGAGCAGACCAGTGCAAGGAGTGTAAACACTTCAGAAGTAGTACCAGCAATGTAAATAAAAACATTCCCTGTTCAGATGTCAAGTTGTTTACCATGTACACAAACATTCTCGAAATTTTGGTAAAATTGCCTGGCTAATCCCTCCCCCAAAATATGTTGGCCAACAAACGACTGACTGTTTACTGACAGTTTCAGCAGTTTTCAGGTAAAAATGTTAGCCAATTGTTGGTGACCTGTCTGTCACCTAAATGGTATGACTTACATGTATTATTCGGTTTACCCAAGCAGAAAATTCCCAGTGAGAGTAAATGCTAGTAAATGAAACATGACAAATCTCTCAACAGAATTTCCATTTACAGATTTTGCATTCCATTTAGATGAATGTTCTGGAGTCAAACCTGGCATTGTGTCATTTGGGTCTAACGTTAAAGAGTCTGTGGATGAAGTCCTAATTAAGTGTCACAGACCATTCAAATGAAAGCTTTTAAGCAGTATTTTCATGTGGTGCTGTTTGTTATGCTTTCCAAGGTGGTTCTAACTTTTGAATGAAATCCTGTAGTTTGACACTAAGAGCAGTCACCGGCTATTTGAAATGAAACCTGAAAGCATGCAGTGTTCGCCATTTTCTAAATTTTGTCCAAGAATTTGTACAAATTTGTTCTTTGTCAGTCTTAGTAGATAAAGGTAGACAACAGCTGGACCAACTGTTGAACCTACATGTTTATGTCCAATAACTAGTAAGTTATTATGGAGTTTAACTATAAAGGCTTATATATCAGGCCTATCAGGTTTCTGTTACATGAAGTGATCATTGATTGAACAGATTTTTGTTGCTTGGACTGAGATTAATTAAAAAATTTCATCTTTAGGAGTGTGTTGCTGATTGCACCAAGTCTGACTATCAAGATGTTGTTGCAAAACTCTGCAAGCCATGCAGTCGCACATGTGCATCTTGTCATGGACCCAACACAGTGGATTGCCTTTCTTGTAGTCCTCCGCTTCTCTTGAACAATGGAAGCTGTGTGAACTTTTGTCCTGATGGCACATTCACACATGTGCAAGATTCTGTTGCGATGTGTGCAAAATGTGACCAATTATGTCTAACATGTGCCGGCAATGCAACAGCCTGCACATCATGCACATCAGAGTACAGGCATGTTCCAGGTGGATGTGTGAAGAAATGTGCTGAAGGGCAGTATGTCGACAAAGGAGGACTGTGTCAGTCTTGTCACCCATCTTGCCGAAATTGCAATGATGGTAGTCTAGGTTCCTGCACAGAATGTGGCACCAAAGATGACCAGAGTGTGGTACCAAAGCTGTTATTTTTGCACAAGGGTGAGTGCAAGGCTTCCTGTCCAAGTGGTCTTTTTGGAGAAACAGCAAGCAAAGAATGCAAACCTTGTGATGCAACCTGCAGCAGTTGTACTGGTCCATCATCATCTCAGTGCACGTCTTGCAGTCAGGGACTTTTTAGGATGGGGACCCCCACTGGGTTATGTGTGCCACAATGCCCTGAAGGTAAGTCATAAAATACTGCAGATGGTCTGTCTACAGTTACCTTTTAACACCTATGCAATTAACACCCTTTCCTGGATGGGTTGCCAGTCCACTGTAAGTTGCTTTAAAGCAGTTTGTCAGGTTTCTCTATCCTGGCATGTACTGTAGGTGGAAATGGGACTGTGAGGGTAAATATCCCTAAGGAAACTGTGGCCCAAACATGATGGTACATGTTAATGATGTATTTTCAAGTACATAGAATATTACAGAATGTACAAAAAATATAGTAACATGTGCAGGTGTATTATGTTGGATGCACTGTTATGCCTAAAGCCATGTGTCACAAGACAGTCCTGAAAATTTTTTTTTGTTTACTCATAATGCTCTTGAAGCTCATCATGTTCTGTGTATTATAGACCGTGGCATCTGGAAGGCTTTTGTTTTACTCTTTACTCTTTGACATTTGGCTTGGCATCATGATGCTGGAACACACTAACCAATAGGGAAACATTGGACTTACAGTTAAAAAGTTGTTGTCCATCAGTGATGACATCTGGGATGTACATGTAAATGGATCATTGCTTACCTTTTGTATTCCCAAAAACTCTCAAAAATTCAAAAAAAAATTCAACAGCAAAATATTTAGGAAAATGAAGAACTGTAGAGGAGACTACAAAATCTGCCAAGGTATATTATGCAACAGTCTGCTTGTCCTTTTTGCAGGCCAGTATCCAGAATCATCTAACAGAACATGCACACCTTGTCAGTCATTCTGTAGAGAATGCAACCCTTTGGACCCAAACAAATGCACCAGCTGTCCTAAAGGCAAATTTCTTCATGCACATCAATGTATTTCTGCCGACCAATGCCCAATGGGCTTGTATGCCAACACCACAACTGAAAAGTGCGAAAACTGCCCAATTGGATGTACTTCATGCAGCCATTCTTCTGACCTGAAGTGCCTGGCTTGTTCAGAAGGCTTTGTCATGTACAAGTCTAAATGTTTAACGCGTTGCCCTGAAGGAACCTTCCCCAAGCACTCCAACAGGTTAGTGAAGGAACTTGCATTTTGGAGAGCATGAAAAAGTCTTCATCATTGTGTATTCAGTCCTTCTTCCGGGCATGGGTACTATAAAACTCTTGATGAGCTGGGTCATTTGTTAGGTTTCATAGGCAACAAACATCCCACTGCTACAATCTGCAGTGTTGAATGTGTTGACATCTAGTAAGTTGATACATGTACACTGTAGAAGCAAAATAATGGAATTTAGAGGATGTTGTAACTGTTTCATGCAGTATTTCAATCTAACCTTAACTCATGTTCTAATTAACAGCTGTGTCCCATGCAACCCATCATGCCAGACATGCTATGGTGATGGCAGTGATCATTGTCTCTTGTGCACTCTTCCAAAGCTTCTCTCTGGTTCAGCATGCATCACTGAATGTCCAAATGGAATGTTCCACAGCCAGGTGTCTCATACTTGTGAGGTGTGTCATGCAACTTGTGAATCATGCAGTGGGCCAACTGACAGTGATTGTCACTCTTGTAAAGGTATGTTCTATTTTACAATAGAACCATTCATTGTTTTCCATTCCAAGTTCCAATTTGCTGGATTTTTATCACAAAACTGCAGAACTAAAATTAATGATCTTCAAACTTGTAAACTAGGCATAAAATAGACAGGCCATGACGATGTTTAGTCTGGGAAGTGGACCATTTGCCATTTATTATCTGCATCCTTGCAGGTTATTAATTTAGTTACATTATGGCAAACTTTCGTTTTTCTTTCTTTCTTAAATTTCTGAGAAAAAAAAAACATGTCAAAAGAACAGCACAGAAAAGTACTGCTGGAAAAAACATATCTGCCAGAGTCAAACTTTAGACCATGATGGGATAAGTTGAGGTTTAACTCTAGAAAAGAAGTGTAAACATCACAAATCAATGATTACTAGCTATTTTTATTCTGGGATTTCAATAACTTTTAAAGGACTCTCGATGTTTGCTACAACTAATGGAAAATCATAATATTAATTGAATCCCTACATACCTCAGTGGTTATAGCATCTAACTGGAATGCAGAAGACCATGGGTTCAACTCCCATCTGGGGTGGAAGATTTTTCCTTTGAAGCTCATCAAGACAACTGAATACAGGTTACTTTCATGGCACGAGGGAGCTTCAAATTTACCATCTTTCTCTTTATCACCATACAAAGAATATAAATTTTAAAAATTACCAGTAGAAATAAATTTTACTTTTTGCATACATGTACCTACAGTTTGTGTTGTGTTGTCTTTTCAGCTGGCTGGACTCTTGTTGGCACAAAATGTGATGCAGCTTGTCCCAGTGGCAAGTTTAATAGCAGTGAAGGTTGTCAGGCCTGCCATCCAGTGTGCCTTGTATGCAATGGTCCAACTGACAAAGACTGCCTCAGCTGTAGCGACATCAAATTTCTCAATCTTCAGACAAAGCAATGTTCTTTTGACTGCCCTGAAGGTTATGTTGGTGATCTTGATACAACCCAATGCAAGCCATGTTCTCCAGGCTGCAAAGAATGCAAAAACAGTGCAGAATGTTTGTCCTGTAGACCAGATTTATTGCTTGTTGGTAACTCTTGTCAAACACAGTGTCCTGCAGGCCAGTTCCGCAGCAAATTAAACACTTGCGAACCATGTGACGGCATGTGTAAGGAGTGTGCACTATCTGCCAGTAACTGCATCAAATGCAAAGATCATGAAGTGTTGAGCGATGGGCATTGTGTCAGTATATGCCCAGCTGGCCAATTTCTGCTGCCAAATACCAAGAACTGTATGCTGTGTCATCCATCTTGCAAAACATGCACAGGGCCTACTGCTGATGATTGCACAGGATGCAGTGCTGCATCTGTTATGGCAAATTCTAGGTGCCTGGCATCTTGTCCTTCAGACTACTTCTTTGACAATGAAGCCCACCAATGCCAACCATGTGACTACTACTGTTCAACTTGCCAGGGAGGTAGGTTTGTGTAACCATGTAACAACAGTCAATACAATGGATGAAACCCAGCTCATCATCATTATTATCAATCTTTATTTATACACAAAATTGTATCATATTTACATGCATTGGTCTTCCTAGGAGTCATGTGAATTTACAAGTTTTAGAGTACATTAACAATAGAACTACATGTACTTAATCAAGATGGATAAAGTACATGTACAAAAAAACCTATACGATCAAGGTTTCTTCAATTTATAATGTGTTAAAAATACATGTAGTCTTTCTCATGCAATGAAGTTTTAAAACTGTTCCAGCTCAACATCTTTCAAAATGCCAACTGCAGTCATTTTCCTCTCTGTACACTGTAGTTGTTGTACATCAAAGTAGGTGAAATTGGTTTGCTTGCAACAACAACGTAATCTTGCCAATTTAGAGATTAAAGACTACATGCAAGCAGAAAAAAATATTGTCCACGTTTTACCTTAATCAGGTCTCATTATTTTTTATTATTTTGAAGGTTTAAAAAACCTGATTATGCAACAACCCCAACAAACAAATAATATGATTGAAGGGCTGGTTGCCAACCAGTTTAATTGACTTTTGAAAATCCTTTTTTGGGGAGAAAACCCATTGAGTTTCTTTGTTTTATGGCTGTTGTTTATTCTCTATTATTGTACGGTTGTGTTTTCTTTGTTTTGTCAGTGGTAGGTTTTAACAGGTTACTACTTTCACCAAGATCGAGACTTTTTAGTAATTGATTCATGGTTGTCATGACCATTTTGATCTTATTACTCTTTACAGGAAATGGTCTCAGAAATTGTACTAGATGTGTTCCACCATTTGTGTTATATAAACACTATTGTATTCGAGAATGTCCCAAGCATGGCTGGGTATTGGACACCAATCAACAGAAGTGCATTGAATGTCATCCATCTTGTTCAAGATGCATTGGACCCACTGCCAATGACTGCATTGCATGCAGTCAACCTGACATGAGCCTTGTTGGATTTTCATGTAAGAAAGAGTGCCCTCATGGAACATTTCAAAATCGTGTGGCAGGGTTTTGTGAGAGATGTCACCCAACATGCGAAACATGCTCAGGGCCTGGTGCAACTCATTGTAATACATGTGCCAAAGATCTTGTTCAAAACAAAACTACTGGAAGTTGTATTTCATTATGCCCACAAGGACAATTTTCTATTGGGGGAAAATGCAGCAATTGCCATCGAAACTGTAGAACTTGCAATGGACCAGGTCGCGTTAACTGCCTTGACTGCCCTGAAGGCAAAGTGTTGTACAATTTCACTTGCATAAACAACTGTCCTGACGGAACATATGCCACTGATAAGGATGGAATCCATCAGTGTCTACAGTGTCATCCAGTGTGCGACACTTGCTATGATTCATCCATGAGCAGCTGCCTCAGATGCACGAAACCACTCTACATTGAAGGCAGAATGTGTGTTATGCAGTGTTCACCCAATCACTTTATTGAGGAGCTCACAAGATCTTGTCATTCTTGTGGGAGCGAGTGCAAGAATAAAGCTAGAGACCACAATCGCTCTGTTCAGTACCCAAATAATGATGCATTGAAATATGTGCTTGATGATTCTCACAAGACCGGTGTGTCAGTAATTGCTATTGCAGTGGGGTCAATTTCAATAGTCATTTTCCTTCTTATATTTGGAATTTTACAGTTTCGATCCAAGAGGAAGCTTAGATACAACATAATTGACAGGGCATCTTTTACAACCAAAAGCGAGGATGAGGATGAGTGTAGTGCTTCTCTCATTGATGGTGAAGAGGACAGAGCTTAAAATACAATTAATTATTTTTAATTATTATTTACTATATGAATTTGATTAATTTTCCACTGGTAGAGTCAGCTTGAATTCTCACTAGTGCTATCTACAAAATAATACAATTTTATACAACGAACTGTACATGTACATGTATATTCTTCAGTTCTACCTGGAAAGATTCAGGGTGACACTGGCATCACATTTGAGACGTTGCCATTCAGGTATCACCGACACATGGTGAGATACTTATAACTTATTTGTGATTAATTTTTTACCAAGATGTTTTCTATGCAATGAGCTTAATTATTGGAACAAGAATGTCTTGAGGGTCAGTCACCCCTGCCAATGCTTTGGGGGGGCGGGGGTTTAATTCATTTTCGTTGGGATAGAGAATTAGGCAGGGGGTGGGGGCTGTTAAATAATGACTTTATTTGCACATTCTACTAACTTGTTTCAAAGTATATCCAACACACTGCACCCAGCAGAAATAAGACTTATTAGAGTCACCATTCTTTGCCTTCAAATGTCAAATCAATCAACACCCAGTATTTAACTGTTTGCTGCTAGTTTGGGTGATAAACCAGCCAATAACAGACAAATGTGACAAGTGATTAACAAAAACTTTAATTCATTTGACAACATAAATGGCAAATGAAATATTTCACTGTCCAGATCAAAATGAAATATTGCATTGGGCACAAAGGTTCGGTAATTCATTCTTTCTTTTAGAAATTTATGATTGTTAAATCAGCGATTACCGGTATGTCTTCATAAATAAAGAAGTTTCAAATTAAATAAATATATGAAACATGACATATAACATTTTAGTAAAAATTATTAATTTTATGTAGAGAAGATCTGTCTAAAAATTAATTTTGGGCAATGACAAAATTGCTCATCTTGCAGCATACAAGTCAACAATAGTAAATTATAAATTAGAATAGTATAATAATGGCTATGTAAGTCATGGAAGAATTTAGTAGATTGTTGAAGAGAAATAAATATATTTTTATACGGAGTTGTTTGCTTGGTTCATTTTGTGCTTGTAATTATGGTCACATTCAACCTCAGTGGTGTAATGTTGTTTATTTTATTTGTGCTTGTCTTGGTTAATGCCAAAGTGATGCAAATAGAAAATGTTAACTTCATGAAGAGCAGTTTTCTCTTGAGTTTTGTGTAACCAAGACTGATTAAAAAAGCACTAGGTTAGCAGTAACATGAATCAGATAATGATAAAGAAGATAATGAATGTGGATGAAACCATTACATATTACGGGTTCAATATTTACAGCCAAACATATCATAATTATTAGCATTACAGTCTATAGTCTTCTTCTAGTAGGATTGTTAGGTTTTATGTTAGGTTACTGTGAGAGCATCGAGACTTGTAAAAAAATGCTCTAAATTTATAATTATTGTTAATTATTAAACGAGCAATCAAGTGAAACTTCTACCCAAATGCCACAACTCACTCAAAGCTTAATAGCGTATTCAGGAGTTAAAAAGTACACTTTGGCCAGTCTTAATTAATTTTTATTGCCTCTCTGCTTAACAAAATTGATGCATTTAACCCTTTCGTTCCTGTTTACGTCAACCGACTTAAAAAGTTCATAATGTTAATATTTGGTCTGTTTCACTGAAATTTTGCCTCAAAAGTGGTCTCGGAAAGATCAGTTCATTTTCAGAATGAAATTGTACTCCCCTGTTATCTATGATATGGTCGACCACCTCTGAAACTTTTGACAATTTTTTGTTTTACACATTTGCAGTGTGAGACATAGCTCATGTTACTCTATTAACTGAGACCTGCAAAATAAGCTATAGTTTGGGGGTATACCTAGCTAGTATGTCTGAAAATTGAGGCATTTCTGAACTTTTTGCCCTTGACGTTTTCAGCCTGTTTATGTCAAAGCCATGATTTCCTTCCCCAATTTTGATTTGAAACAAGAGGCTGCAAGCAGCCTATACTCATGCGCATGCGCATGAAAGTTTTATGATATATTTTAAACATGATAAGATGTCCGATATGAAGAAGAGTTACTCCTTTCATTCAGTCATCGTTCCTACAAACCACGTTCTTTACTATTGAATGTTTTGTAAATGAAGGCTGTACCACAATGAAGCCAGTGATTGTTCTACGTCTTATATATACCTAACGTGAACATTAGTAATGTAAGTAGGGTTGTAGGAGATGCTGTCGTTACACTTCAGTAACACTGTTTTACCGGAAGTGGGAGTAGCCGGAAGTCACTAAACAGGAAGTCTATGAACCGGAAGTGCCAATTTAAAATATGCGTGCATAAATTTGCATGCAAAATCGTGACAAAAAATAATAATAATAAAAAAAAAAGAAAAACAGAGCCCATTTTATAACTCATGCCGCTACGCGCATGAGTAACAAGAACTGCACTCATCAAGACCTTTTGAATGGTATATCATACATGGCCATTAAGGTTGTACTTACGAGTTTGGAAAAAAGGGTAGAAAACCTCAGGAATGAAAGAGTTAATGCCAATTTGATCAATGAGAAAAAGTTACAGTAACTGTATTTCAATTTATGGAAGTATACAAAAAATTGTGAACAAACAGATTTCAAGCAATCAGGGCACACAGTCATGTAAGTATGATTATCATTACACTGTATAACCCGTATGGCCCTGCAAGCCTTTTCTTTGCAAAACTATTGATGAAAGTCCCATATGAGGGCCGTACGCTTTCGCACGAGCAGGGCCAGAAAAAGCCGTACTGCCATACTACAAAAGCGTATGGCCTCGCGTGTTAAAATTTCAAGTAATTTTGTCTCCAAATTGGTCAGCCAAATTTTATTAATTTATTTCAATACTCAAGCAAATTCCCAAGCCATCTAATCAGAACATTTGCATGTTATGCATATTTAGTAGCCAGCAGCTGGCTATTAGGGCTGGCAACTGTGGTACAAAGTTTAAAAATGACTAAAGGACAACAATCATAGGAAGCCATAATCTTGAGGTAATGACCACCTATTTTCCTTGTGTAGCCGACAACCTCAAAGCTTAATCACAACCCTGGTTATAGAACCATATAATGATAATTAAGAGTATTAATGGTTACCTTACAGTCTAGTAAATTCAGATTGATCAGTAGAACCCATCATCTTCTTCAGAGTAATGGATAAGTTCTTTATCAACCTGTAGATTGGACAATAGTTGTTCCATGGTGGGTTGAGGATCTAGTTGTATTTTGCTCATGAGTCTTTCGGCAGCTTCCTGGCTCACTGTCCGCCACTTGTCAATCAAAGCTTGGAGCTGTGTGAGGTCATTCTACAACAATATCGAATGTGAAGTAAATACTGTAGAATTATGTGGCCATTATTGAGAAGTTCAACTGTTTCTATCTGTCATTTTGTATTCACCTTACTACAAAGAAACCTTTACAGTAAATAAGTAGACCGTGTAGAAAAAATGCAACAGCATCAAAAAATGCCTCATACATGTATAATTACAGCATCTTAAGGTTTTGTAAGTATTTTTTTATAAATTTGATGATAATATTCTTTTTAGTTTTTCTATTTTTAGGTAACTAGAAATGTTTCACTGAAAATCTTATCCCACTATCAACAAGTAGAATGGCAAGTTTACAGCAAAGAATACCTTATTCCTATACATCTTGACAAGTTTCAGCTTCCTCAAAGATTCTTCCTTTTCTTGTATTGTTTTGAGTAAACCTTTTTTCCTGGTGAGTAATTCAACAGAATGTTCATTTTGATTGGAGCTCTGAGTACAATTTTTTGTTGATGAAGAGATTCCTGGAAGTGATCCACACAAAGTGCTGTTTTTCACTTTTTCACAATCTTGCTTGTCATGTTTGCTTCTTTTAGGTGTACTGAAAATTTCCTGCAAAGCACAAAATCATAGGTTAAACAGAGTATGTCTGTATGTCATAATTTTATTGTGAAGCAGCGACAGCCAGCATGCAGCTGCCCAATCAGAATTATACATACTGTACCTGTCAGGTCAGATTGACAGGCCACAGTTGATGTGACCTGTGACCACAGTCAATGAAATACATAGTTTTTTAGGATAATAATAAATATACCAGCCTTGTCACATTTAATTTCTTTTACAAAATGAAGACATTACAAAAAAGGATGATCAAGAGCTTTATAGAACTAGCCAGAAGTAGTACCAAAGAATCACATTTACTATGAATATCTTCATTAAAGCAGCTTCACACCCAGATCTATGCCGCAAATTGGTTACAGGCTTACCTGTGTGAGTGAGTGTTTTACTAATCTGTCACGAGTGTGGTGGGGGAGGAGTGAAAGGAGGAAATTAAGAATACTGTAAATGCTTGAATTAGCGCCCAGCTTCACAAAAGCATCCCCCGTCGAATTAGCCCCCCCCCCCCCTAAAGCTTACCCCCTTCTAATAAACACTGCCACCCTTCCTCCCATGTACCACACACAGAGACTTGTGTTTCTACTGAACGATACATTCCAGTTTTGCTATTAAATGTTACAGTTTGTTTTCACTTGAAATAAAGACAATGTCATACTGAGGCTGAAGTTTAAAAAACAAAATAAGCATCCCTTTGAACAGCACCCCCCTCTCGACTCAGCAAATAGACAATATTCGTATTCACGGTATTGAACTAGCATGCAATCGAGGCTCATGCGGGGGAATCTTTTCACATGCAAATATTTTTAATGATATCCCCCCGCATTAGCCTTGACTGTAAGCTAGTTCCAGTTCAATACCGAGAATACGAATATTATCTATTAAATAAGTGCCCTGGGTGCTAATTCAAGCATTTACGGTTACAAAACAAACTAATAAAATATTCACCCTTCGTGCCTCATTTTCCCCCTAGACCCCCCCCCCCCCCCATATCCACCACTGCTAGTGTGCCCTTATAACTAAAATGCAATGTTATACCTGAGTGTAAATAATTTTAGATTGATGTAGCTCAGCCAAAAGTTAGTTGTCATCAAATCTTAACCATTTGCATTATGTTATCTTCATGAGTTGCAGAATCTTCAATACTAGATATTTTTCCTATGATTAACTTATTTTTTTTTGTACCTGGCTGCCCCCCTCATAAGAACGCTTCATCACAGGAGATACAAATGGAGAGGATGGCCTTCGCAGTCCACATGACCCTTTACCAAGTGATGATGTACTCTGTGTAACAAAAGTTTAAAGACACAAATTATTTGGGGTGTGCAGAATAAGGCCCTTTGTGACTTTTGATGTAACATCAAATTCTCCCTGTGTTTCACAAGGGAATACAAGCAATTGGAACGAGAATCTAGCAGTTTATCAGAAGTCTCTTGGGGCTTTTTTTCCAGGCACCCCTTATTTATTTCACTCAAATTAGATACTATAAATTAGAAAACAAACACCTTTTTTATTCTCTCACGGATAGTGCTGAGCAAGAAATGAAACATACATGTAAGAGAATATAAAAATCACCTGCCACATGTCATTAGTTTTAACATTCCTAGGCTGTACTACTGTGTACATGTATTTAAATTTGTGAGTGATTTAGCAAGCAAAAAATAATTTCACAATAAACCACATTTTAACATAAAATGGCAGAGTTGGAAAAACTTAATTTCAACAGCATTCACTCACCATTTGGGCAAGTGACTATAACTGCGCCTATTGAACAATTTGTACTTACCTAGGAGATTTGACACTTGCCTGGGTGAGTGGATGAGTACTAACTACAGTCATGTTAACTACCTGACTGTATATAACTGTAGATTGAATTAAAGGGGCTATGTCGCGAGGATGGTGAGTGAGGACTGGGTACTAACAACTTGAAAAACGTCTGGTGGCTTTTTATCAAGTTGGCGGCCATTACTGTCGAATTCGCTGCAATCCGTTCCATCCTGTCGTATTGCGTGGAGAGATAGATCTCAAGTTTACAAATTAGTTAGAGTATTTACTTGGCTAGACTTCTGGTAAATTATTTCTGTGATTTGTTAGTCATACCTTCGAAAAATTTGATGTCTTCCAGTAGTGGTGGAAGTTGGGGAGGAATTTAAAAGCGAAATCGATCGTGTGTTTGTTTACCTTGCGTGGTTCGACACGAGTGCAAGCGCGATAAAACTTGCCGCGATCCAGAAATTTGACATGTGTGATGTCACCTCATGACAGGAACTCATTGCGCAGACTCACCTTGCAACATAGCCCCTTTAATAGGTGTGTTGTTCAAAATACGTTTTTGAGGTCAGGAGAAACATTCATTATACATTAATTATTATAGTTATGCACCTTTAAGGTTACAGTGTACCTTCGGGGGTGTCTCCAGTATAACAGCTCTAGTGTCTTAAGATTACACTTAACATACCTAAACCCAGATATCAAATTAAAGCTTATAGAGCTGGCTATCTAAATATGGAAACCATTTGGTAATAAAGTGAATTGTCGAATTTTTTACGACGTCTAAATTCGAACGTCCGAATCAGCTTTAAAACGCTATAACTCAAAGCGATTATTGTATTTTGCTAATTTGATTTGTTCTCGGGTTTCCGGACACTAAGCGCTAAAAAAAACGTGTTGGCGATTTCCCATATTCAATTGCAATGAAAAGTTACAGAATATTTTCGAAAAAGGGAGAAAAAAATTGGAATGATCGCACGGAAATGGCTCTTGACGAAAAAGTTTTCGGAAATAAGAAATTCGCCGACACGTTTTTGTTGACTATATGTTGGCCTAACTTCTGTCCAAATTTGAGGAAAATCGAACAAATTTCCTTTGAGTTGTAGCTCTTTAAAGTGTCCCCAACAAGCGAAAAATTAACTTTGAGAAAACAGCGCTTAAAAAAACTTATCGCCTCATAAACAAACTCCGCCCACAAAAGTTATCCTGTCATTTCTCCGTCAATTTTCACTATTTTTCGATAATTTTTTTTTGGAATGAAAGTTCATTCTGTAAGCTTTATTTTGACGCCAAAAAAAAAAATTCGATAAATTTTCGATCTGAAGGTACACTGTAACCTTAAAATGAGAGAAAATTCATTGTTTAACTACACTCAGACATTTATATAAAATTTTGCTTTTTCGTGTTAATTGACAGGTTGCTGATTATAGATTTATATGTGAGCCTAAAATTTAAACAATCTAATACCATTCTCTAAATTTATATTTTTATTATTATTATTATTATTATTATTATTATTATTATTATTATTATTATTATTATTATCATGTGTTCTCTATTATTATTATGTGTTCTCCATGGGGGCCGGGTCCAAACCATGGACCTAGGGCACCCATGAGGCGCTGTGTGGAGGCCACACTACTCAGCATTACAGGGAAAGGGTCTTGCCCAGGATGTTGGCTGTCCCAAGTAGTGCGGTTTTCTGAATTTCGCAGAGGTTGATGTTGCCAGGGATGCCAGTGACTATTTTTCCTATGCCTTTCTTGATCATCCCCAGTGCGCCTACTACCACAGGAATGGTTTGAGTTTTCGTCTGCCACATTCTTGCTATCTCAAGTTCTAGGTCTTTATATTTGGATTATTATTATTATTATTATTATTATTATTATTATCTGTCAATGCTTTGCATATTCATGAGTTAAAAAGGGAACCATACAATGTGACAGACACCCTCATCATCACTGAGTACCTTAGGTGTTGTTGAAGCTGTAATCCTTGGGGTGGTGGGTGATTTGGGTTGCAGCATGTTACAGATCCTATAGTAGCAAAACATTTTTTTTATTTTCAGAAAAGTATACATCTAAGTTCCAGGGCTGTAAGTAATTTTTAAACTGGGCAGGAAAGTGAAGAAAGTACTGTAGCCGGGACTCAAACACAAGTCATAAATTAGCCCTAGAACAGGACCCTAGACCTTATTGACAGCCTTGTAAACTAGAAATGTGTCTCACAGAACCTCGCGAACCTCGAGGGAGGGTGCAGCGCAAAATTTTAGTGATGGGGGAGGTATGGATGACATCAGTTTGAGCTTTGTCGAAGTTTTGTTACTAGGCAACTGCAGGACACCAATATATATAAAGCCAACCCACGATTCCACCACCCTAAAGCTATCCATGTGTGACAAATTTATAAACCTCGCTTCACGAGGAACAACCCAGGGCCCAAACTTCAAGTCAAATACCCAACATTTCACTGACCTTTCCTTCTTACCTCTGAAGAATTACAAATACAAATACATTCACCGCTAAAGGCCTCCAGAAGAAATGGTTTGCCCCTTAAGAATTTCATGGAAATGTGTTTACCCCAGAAGGGTAGATACTTCAGAAGTATTTTGTGAGAACAGCATATACCTCCCACAAATTCCATGGAATCTACATGTATGTTCACCCAGCTGTTACGTTCACCCCTGAAGAATTACATTTATTTAACAATATGGCTGAAGAATTAAGTTCACTATTCCTCACCAGGGGTAGGGGGAGGTGGGAGGTGATGCGTCTAATTAATGCAATAGAACATTTTGGAATTTTCATCCAAAACCTCAAAAGAACTGAGTGAACTCGAGAATCAGGCTATAAAGAGTAAGACAAATGAATTCAAAAAATTGAATTCCCAAGGATGCGTGACACTTATAAACAAGAATTTGAAGTAGAAATAAACATATTGGGAAAAAAAAAATAAAATATTTTGAGAAAGTGTCAAGTTAATTTAAAACAACGACGTTTCGGGCTTGGCCCTTCATCAGGTTGATCAAAACATTTTATTTTATTTTTCCAATAAGCGTTACCCTGGGTGCCAGAGGTGTTTATTTTTTAGTGAAAACGGCGAGTTTGAGCGGCGAAGCCGCGACAACGAGGCGCAACGCGAGCTTCTTACCGTTTATGCGATTAATTTCACTCATGATATTCAGAGAAAGGACCTCTGGATCCAGGGTGAATAAGCTTAAGCTTATGTTTATTTCTACTACAAGAGTAAGTTTGATCAGCATCTAGTCTAAAATGAGCAGGTCAAAGAAAAATTGTTGAAGATAACAGTTCAATATTTAAAAACTTAAGTTCGTGACAGCTATTTTCGTGGCGTAATTACAAGACTTACCTCAAACTTTTTTCAAAATCCCCGCCACAACATCCGCCATGTTTGTTAATTTGCCATTCTCGACCCCAGAGCTCACGGTCTTTTTTGGGGGGGGGGGCCGCGCGACCGAAGAGCTCTGGGAAACCCCGCGCACGCGTAGCCAAAATCTGGCTATATGGTCTACAGGGCGCATGCCCAGCAGTCCAAAAACAAAATGGCGGGAGCCTTGGAATGCTAGGAAAGACTACGATTTTTTCAAAAAAATGAACAGAAAGCAATTATTGAAGCCGTGGTCTGTAAAAAAGGATGTTTTAGGTGTTTTACCCACAGGATTTGGCAGTAGTGATAGTGATAACGGACCTCCTGTGTTACGAGTAAGCCAGAGTTGGCAACTCAGACGTCGAAATGCGGTTAATTTTCCACCCTCTTCAATTCAGACCTCAATTCAGAACGGTGACCGACACAGACTTATGGTTTCGTTTCCACTTTTTAACGAGTGGTCAATATAATTTACCTCTAGATGACATATAAAAACAATGAAGCCATTGCACTGTTTATGTTTCGTTCCTTCAATAATATGTTACCACTATTTTTTTAATGATTTTTTTAATACAAGGTCATCCTCACGTTTATCGACGTTATATAAATTATCTTATCTTATCCTCAGACATACACAAACCCTAATTACATACCAGTTGTATTAAATACTCAGTAATATAGAATGACATAAAAAATCTAAGATTAAAATTCATATTCTCCTCAAAGAAATAATAACTATACATTATATAATAAAATTGAAATGGACAAAACATCCATAAAAAATCATGATACAAAATCCCCATGCAGTTTTAGATATATATATATATATATATATATATATATATATATACAATGTGCCCTCCCGGTTATTACCATAATGGCTTTATATATATCTGTTATGTAACTCTTGTAATTTGTATTGAAGACTGATTGATCGATTGATTGATTACCTGCACATATAGTGTTGTCTGCAAGATTTCAAGTGATAAATTGTTGAATTCCTAGTGTTTCAGGTCCAAAAATCTATATTTATGCAAATTGGCCAAGAAGGAAGACATCAAAACGTCATTCTCTTTTAAGCCCAGAATTCCAAACAGACTTGCCCTTTCGTTTCCATCATCTAGACATACTCAGAGTGTTCTATGCAAGATTTCAAGTCCTTTGCTTTAATTCCTGGCTTATGAGGTCCAAAAAGGTCGTGTGTCGATCCCAACCCGTTTTAAAAGGTCTGACTAAAAATGTCATTGTGTTTTCACATCTAAAGTCACAAAGGTGACACACACAAACTTCCCCTGTGGTTTCCTACATGTGCACATAATTAGTCTGCTTTCTGGAAGTTTTCAAGTGATTTCCTTGAATTCACACTTTTTCAGGTCCAAAAAGCTATGTTTATGCAAATGAGCTAACAAGCAATGTGTGGTTCCAGAAAATATCCATACCTCCCCCACGGAGGATTTTTTCAATTTGACCCCCCACCCCCCACGAATTTCCGTTCCAGAGGGTCTCGCCGGACACCCCCCACCCCCTCGGAAATTCCTCGATTTTGCCACATGGTCCCCATACCCCCTGGAACATTCCTTAAACGAATAAATGCAAAAATTAAGTTATTTCTTTTTATTCTATCATCTTGCTCCTTTTATAAATCTCCAGCCGTTAAGTGTACACGTAGATTTTAAAACGTATTAATCGCAAAATAAATATTTTCTTACGGTAAACTTTTAAATATGAACATTCAATTTGCCCGCATCACATTCAATACTAATTTTTATCGTGCATTGAAAATATATCGAAAAAAACATATTTGTTAGGTTCAGAATGAACTTGTTGGGCTATGAGGCGTCAGAGCTGTGTGATAAACTTTCAGAATTTTCCCTAAAATGAACACGGCAAAGTCTAGACAATATGCAAATACGACCTGTTAATATTGAAGTGTTAATTAACAAGCAAACGAAACCTAAAATGTATCTCATAAAAGCTCATCATTAGATTCAATCATTAAAGGAGACTTTCACTCAGGAATAAAAAAAAAGACTGAAGGTAAGGCGTTTAAACAATTTCCAGATGTTTTACACGGTTGACTTTTTAATTTATGCATTGTCAACACAACATATCAAATTACTCTACCCGCACGCTAATTAGATTTATGCGCACACATAATTTTAACTTTATAGACAAACTTCTAAAAATACACGAGTATTAATTTCCTTGATATTTTGGTATATTGCAGGTACGAAATTTAAAAGAAGCCATATATTTGTGAGCAACAAGATATGCGAGAATTTTGGAGTGTCTACACTTCAGCAGAGATAATTTGAAAGCCACTAGTTGTCACGCAATATTTTTTAGATCTTCCTTTAGGAAACAATCTCATCAGTGAAGTCATATGCTTTGTCCTTGTAGTTTACATTTAAAAGGTAATTCAATATTGTTGAACCATGCATGAAACACATTTCACAAACCTTACGCAAACTTAACAAACGTGAGTAATTGCATCGCCGCTCTTAATGTATATATACAGCTGAATATTCTTCAAAACAAACGCCCTGGCGAAACGTTTGCCAGCCGGTCAAGACATCTTCAAAATAGTCCCATTATTTGCAAGCATTTTATAAATACCCTTAGCCTATCCAAACTATTTTTTAAAAAATGATAAGTGGTTCAGAAAAGCTCTGTGAGCGGTGCGAAAAAAAATATAAAAAAAGTGCTGCTTTCAATTTGTGTATAAAAAGCTTGACCAGCTGCCAGTCACATTTAGCCACAGCAAGATAAAAATAATAGTCAACAAAACTTAAGTGACGGCACAGAGTGATCACGAAGTATTTTGAGATTTCATAGAGCAAAGGCTTTTTACACATACACCTGCAAAGGTTTTGCGATATATTTTTTTAAGCGGAATGAATTATCGGAAATAAATATTTCTACAGAAGGCTGAGACAGCTACCCTAATTAGCGCCACGTTTGGCCTGTTAAATATGGAAATGTCGCGCCTTTTTGCTGTCGCAGAATAAAACACTTTGTTTATCGATAGTAATCTTCCGCTATCGTTCGTGTGAAAAGCTGATTCAACCTTTGGAATTTGACACGCAAACATGCAACGTTTGATGATAAGCCGATTACTGAATTAGAACATGTTTTTTCTTCGCGTACATGTATTTCCGCTTTGATACAAGCAACAGTCTTGCTCGCGATGCGAGCAAAACTGTTGCTCTATTTCTTTTCACACACTTTCACTAGGGAGCCTGTTTGCAGGCACATCATTTGAATAACGCTAGGAAAAAGGTATAATTACTTTTATTGAATTTTGCGGGAATGAACAGTGAACGGAAGTGCACTTACGTCGCTTCACGTCTAATGCGAGGGGACTGGGGACAACTTTGTGGTCGGCCATTTTGTTTGTTTGTAATCCATATCGAACCAATATCTGCATCACGCTGCTCAGAAGCGCTGTCTTCCATATCCGAAGTCGAAACAATAACGGAAAAATATGAAAACGAATCATTCATTATTTCTGCTTGTCAAAGTTTCAACTGTTTTGGCAATCGAATAAGCACGTAAGTATTTTTCGATTTGCACATTTTCAAAACGATTTCGAACCCCCTGGAAAGTAAACTGTTCGTGTAACCCCCTAACCCCTCGGAAATTTAGCGCTTTCAGACCCCCCTCCCCCTCGGAATTTCTGTGATCCTCCGTGGGGGGGGTATGGATATTTTCTGGAACCACACAATAGGTCAAATTGTCATTCTCTTTAAGGACCAAAATTGCGATTGCCAACAGATACAGACATCCCCTTTCATTTTCATTAACTACACATACTCAGAGTGTTCCATGCAAGATTTCAAGTTATTTGTTTTAATTCCTGGCTTATGAGGTCCAAAAAGGTCTGTGTGTCGATCCCAACCCGTTTTAAAAGGTCTGACTAAAAATGTCATTGTGTTTTCACATCTAAAGTCACAAAGGTGACACACACAAACTTCCCCTGTGGTTTCCTACATGTGCACATAATTAGTCTGCTTTCTGGAAGTTTTCAAGTGATTTCCTTGAATTCGCACTTTTTCAGGTCCAAAAAGCTATGTTTATGCAAATGAGCTAACAAGCAATAGGTCAAATTGTCATTCTCTTTTCAAATCAAAATTGCGATTGCCAACAGATACAGACATCCCCTTTCATTTTCATTAACTAGACATACCCAGAGTGTTCCATGCAAAATTTCAAGTTATTTGCTTTAATTCCTGGCTTATGAGGTCCAAAAAGGTCTGTGTATTGACCCCAACCCGTTTTAAAAGGTCTGACTAAAAATGTCATTGTGTTTTCACATCTTTAAGTCTCAAAGGTGACACACACAAAATTTCCCTGTGGTTTCCTACATGTGCACATGCTCAGGCTACTGTCTTGAAGTTTTTAAGTGATTTCCTTGAATTTACACTTTTTCAGGTCCAAAAAGCTATGTTTATATGCAAATGAGCTAACAAGCAATAGGTCAAATTGTCATTCTCTTTTCAGCCCTGAATTGCGAAAAGCAACAGATACAACCTCTTCTTTCATTTTCCCATATCAATACACACTCAAAGTGTCCCATGCAAGATTTCAAGTCGTTTGTTTTAATTCCTGGCTAATGAGGTCTAAAAATCTGTGTCCCAATTCGTATAAAGGTCTGACTATTAAATGTCATTGTGTTTTCACATCTTAAGTCTCAAAGGTGACACACACAAACTTCTCCTGTGGTTTCCTGCATGTGCACATACTCAGTCTGCCTTCTGGAAGTTTCCAAGGATTTCCCTGAATTCTCACTGTTTCAGATCCAAAAAGCTATGTTTATGCAAATGAGCTGATAGGCAATAAGTGAAAATCGCATTCTCTTTTAGCAGGGGTGGGAGTCACAAGACAGTCGTCCTCTTCTTTCTTCTTCGTCATTTTGGGGCTCTTGCTATTGATCTTCGGCGTCCTCTAGTAACCGTTAGCCAACCTCATTTGCAGTTTTCTTGATGACAAACGTTGACGATCTATTGCCGACATACTATAAATAGTCATAGAACACTTTAGCAAAAATTATAAACGCAGTTAACATTGGCTAGGGGACTGATTAACACCGATACAACAGTGCGACGTCACGATTTTCCCTTGATTTAGAACAAAGGTTTTTGAAATCACATATGCCCTTTGCCAGTCCAGTTATTTTTCTGAAGTATTTCCTTCGTATCTTGGTCGCGGTCGGAAGGACGTCTTTCGTCTTGATACTTCGATCTTCCCGATTTCGTTTAGCGCTTGCAGAAGATTTTCTCTTTCCGATGTGTTCCCGAAAAAATCTCTTCGATCATAATAGTTTAGAAGACGTGAATTACAGCGACAGATTTTAACATTCGCAACTTGCACGGCTTTTTCGAGGTTTCGCTCGATTCTTCTAACTTTTTGCGCCGAGCCAAAACTTGCCCGTCAGGTCCGGCCTGCCCAGGAAAAATTGCGCCGTTTGTTTCAGTTTTGGCGCGTACAAAAATGAACCAATCGGATGCATTTGCATTGTTTCACCCGAAAACCAATCGCAGCTAACTCTGACACAGGCTTCCCCAGAGCTCTTCTCTCCCTCGGTCATGCGCAAAAGAGAAGAGCTCTGGGGTCGAGAATGTTAATTTGCGCGAATCTAAAGCGGTGACGACACAATCGGCGCATGAGCAACCAACCTCGTACCCAGGGCCTCTCTCACTTCAACATTGATGCAACGTCATTAGTACCCAGTCTGTCGTCAACCAAGTTACTTTCGGCGAAAGAGAAAGGGATGTAAATAGCGAAGATAATTGACGACAAAACTTGGAAAATGTTATCCGATAGAGAGAAAGAAGGGTGCAAAACAATCCTGAAGAAACTTACTCAGCAGGATTTGGTAACGCTCACGGATACAGTAACCAACCGCATAGTGACTCCGGAAAATACAAGAGGTAAATAAGCTTATAACTCCATGTTCAAATTTTGTAGCTTTCATTCCTACCACTACAATAGGTCTGTTCGTGAATTTGCTTATGTATTACGATGTAGTAGTAAACGGGTTTTGTTTTTCTTTTCCTATGCAGACACCAGAAAGATCATTTTGCACTTCGCTGAATTAAAAAATCTTAAATGTTGTATAATTAAACTTGTAAAGCAGATGGGTTTACAACTTGTACAGTCATATAACCTTTCAAATAGCTGTCTGTCTGTCTGGGAAGATTCGATTCATAAAAAATAAAAATATGGGCAGTTTGGGTGCAATTTGTCTAGATGACAATCAAAAAACGGTATCAGTGGTATCAAATTGCCATTTTTATGAAGCTTTTGGAGTCAATGGGTTATTATAAAACAAGTTGGGGGACAACATTTGAAGGAAAAACCTAGAAGAGAAATGTACATGGTGGACTAAAGATAGGAGTATATGGGGCAGGGCTGAAAGTTTATCAATGACTAATAACTAGTTACAACAGCCATGCATGTGAATTTATCTTGAATTTGCAACTGCCTTCTTTCCATGCATAGCCCACTGCTTCAAAGCTAAATAATAACCCTATGAGGAAAGAGTTTGTACCATACATCCAACATTGGATGTAGCCCCCTTTATCCCCGAAGTCAAAATACAAATTCTCCTTTCTTGTCCCCATATATAGAAGAAGAAGTGGGGAGAAGTTGTTAAAATATCAAGAGAATTCATCTCCAAGAGTGATCATATCCTGATGATCTATCTGATTGATTAAAGGGATACTGTTTCGGCTGTTAAATCATGTTTTCATGATTATGGCCAGGAGCTTGCTTTAAGCTTGCTTTATCATCTTTAAACAGGAAGAAAAAAATCCCCAAAAGGGATGATTAAGCAAAGAAATGTTAGTCAAAGAGACAAGGGAAGTCTTTTTTTGTTGGAGGAGTAAGTTGGGTGCTACACAGAAACTATCCCCCCTCACCCCTTATCAAACGAGTGGTTGTACACTTTAGACTACAAGTTATCCCTGTTTTGGCCTGGAAAGGAGAAATGGTTGGAGAGGGGGTACAAGGGCATGTTGCTTGACTTTTTGCGTGACTACTTTTTGTGTAGGAGCTATGGGAATAGAGGGGGTGGTTGCCTGGTGGTTGCGCCCGAGGTCTGAACCGTTACCCTTTTATATAATATTTTTGGGAGAAAAGGTACTCCTTTGATACATCTTCTATACCAAATTGAACATCATTCACAGCAGAAACTCTGTAATCCTGCAGTGTGCTTTTGGAATGAACTTAATCAACCCTGTTGTGTACTGGCGTTAGAATGAGTAAATCAAGGCAACATTTGGTGTGTTTCTTCGAGACACCTTGAAAAGGTCATTTTTGATAGTTCCAGACTACTGTTTTTTATACTTTTTTCAGAGGTACGCACAGGACTTTTTTCAGAGGTACGCACAATCAATTTTCAAACACCCTCTACCTCCCCCTCCCCACCCTCAAGTCGCAAATCTTTCATTTTATTTTTCGACTTTTTCAGGTACGCACATACGTACGTGCGTACAGATAGCTACACCCCTGATTAATTAATTAATTGACTGTCATGGACGTCATCAGTTATTTCGCTCATTTTGTTACTGCAGTTAACGTCGAGAACACAACTGTCCGTGATAAAACAGGAGTAGAATATACTACGGAAAGACGAGCAGAGCGAACGATTTTCAAATACCAAACTCTCCAAGCACATGGCATGAACACTGACTTCAGTTTTATTTAGACTTTTCCGCGCGTGCTGCAATGTTGCGATATTGCGACATTTGGAACTACAGTTGTATTTAAATAGCTGACGCACATTTTCTATTAACGGCTATTCACTGATGAAGGGACAAAAGTCCCGAAACGTCTGTATTTTCAGTTTCAAAAGCGCCTAAATAACATTTTTCACTGAAAACGTCCAGAACAGACAACTAAATGTTGGAAATGTAGCAAGTTACCCTTGACAACAACATAGTTTTGATGGCAAAACTTTGTCACCCACCAAACTCTGCTCATGCATTACTCAACTGATAATTGCAGTATGGCATCAGATGTTGAAGTTCTTCGCAAAGCATTACCATGTGAGTCAATACTTAATGGGCGAGTTTTTGGAACTATTTGAATAGCTGACACGCGTTTTCAGTTAATGGCTATTCACTGATAAAGGGATAGAAATATGGTGTCGACCTTAATCACGCAAGCAAATCGATACTTTGATCCGCGAGTCACCGCATTATCTTACGTGAAAACGAGGCCGCCAAATTTGAAAGCGAGGTAATTGGATAACAGATAATTGGATAATTGATTTTGAGATTTCAAACTTGAAAGCGAGGTAATTGGATAATCATTTTTTTTTCGCTATACACAAAATTAGGCTCACGGTCTCCTCTCGTCGACCGCAATTACCATACCCCATAACAAAGGAAAATAAAATTTGCACCAAGGACAAAATTGCACCACAACATATATTTGGTTACATTTGGCAAAATCACATGGAAACCCTTTAAGCATTGATATTTTATTACAGAGAGAAATTTGGTGAAGTTGGTCGCTGTTGGGGCTTAAGGTGGCTCCATATAGTTTTTTGGCATGCAAAGCATGGGCATGAAAATGGCGCGAACGCATGTTTGTTTATTTTGATGACGCCACAACAATAAAGAGATTTTTACAGTAGCTAAAACATTTTATTGCATGCATTCCACACAGTAAATTTTTATAAAAATTGACAAATTGGTAGGATTTTCTTGGTTCGTGATCACACAAAAAAGACAACAATTTTTGTACATACACAAACCCAATAAAATGTAAAAAGTGAAAAGTGAGTAAATTGCCAAAAATTATGTACATTCTTTTTATGACTTTGTCAGATTAGACTTATTGAATGTTGCTTCTGTTTCATACATACATACATACATACATACATACACTTTATTTTACAACGCTAGCCACTACAACTATATACAATAGCTGGTTTCCAAGCGGGGCATTTAACAAAATTAATATGTATATTACAAAATAAAATAAAAACAATTAGGAGAAAATATTCAGCACCAAAAATCATGAATATTTACTGTGTAAAAACCGAGAAAATCTGTTGAGAGGTTTGCTAGCCTTGAACAACAAGCCCAACAACTCAATCATTGGTTGCCATGGTAACGACACAAGACTGCCAAATTAGACTTCTCCATAAATGAGAAAGCCTACATGTAAGCTACGTGTATGTATAATTTTATATTATGCCTAGTATCATGAAACAAATTCTTGAAAGACAGCAACGAGATTGTGTATATTTTATTTGGAAGACTGACCAATAACTATAAAGAGCCACCTTAAGGGTTACACCCAGTACAAAAACAGAAAAACAAAAAAATTTTGTTAAAAATGTTATGCAAAATTATGGGATGATCCCTGTTTATTTTTATCATACTTTGCAGAGGCAGTGGATGCCATTTTAACATACAGTCATACTGCATCTCAGTTACTGAGAAGAAAAAAAGTAAAAAGGGAGCACATTTACCAGTACCTGGCTGAAAATGGCATCATTGAACCCGTTACATCAGACAAACCAAGTTTGATTAGAAGGGTATTGCTGTTTTGGGGTAGTTCACAAGAGGTAGGTTGCAAATCTGAAACAACTCAAATATGGAGAAGAACCCAGGGTTTTTTTTAGAACATGAGTGTGTTGTAAGCCCCATGATTATCCTTGTAATTTCATGAATGACTAGACAACTTTTGAAGAACTTTATAGTGCAAACGTTTAGAAGAATATTTATTAGTAGTTGTCACTCTAAATACACTGTTAGTAATTTACACATTAATTGTACTTACAGCTGTAGATCATTAACAAAAACAATAAAAAGAAGTTTGTAACTATGCACATATAACAGCTTCTGTGTCAGAAACATTGGCAGTGTTATTAATAATATATATCAATAACAAAATTCTTGATTGTGATAAGTCATCTGCATGCCTATTCATTAATTATTTGCAGTCATGTGGGTGTTCAATATTACAATTACGTTTTGTAATTGGACACTGTTGTATGTGCATCAATCAGTCGCACTAAAATGGGTTGTTTCCTTGCTGTTTTCAAAACTAACAGAAAATATCCTTGAAATTTTTTAGTACAAAAAGTCCATATGAGACTTTTAATGTCAAATTATGTTACAATTAACAATAGTAATTGGACAGAATGGAGTACACTTCATAATGGTAATAGGACTGAGTGGAGTCCAATTCGGTCTATAATCATACGAGTGATTAACAAAATTGGACAAAGCGGGAGTCTGATTTGTTTAATCACGATGATTAAAAAACATAACAATTGAGTGTGTTTTTGACCGAGATGCATGCACGGAAAAAGAATAGTGTGCAAATGACACGTACTATCCAATTACATCGTCCAATAACAAGCATGACGTATAAACTGTCCTATTAATGCTCTAATCGGGCCTGCTGATAATTCAATTTCATGTCCTACAATTCAGGGGTAATCGTGCTTGTAATTTCAAATCATCCTCATGCTAGGTGTTTGGCCAATTTGAAATTTCTCACCTTATTACTCCCAATATACTAATAATTTGAGTAAAAAAAGTGCTCTGTTGTGTCCCCATTTCAGGACAGTGATGGTGAAAATGAGGATCTGGTGGAGAATGGTAGAGAGCCCATAACAGGAGCATCAAATCCCAAAATGACAGTTGGTAACAATGTGCAGAACCCTTCATGTGGTATAAATGTTGATGGACAACAGTTGGCAGAATATTTTGTACCCTGGTTCTACAAAATCTTGAACTCTTTCAATACCTCACCAGATGATGTATTGCGAGATTGGGGTCCACAACATTTTTGGGCAGATGCTAAATGCTCTGTTCTTATGGTATCAGATGGGCAAATGCATGATGAATGTCTAGGATCATTAGCGGTCAGCGAAAAATTGCGTGAACTGGTGTGCAAAGAAAAACTACTCTTTAATGCCAATGTTTGTGGAGCAAAGGGTCAAATAGATGCTTATGGACTTGTCAAAATATCAGTTGGAGGCACTGTTCACAGATTTTCCAGTTGCCTAGGCATTTTTGAACAATCGTTTGGACTTATTCGGGACCCACAGATGCAGAACAACTGGAAAATAAAGTTCACTGATCTGAAGTTAAAGGCACAGCAACAACGTGAAGTGGAAGGGTACAGCAGGAAGGCCATAACATAGAAGTATGAACTAGATGCAAAAAAATATTAAAATATAATGCTACAAAATTGCTTGATATCATTTAATCAACATGCATGCAGCCTTGATTAACAAGCTGTGAAACACTGCTCTGGTTTTGTTGGCCTGAAAACAAAAACAGTAAAACAGGACAGCTAAATCTAAGTGAAAGAAAAAAATACATTTAAAATTCATCATACATGTAAGGAAAAAATGAACATTTCTTTTTTTTTTCGAGTTTTTTGGGCAAGTGAATTTTTCTAGGGTCCTGGATAATCATATCTTGGTGTCAATTTTTAATTAAGACAAAATATTAATTTGTAATATTATTAATTATAGACCTGTATTTGTCTTTAAAAGTATTAGATTAACTTTTGCATGTTAAATGAATGTATATATCATTTGAGGTAACTTCTGAGGGCATAGGCTTACCATTCTTGTCTGCTTGAGTGGTATACTGTGCATTATTTTTGTAATGGGTGTATTGGTTTATCAAAATCGCCGTTAGTTACTATAAGAGGCAAAATTTACAGCTTTTTACACAGGATGCCTGTGACAAACCACGTTGAAGTTTTGGTTGATCATTCTTCCTCGTCGTCACAAATCGCAAATTTTTTTTTAAGTTTCCCGTAACCCGCGGGACGTCTCGAGAGAATTCCTGTGTTCACATCATAATTCACTTAACTGCTCATGTATTTAAATGGCAAAAGTCTACAGTTTCCACCCATGTGGGAGACTAAACAGCTTGAGCATGATTGTGCATGGGCGTGCTTGGTCCTTCTTGTTTCAGTTGGCGATCAAGCTGTGTACAGCTTCTTGTTTGTAAGTATAAACAGATTGTGACTGTGGGTAGCCATTCAAAGTAAATGCTTACATCAACCAAAACATCCCGCATGAACGCCTCCAGGCGTTTTGATAAATTTATGAAAGTGAAATAAAGACTCAAAATTACTGTCATGTTGTTTTCCTTCATTTAAGTGTTTATTTGGACGATTTGAGGCTCGCAAAAGCAATATTTTTAAAATAACAGTTTGTCTCCCTCACATTTGTAGTTTGATAAACTGATACATCCATTACAAATGCCAAGTACACCACTCAGATGGAGAATAGAAATCGAAAGGCAGAACCACAGCAACAATTCAATGATAGTGCCGGATCTGGCAAACATATCCTTAATACAGCAAGGAGAAGAGATTGAGACAGACATGAGATAAAAAAAAGAAACAGAATATAAATTATTTACTCTATTATTATATTAAGCTTGTGCTGATCAGTGATCTTATTTAATATGTGAAAATAAAAAAAAATAGAATAAGAAAAAATAGGAAAAAGGAAAGCTTTAACTTAAACTATTCCTATTAGGTGGAAAAAGCCTTTTGCAATTCCAGTGCTAGACACGCATATCTAGGTGCCAGTAACTTATTGAAAAACAATCACTATAGCTGTAAATTTCACAAAGTTTAAAACTGTAGCTTCAGATATATTTTTACCATTTCTCATGAACTCAGCTATTCATTGGCTGTGTTTTTGAATTAATAAGACAATGATGTTCACTTGATTGTAGCTGTAGTAGACAGGATAACTGAGCAATTTTTTTTGTCGAAATGTTTTTCCATCAAGGTCATTATTTTCTTGATGGGTATAAAAAATAGAAATAAAAACAACAGAAAAATGAAAATACTCAAAGATTTAATGCCATACAGTACATAGAGGAGAATTATTATTTTGCACAATCTTCCTGAATTACAGCATACAGCAATATTTATGTGGATAAATTGAGTACTTTTTGTCAAATAGTCAACAACTATAATTTTAGTATACAGCTATTTCAATTAACGTTGTCGGATGAAAAGGGCGAAAAGCCAAGACCGCAAGGTAGTATGGGATTTTTATTCAATGGCTTTTAACCCTAACCCATACTACCTTGCGGTCTTGGCTTTAAGCTTTCAGCCGACAACGTTTATTGAAATGGCTGTATACTAAAACACTGTGAGATAATATGCCACGAAAATGATGATTTTAAAGGCCGATCTACACGGCACAACTTTGTCGCATGCGAATTTTTGTATCGCGCGCAGCCAACCTCGTTCCCAGGGTCTCTCTTCTTCCCGCCTCCTGGAGCGAGAGAGAGAGAGCTCCAGGAGGGCGGGAAGAAGAGAGACCCTAGGCAAAAGTTGTGC
The DNA here is from genome assembly GCA_022457155.1 of Cladopsammia gracilis. NCBI lineage: Eukaryota > Metazoa > Cnidaria > Anthozoa > Scleractinia > Dendrophylliidae > Cladopsammia > Cladopsammia gracilis. The sequence continues at coordinate 638,505 of JAJGOT010000194.1, forward strand.
CGTGTAAATCGGCCTTAACTGATTTTTTTCTGTCCGCAATTACAATTTTCGCACGCAAATTGCTTGCAGGTAAATAGCACCCGGGAGGGGGGGGGGGGGGACTCCCATATAAAAATGACTGGGGTGCTCGTCGGAATTTTCGAAAAACACCCTAAAAGGTCCCAGAATCTTGTTTGATGGGCGTGGCGTAAAATAATTTTTACCCCTAAAAGGTACCAATTCTCAAACAACACATGTCATATTCTGTCATTTTTTTTCGGCTCATACCCTAAAAGGTACCGCGATAATTCTAATGGTAATCATTTTAGATGTTAGTACCCTAAACGGTACCAATCTACAAATCTTGATCCCTAAAAGGTTCGACGAGCACCCCATCATTTTTATATGGGACTCCACTCGCCCTCCCCCCCCCCCCCCCCCCCCCGGGAATAGCACTTGCTAAAATCCACTGTTTTATAGTATATACTAAAGATTTGTAAACAATATTTTTGGTAAGTTTCTTTGTCGCTTGTAGATTTGCACCTTTGTTAGTCGGGATATTTTCAGTAGCAGTAACAACATCGTATGTTTAGGAAGTTTCAATTTTTTTTGCTTACAGCAAGAACACAGATTCCATTGGTAAGAACAGTGGCAATCACCGGAGGGCCCCTCGCTTTAGATTTGTGGTAAATTTGCAGTTCATTGCCAGAATTATCGTCGCAGAATTTGACATTCATAGTTGACCCTTCAAGAGCAGAACTTGCGCCGATAATAAATATTGATGTCCGTCTTGTCAGCATTACAGCCGGTGCCCGTTTTAATAGTTGTTGTTTTCTTCTTTTTTTTTTTTTTTTTTTTTCGCCGTGGGGTATATGTTTTGAAATGAAAAGTAGAAGACATGCTTCGATTGCTTTCATACTTCACAAATATTGTGAAATGCGATGAATTAAAAGCAGCCAACCGTTATAATAATGATTGCAAAGTAAAGGACCCATTATTAACGGCTGGCTGTTTTTAAAATAATTTGTTAGAAATAATATTGTTAATATTGTTATGTTTTGAAATGAAAAGTAGAAGACATGCTTCGATTGCTTTCATACTTCACAAATATTGTGAAATGCGATGAATTAAAAGCAGCCAACCGTTATAATAATGATTGCAAAGTAAAGGACCCATTATTAACGGCTGGCTGTTTTTAAAATAATTTGTTAGGGCATTTTGGAGATATTTTGCTTCATGTAAATTATTTGCTTTGTTACTATTTTGCCCACTAAATAAGCTGGCGTTGCTATAGTAACCGCTGTCGCTCGGAAAAAACATAAAACTTTGATCACGTTTCATAAACTTGAAGTATGGAAGCAAGCGAAGCGTGTCTTCCCTGGGAAATTTTGATTTCAAAGCATACACCCTACGGCAAAAAAGAACTGAGCAACAAAGAAAGCTCTACATTGAGTTTGCGTTGCGAGAGCTCGAGAGGCGAGCAACGAGCGCTCGCGCGCGGAGCGCGATTCACGCGAGGGTGAGAAGAAAGAAACTGAAATACGTTATCATGGTTATGTTGAAAAGTTTCTTTCTCCCCGCGCTCACTTGTGTTCGCCCTTCGAGATTACGTACTACAAAATCGCCTGTTACGCAGCTGAAATCGTTTATTAAGAACGTGCCTTTATAAGCGTCAGTCTTGTTAAGAGAACTTATGAAAATATGCAAGAAATGTTAAGACTTATGCAAAGGCCAAACATTTCCGAATCACGCTTGGTCAAACCAAAACAAAAACACTTGAGTCTTGGCATATTTTAATCATCAGTAAGAATAATTAGCATTTTTTTCGTTAATGAAACTTTTATCCTTATTTGAAGTAGCAGTAAACTCTCGTCAAGAAGGTCCTTGTAACCTTTTGAACAGGTCTTTCAACAGTTGTTAATAAGTACTGAATGTGGAAAGGTGTTGAAACAAGTTTAAGTTGGATAGCCTGCGAAGTTTTCGCCGCAACAACAAGCGGCGACATTGCGAGGAAAGTTCTCAAACTTGTTTCCTACTCTTCAGTTTCGGCGGCCGCCTGTTTGCTCCCGTGCGCGAACGATCCCTCCTGCTGCGGAGGCTCAAGTGGTTAAATTTGGATCCAACATCTCTTCCACATTTCCTTTGTTCTAAAAAATGTTGGATCTTGCTGAAGCCGTTTGATCACTTCCTTCAACCTGTTCAACATTTGTTGAACAAACGCACGCCCCAAGTGTTTGTTCTCAGTTCTTTCGTATTGAATTTCCTGCAAATGTTTGCCGGGTGTAGAAACCGTTTGAACGGCTTCCAAACAACATTAATATTTTCGATTTCAACATTTCACTGATCAACATTCGCTCATCAATGGATGATGGTAATAGTGGACAGTGATATGACAATGATTTTATGTCACAAATTACCCAAATCACCCAAATTCGAATTGTTGTGACAATTTTGATACCTGTAGCTAGCAAAGATCTGTTAACAAACGCCCGGCATAGATTACACACATTAATTAACAGAGTCCGCTCTCCGTGTTGTTGTTGTTCTCCACGAGGTTGTTTTTCGTGAAAAGCTGACTGAGCCAACAATAAACTGCCCGTAATATCAAATTAAAGAAAGTGTCCATATATTATTGTGGTGGGTTCATACTAGCGCAGCAAGTATACCTTTTAAATATACCTAGTTAGAATCACTTCACTTATGCTGATAAGCATTCATACTTTGAATTCTATTATCCTTCAAGTGAGTGCGCCAAAGCCGATTTGAAGTGTTATTGACGGTATATCAGGTCAGTTAGTTCGGCATCGTTTATGGCATTTCATTTCATATTTTGGCCTCAGCTGATAAACAAGATCAACAAAGGCAATCTGACAGAGTGATAACTTTCACTTTTTAATTACATCGTAAGTTCAAGATGTATAAACATACGGTCAAGGTTGCGGACAAATTAAGACCTTATTGTCGCCATCAGGAAGCATTTGGGTTGTGACTAGAGTGGATACTCCAAAATCAGGTTTGGACCAGCGGTTGCAGTGAAAACATTGGTTTGGTGCGGGGGGGGGGGGGGGGGGGGGGTCTCATTCTCGCGGGCTCAGATACCTGATTTTGGAGTATCTATTTAAGTCACAACCGTTGTTTCAGCTGAGATAGTGCTCGACTCACTTTATGCCTGGAGACGACATTTTCAGTTTTACAGCTCAAGTTACTACACGATAGGTCATATTTTTCACTTTTTTAGTTCTTTCTTTTTATTTATAGGCCATCTTTTCAGAATGGAAACCGACATTTGTATTGTATTATTTTGCCAAAAACACGTGCACGAGGACCGAAATTTAACATTCTCATTCCGCTTCACCCCTACCCTCTTATGCACTTGAAACAGTGTGTCGGTATGCGGCTCGAGCTCCTAAAAATCTAAAATACATTAAGGTTACAGTGTACCTTCGGGGGTGTCTCCAGTATAACAGCTCTAGCGTCTTCAGATTACACTTAATATACCTAAACCCAGATATCAAATTAAAGCTTATAGAGCTGGCTATCTAAATATGGAAACCATTTGGTAATAAAATGAATTGTCGAATTTTTTTACGACGTCTAAATTCGAACGTCCGAATCAGCTTTAAAACGCTATAACTCAAAGCGATTATTATATTTTGCTAATTTGATTTGTTCTCGGATTTCTGGACACGAAGCGCTAAAAAAACGTGTCGGCGATTTTCCATATTCAATTGCAGTGAAAAGTTACAGAATATTTTCGAAAAGGGGAGAAAAAAAATTGGAATGATCGTACGGAAATGCCTCCTGACGAAAAAGTTTTCGGAATTAAGAAATTCGCCGACACATTTTTGTTGATTATATGTTAGCCTAGCTTCTGTCTAAATTTAAGGAAAATCGAACAAATTCCCTTCGAGTTGTAGCTCTTTAAAGTGTCCCCAACAGGCGAAAAATTAACTTTGAGAAAACGGCGCTTAAAAAACATATCGCTTAACAAACAAACTCCGCCCACAAAAGTTATACCGTCATTTCTCCGTCAATTTTCACTATTTTTCGATAATTTTTTTTTTTGGATGAAAGTTCATTCTGTAAACTTTATTTTAACGCCCCAAAAAAATTTTCGATAAATTTTCCATCTGAAGGTACACTGTAACCTTAATCGCTTCGTTCTCCATTTAACCACGACTTGCCGTTTCTACACTCGACGAATTGATACTGGGCAGGATACAGTGTGTTCTCTTCGTTTTTAACACGTGAATATACGCGCATGCGTAATGAACGGGTTATCGGTAACGGAGACTGATATGCAAATGAGTCACTCACTCGCTCACTCCTTCCATCAGCTGTAAACTTAGTGACGTAATGCTTTGTTACGAATGCGTTTTGAAAGGCCCAGTTCAAACGTCGAACTTCACATGTGCCGAACCTAATGCAAATTAGCAAGAACAATAGATTTTGCTCATTTGCATTAGGTTCGACACATGTGAAGTTCGACGTTTGAACTGGGCCTAACAAGAACAGCGTGAATCCAGCGATAACAATAACTAAATTGGTGTAAACGAATATAAACAACAATAAGCTTAAAGATGTTTCGCATTTGGAGTCTTTAATGCAACGTTAAAATCGATCTAAAAGGAATTTTCAACTGAGACAACGTGAGACACGCGTTTTGATGGTTATCTACTTTCAAGTAATAAAATTTATGCCATTTTAAGCCCGTGGGGGGGGGGGGGGGTACTCCCTATAATGGGCTATACGGGGATGCTCCGCCCGAAAGGGGTACCTTTTTGAGGCTGGAGGTATATGAAAGGGTCGGGATTTCACCAGTTGAAGTATATGAAAGGGTAGGGATTTCACGAAGAATAGGGAAGGGTAGCGAAAACACGAGTTGAACATTAAAAAAGGGTAGGGAAAACTGCCATTTAAGTATTATAAAAGGGCCTTTCAAAAAGACGGACGTGAAGGCTGCATGAAAGGGGTACCATTTTCAATGAAAGGTATATGAAAGGGGTACCTTTTCTGTCAAAAACGGTATATGAAAGGGTAAGGGTTTGGATCTCGGGGCGGAGCATCCCCGTACAAAACTTTGTCAAGTACCCCCCCCCCCCCCCCCCCCCCCCCGGGATTTTAAGTCAGTGGTCACAGTGGTCGAGTGGTGTAAAGCGCGGACTTACAGCCGAAAGGCCTAGGTTCGAATCCCGCTCGGGCCGTTAATTTTTTTTTTCGTTGTTTTTTCTTTCTTCTTCGGACTGAACATTATGAAAGTGATGTACTGTATTTTTATTTTTTGCGTTTGTCAAAAATCTTTACGTTTAATTTAACAAAATATATTGAACCGTGACAGAGTGAAAACATAAGCTTACCGCATTGCGTTACGCGTTACGCATTTCAAATTCACGGGTTGGCTCTAAAGAGCCTTTGATTAACTTTTATTGTCATTGGATTGGAGGGTTGTTGTTGCCATTCAGTTGCTGTTTTGTTTCGCCATCTCAGGAAATATAATCGACCGGCTGTAAACGGGGTACAAAATAGGATGACTTATTTTGCTTTCAAAAACTCTAATAAAGAAAAAACTACAGCGACAAACTAGTCAACAGTGCCGGATCTTTTGTAGACCTGGATCAGTAGAAATCTTGAAAAGGTTTGTTTTGCACAGACCGAAATAGCGGGAAAATATATTCAACTGTTTGTTTTTTTATCTCACCTGAAAATCTGTTTGCCGTTTTTTACTTATTTTGCTTTGCTCGGATATGTATATGTATTAATGAGCTCTAAGTTTTTGACGGAAAACACAATACAGTAAAAATCTGCAAGTAAGAACCTGCATTTTCCTACGTTAGCCTAAACAGGGACGAGTTGTTCAAAGCCTGATTAGCACTTAAGCCCGGTTTCCATATGATCGCTACGATCGCTACGATCGTTGCGATCGCTGCGATCGCTGAAAAAAATAGTTCAGCGATCGCAGCGATTGATGGTTTCCATATGATCGCTGCGATCGCTACGATCGCTGAGAAAGTGAATGAAGATCGAGGGGACCTGGGTCTGACAATATCGTTTCGCCTCATTCTTGAAATTCAACATAGCGGCTGTGAATTGTTTTTAAAATTTGTTGTAAAGACAGTCGTATCTTTGCACTTCTTCCATAAAAAGGGCCAAATTGCACCCTTTGAGTGAGCTTACGCAGTGCATCATGGTATTTTTGCCGTCGCTGCGATCGCTGCGATCGCTGCGATCGCTGGAGAGTGGTTTCCATATGATCGCTACGATCGCTACGATCGCTGAGATAGAATCACAGCGATCGCAGCGATCGTTGTCGCTGCGATCGCTGTGATCGCTACGATCGCTGGAGAGTGGTTTCCATATGATCGCTACGATCGCTGAACTTTTTTTCCAGCGATCGCAGCGATCGTAGCGATCGTAGCGATCATATGGAAACCGGGCTTAATCCTGGATTAACTGTCAACAGAACATATGAGTTGTCATAGTAATGAAATCCGATTAGTGCTAATCGTCCTTCGAACAACTCGGCCCAGGTTCTTACATAAATGGTAATTAGCACAAATTTAGGCTAAATTATTGTAGCTAATAGAATTTAGTGGTATTCAGCGTATTTCTTATAGAAAATCTGCATGCCAAGTAAGTATTTATGTAAAAATGACTATAATAAGAAAAATTGAAGCACAGATCACATTTTGAAGTCCTCCTTCAGAACATAACATTCTATACATGTACTACTCTTTATATTTAGGTAACTCTCACTTAGCTTTTTGTGGCCCCTGATGAAGGTTAGTTTTGCCTAACCGAAATATTGGGCAATAAAATACCCTTTATAGCTGTCAGTAGTAGATAGTGATTGAAGATAAGCCCCGTTACGGATTTCCCTTGGATTTCCCGCATACTAATTTGGATTAGGTGCCTAGATGCCTAGGTGACTAGGTGTCTAGTCAGTGACGTCACAATATGCCTTCCTGTATACTAATAAGTGCCTAGTCAATTACCTATTCCTTTTGTGTTATTCGGAAACAATAGATACAATAGGTTTGCCCAAACTTGCCCGCTTTATACCAACTCACTTAAAAACAAAACACAACTGACACAGATATCTTTTACAGACATAGAGCAAAACAACATGCCTTGACCAGGACTCGAACCTGGGTTACTGCGGCCACAACACAGTGTCTTAACCACTAGACCATCAAAGCTGTGCGGGATATTATAACCGAATAAAACTAATTAGAGGTTTCCGAAACATTCAAGTAATAAAATTTCACAGGATAAAAAACCGCTTATTCGTATTTACCGCCGTTTTAGCCGCTTCATCGCTAGACTCTATGTCGATTTTCAGTTTCGCAGCCATCACCCAATTTGTGGCGGAGGTGGTGGAAACAATAGAATTGTGGTGGTGGTGGTGGTGGTGGTAGTGGTGAAAACAATAAAATTGTGGTGGTGGTGGTGGTGGTGATGGTGGAGAATTGTGGTGGTGGTGGTGGAGGAGAATTGTGGTGGTGGTGAAAACAATAAAATTGTGGTGGTGGTGGTGGTGGAGGAGAATTGTGGTGGTGGTGGTGGTGAAAACAATAGAATTGTGGTGGTGGTGGTAGTAAAAACTCCTGTACCCCTCCTGTACCCTTCCTGTACCCCTCCTGTACCCCTCCTGTACCCCTCCTGTACCCTTTCTGTACCCTTCCTGTACCCTTCCTGTACCCCTCCTGTACCCCTCCTGTACCCCTATCATTTGAGCACAACAGAAAACACGGATATCTAGTTACTTTTAATATATATGATCAAGGATTTGCGAAAGCAGCATCGAATAAAAATTTCTTGGATGAAAAACGCGGCGTTATAGAAATATACCAGTTCCCAAAATCCTTACAACCCCCATCCGAGTTCTCCAGTTAAATTAAGACATTATTCAAACGATAAAACAAAGTGGATTTACGAACACGGAGATGAACCAAACGTAAAATCGTTTTCAGAGGAAACCTTCGCTTCCGAAAAAAGCCAACAAAGCTTTAGGACTGCAATACGGCCTTAGAGTGAATTCGCGCTGCGTCCGTAAAGTAATTTCATTCTAATATTTTGTTCTTAATTTCCTTTTCATTTGTGTAGTATATGGATTTGAGTTGTTCTAAATAAAACAGCTTTTGTTGACATAATGATTTGATGAAACCTTAATGCGTTTTGTTATTATTAAATATATTTTTACTTAAACAGAGTGTGGGTTTATTGTTTTAGTAACGCATGTAATTGGTTGCTTTGTTTATTTTTCCGAGGTGCTAATTTTTCATGCAAATTTAGTTCAGTGAAAGTTCGCATAATTAAAAGTTTGAACATTGAAGCTACCGGTAAAGTTATAAAAACTTGAAGGTGATGGTTGGCAAACTGAAAATCTAGCAATGAAGCGGCTAAAACGGCGGTAAATACGAATAAGAAGCGGTTTTTTATTGCTTCTAAACTTAAATGTTTCCGCGGAAACCTCTAATTAGTTTTATTCGGGTATAATATCCACAGCTTTGATGGTCTAGCGTTGTGGCCGCAGTAACCTAGTTGTAGGTTCGAGTCCTGGTCAAGGTATGTTGTTTTGCTCTATATGTCTGTAAAGTTAACTGTGTCAGTTGTGTTTTGTTTTGAAGTGAGTTGGAATAGAGCGGGCAAGTTTGGGCCGGTCTATTGTTACTATTGTTTCAGAATAACACAAAAGGAATAGGTAGTTGAGGTCATGAAAAGGCATTCCCTTTATTAATATTCATTAATAAGTTACCTATTCCAAATTTGTCATTGACTAGGCATAGCTAATGAGGGGAATGCAGGGTGCCGTAACGAGGCTTATCTTCAATCACTATCTACTACTGCTGTCTGATCAGCCTTGCATTTAGTTTTAAGGTTTACTCTTATTTACCCAATTGTACTGTACACATTTTTTCTTATTCTTGGCTTTCACATGACGTCATAAAAATTAAAAAAAATCTAAAGAAAACGTCCTATAAAGCTGTTTCTAAAATGGTATGTGGATACAAGTGTTATAATCTTTCACAAAAAGTTTCAGGTTTTAACGATGTTTTGCTTCCGATTTACAAAGGTTTTAAATGTGTCACGCAATGTGTCACGCTATTTCAGATAAGCGGCGACAATAAACAAAATTGAATCAGCTGCAAGTTACTGTTTGCATTATAAGTGCTTATAAGCCGAGTTAATTGAGCTTATAGCAAATACAATATTTTTGGATGTGATTTTTGGTGTAATTAAGACTTTGAATTTTTGGCCGCCATCTTTGTGCCCCTCTTAGGCCCGGTTCAAACGTCGCGCTATCGTCGTGTCGAACTCAATTGTATTAAGTTCGACTTTAGCACGATTGCAGCGCGACAGTTGATTCAAACGTCGCATTTAATAGCTGCTGACTCGTTCCCAGTCGTCTCTTATGAAAACACCGTAGTATGAGACTGGAGTCAAGTCAGCTGCAAAATTTAAAGATGGCGGACACGGATTCGTCCGTAGGCCAAAGAAAAAGGGCTCTCCTTTTGCGTCGAATTCTTGCAGAAAGAAGAAGAAGGATGTTAACACAACATGCTTTGCTTTCCTATCATGAAGAAAGATGGAAGCGCATACGTGTGCTCCTTCTCATCTTGTGCATTTTGGTCAACTCTCGAAACTCCAACATAATAGTCACTCGATCATGCCGCCGGGTTACAAGAAATACTGGCTGGTGGATATTGCCGTGTTTCTGGCACGGGAAGTGTTTCTGAAGATAAGATTTTTCCTCAGATATTCACTGGAACAAATTATGTCCACCATATCAGTTATGACCTTTTCCCGCCATACGTCCTTCCCGGCATAGTAAATCGAACGTTCGGAAATCGAACTCAATCGAACGAAATCGAACATCGGACTTTCAGTTAGTTCGATTTCCGAACAAATCGAATTCAATCGAACAAATCGAACTCAATCGAGCCTAATCCCGAACTCAATCGAACACAATTAAATGGATTGCGTCCGATTGGCTCTTGTGAACCTATACAAAGCAAGCCCAAAGAAAGCCCATCAAAACAGGTTTTTCTTGTGCTTTTTTACAATTTATTCAATAACAGAAACGCCATTTATAAACTGTCCACGGCAGTTAAGAGAACAGAACAGAACAAATCAAAGCTAACATTATTCCCGCGGGCGTATTCCGAAATTGTTGTACCCTTTCCTTTTTTAGCTAACTTACAAAAACGGCAAGACATCTCGAAGGGTTACTTTTATGCAAAAATATATTGACGTCAAAGCGGCATTCCTGGTAGCCTTTTACTACGCATTTGAAGCTTACAATCCACAGCGCATCTGAAGCCATTTCTGCGGAATTTTTTCGTTTACGAAAAACACGTGCGCTACACTCCGGGCTGAAGTAACTCGAGCTTCCAAGATCTGGTTATGGATATGATTTTCAACACCTGTTTTACACAAATCATGAGTTCGAAAATCGAACGTTTGATTGTGTTCGATTGATTTTTTTTCTTTTCGGTGAGTTCGATTTCGTTCGATTGCCGAACTCAATCGAACTCAATCCATGAATTGAGTTCGATTGAGTTCGATTGAGTTTGATTTAAATTTAGTTCGATTGGGTTCGATTTACTATGCCGGGGTCCTTCCTTCCCGCCTTTCGCGAAGAGCTAGACTTCGATTTTGCTGTCGATACGTTTGAACATTCCGATAAATCCGACTCTGCACTGATTTCGAGTGCTCGGGCTTCATCTTCTTCCTCTGAATGCAAGCTTTCGTCGTCATTCACATCGACATTGCTACGAGCATTTTTTTTTTCCAATCCGCCATTATAATTTCAAAATCTGAAACAAATCTACGCATACGTTTCATGTAATCCCGCTGTGAAAGTGTTCGGGACTACATTATCATAATGTATGCATTAGGTTTCGCATCAATAGACCTCTTTAGCTTGCACATTTTGTTTTCCCATTGTAGGTCATGTGATGTTCTCAAGGGAATTTGTTCTTTGTCTTTTCATAAATTATGCATACATATGCACGTGAAGAAAACAAAATTTAAAAGACACAATTCTCTAGGGTAACATCACATGACCTACATTGGGAAAACAAAATGTACAAGCTAAAGAGGTCTATTTTGCACGACAAACGTCGTGCCAACGTCGAACTTAATATTCTATTAGTTCGACTTCAGCGCGACTGTAGCTCGACGTTTGAATCAACGTCGCGCCAGAGTCGTGTAGCGCGACTTAGCTTGTCGCGCTACCCGACTCTGGCGCGACGTTGGATTCAAACGTCGAGCTACAGTCGCGCTAAATGTCGAACTTAATTGATTAATTGAGTTCGACACGACGATAGCGCGACGTTTGAACCGGGCCTTTTTAAAGGGGCACAAAGATGGCCGCTCCATACATTTCTTACTAAAAATATCTAATACTCGTTCGCCTATAACTCTTGAACGAAATGCTTTTGCGCTTCAAAATTTGGCCAAGATGTGTAGTTTTTACTCTTTACAATTCCATAAACATTTTGGATTCGAAATCTATTTTTTAATGCTTCAGAATTTTGATATGACGTAAGTGAAAGCCAAGAATAGATTTTAGAAAATAAGAACCTGTTTCAAATTTTAGGCTAAACAGGTGCTTGGTCCAACTGGCAAATTTTAGGCCAAAACGTAGGTACTGTAGCTATTGGAAACGTTATAACACAACGTCATAACAAATAATTCCATCCTCTTTCCGCGAAGGGCTTGCATTTTTACAACTCACTTTCTTTACAGGAGAATCAAAATGCCGTCAGTAAGAGGTAAAAATTGCGTACTAGATTACTTCTGAATTTTTGAAGTCAATTCGTATTTAGCACCATGTATGCCTTCTCTGTGTAAATTCGTATGCTGATGAAACTAAATGTTAACAATGATGTCAGCAGAGACTCGCCTATAGATTTTTACAATTTAGACTAGAAAAGGAAAAAGTAAATTAGAGGTTAGCTCTGAAAATGGGTAGGAAAATAGTTTCAAGAAGAGGCACGCCTTCTCCTTCCCCGTCCGCGCGTGAGACGTTGTTAGCTTTTGCATCTCAGATAAAAACCGTATTTAATAGTCATATATGGCAGACAAATATACGGTCAAAGATCAAAATTTGGGCCATGAGTGTCACGCTACGCCACGCCCCCATGGGGATGAAAATTAGTGACGCAACTCGCAGGGACTTTACGAGTGCATGTACTTCACGAATTCCTGTTTCGTATTTTTAGAATCCGTTCGTTATTATTAGAGTGTAAAAAAAAATCAATTCAACAATATCATCAACCTCCTTCCATGGCTTTTTCCTTGTTTAAATTTAATGAGGCTGCAATACGTTTTTATATCAGTACGGTTATTGAAGTTTGCGGGAATATAGTTTTGAATTTGCTTAAATTGTGTCTTACTTCCTCTTATAAGTGATAACTCTTGATTTTTTTTAAAATTTATTTATCTATTTTTTTTTGATAATTGAACCAAATACATACAATGATAAAAACAAACAATATGTGAATTTTAAAACAGCATGCCAAGGCTGTGTAACAGAATAAGAGAAATAACGCATAAAATAATGATTAAAACCTCTTAAATAAAATGTAAATATAATTTACAAAATTCTTGTTTATAAAAAATCAAAACTATTTTGTTTACAAGTTCCTGTTTTGCGTTTTTAACATCCGTTCGTTAGTAAAATTAGAGTGTAATAAATCAATTCGACAATATCATAGGATCGTATATTAATTGAAGTTTGGAGGAATATAGTTTTGAATTTGCTGGAATTAGTGTCTTTAATACTTCTTCTTATAAGTGATAAATCTTGTTTACTGCTTATTTTTATTTAATTTTTTTAGCACGGTTTTAGAGATAATTGAAAAAAATACACAATTTTATAATCAAAACATACATGTTTACATGGATTAAAGAACAACATGCCAAGACATTTCAGTACAACAGAAAAGAGAAATAAGCACGCATAAAATAAGTTAAAATGGAGGTGAGTGTTTTTCAGAGGAGGTGAGTGTTTTTCAGGTTTCTTTTTTATTTGATGTAGAATCTGGTATTTTCGGAGACCATCCTTATTTGTTTTTGTAGTTACCAAGTGGGTAAATGCTCCTGTTATCACACATAGTCGACAGCAAGATGTTCTAACTGCCCAGTGTTTTAATGGAATGGAACACCGAGTGGAAATGGTGTGGCATTAAATGTATTATAAACAGAAAGTGGAATGTGACAAATGTGTAATTTTTTATAGCGCTCTTCAGTTCCTTTTCAAGTTGCCCAGTTGTTTTTATCTTTTGTTTATTTCAATTTTAATGTTATTTTTTTTACATTTTTTCCTACTTTGCACACATGTTTTAATTCAAAACTGTCATTTGGTCATTTGCTGGAAGAAAAAGAGGGAGGCCAGAAGGGGGTCCAGATGGGGGTCCAGATGGGGGTCCAGATGGGGGTCCAGATGGAGGTCCAGATGGGGTCCAGATGGGGGGTTCAGAATAGGATAGGATAGGATAGGATAGGATAGGATAACTTTATTTAGACACGGTAAACTCATCAGTACAACTATAAAAAACCTAATTAATACACGTCTTGTACCGACCCGTCACATGGAGCGGAAGAGCACGATTAGCTGTACTTTAAACCGCGACTGTGACAAACCCAAAACACCGGTGACCCCTTTGGCCAAATAAAGTTGGGAAAAACATCAGACTTGTCGCTTCTGTGATTTGTTATCAACCCTTATACAAACAGGCCAATCACGAGCCAGGACAAAAATAGGCCTGGTCAGCCATATAAAGCAAAACAAATGATACAACACACAGTAAAGTGCCAACGTAATTGTGAGAAGGAGTGATCGGAGCAGGCTCAGTTACAAAGATCGTAGAACCGTTTATATCCAGTACAAAGCATGCATCCAACGACAGCTTCGTTCCTTGGCGGACTTCGCATGTATAAAATAGTACTACTTGGTGAAGGTGGAGTTGGCAAGTCAGGTGAGTGCAAGCTCAGTGTTGCGTAAAGCTCTCACGTAGACCCATCTTCCCATGACCAAAGGAATTTGCGAGCAAACATTCGGAAATTATTGTTGATCATTGAGCAAAAATCATTTCCTGAATGAGTGCCCGTTTAACGCAAAAACTCTGTAGTTATCAGCTCTAAGGAGTTACAAATCCGATTACGAGTCACTTTGCTAGGAAATCGCTACGCGCCATCGCCGAAATCGATCGACAATAAACTGTTTGTTTGCACTTTTATAGCGCTTTCAACTTTCAGTTCAGTTAATTATAAAATGCTTCGAATACCTTAAACTGTCACCAGTCTGTTTGCCTCTGCTAAAGGTCTACATTGGAGGGATTTCTTTGAATGTTGTTTACCTTTTCGGACTTGTTCAGCACTACAACAATCCATGTAGCTTGCAAGCTTATTCACTCCGCTCCGTTTTTTTGCCGAGAAATTTCAAAATCTTACTTCTTTTTATAAGCAAAAGTCAGTACAAGCTTGTTTTTAGAAGGCCAAAATTTTCAAAGGATGAACATATTCTTTAACATTATTTATTTCGGAAGTTGTTTTGAATCGGGTCTTGTTGTTTTGACAGTGAACAATAGACAATACTCCTCGCGGTGTTGTTTGTTTCAGTTCAAGCGAGAAGTGCGATTCTCAGGAAGCCTTGAATAAAAAGCTGATTATATCAGACCGATTTCTATCTAAGACATTTTACAACTGCATAATTCTGTTCTTTTATTTTTCTTATCGATCGCACAAATTATTTTTCATGTATTTTTGTGCGTTATGTTACATAAACAAAAGAGAGGCCTCCGCGCGCGAGACGCGATTTCGCGTGCGTTTCAGTTGACCAAATGAAATGTATGAGCGAGTTTTCCGGAGTTCAAGATGCTATTTTGCCTTTTATCGAACAAATTATTGTAAAACTGAAAGGAGTATATTTTGCTGGGAAGTAACAATAAATACTTCCCGTCTTTAATAAGCTCATCTCCTTAGACTTCCTGGTTTCTTGCATATACTTAATTGATAGTTGCATCCAAGCAGACATATAATAGTATTACAAATATGTAGTAAAAAGCTCAATCCTGTACTCTTTCACATGCCAACTTTTATGGCAATGATACCCCTTTCACAAACATGATGAAAATTTGTACCCCTATCTTATACTTCAAGATAAGCCCAAGACACTGACGAAATTATAATTCCATGTGGGGTCTCATAAATGTCCCTGTGAAACAGGAAAAATAAAGAACCATATATAACAACTCAATATTTTTCCGGCAGCAAGCATAATTATTGTGGGTAATTTCAACTTAGTTTTAGCTACCCTTTCTAATAACCAGAGGCTACAAGTAGCCTATACTCATGGACTTGCATGAAAAAGTTTTATGGTTTATTTTAAATGGGTCACGCACCCCTCCCCCCTCAACAAATTTTGGGGAAGTTGGAGTTTTTTGCTTGACAAAAAAGTATGCTAAATCCAACATCCAAATAAAAAAAAAAAACAGCCCAATTTTTCCTTCTTTTTTTTTTCTTTTTGCCTCTGGTAGTACCAGTACGTATTGGATGTGAACTGTTTTTTAATTATTTCTTAGCTCTCACCATGCAGTTCGTGTCTCACTGCTTTTTGGATTATCATGATCCCACAATAGGTAAGTTAATGTTACTAAAAATTTATTATCAGTTTGCCTCTGACCAGTTATTTAAAGTGTATCATGACAGATTTTCTTTCATTTGCTTGATGGAATCTATATCGTGTTCTGATAAGAAAATCGAAAAAGTTTTTCAATATCGATTTTCCTTTTCTGTGTTTTAGCCGTCTAAAAACGCGAAATTTCACTTCCGGTGGGGTACAATACTGCGCAGAAAGAAAGACTGGGGATAGTCCGCTGTGATATCAATACCAGAATGCCAGTTTTGCGGTTTCTCGGTTCCTCAGTTTTTTTGGTATACCCTGAGGAAGAAACATGGTTGTATTAAGGTGTGTTGTCTATGGTTGTAGCAACACACACTAAAAAATGGAGGAACCAAGAAAATGCAAAACTAGCATTCTGGTATTGACCTCACAGCTGGCTATCCCCAGTCTTTCTTCTTGCATGGTATTGTATCCCACCAGTCGTGAAATTTCACATTTTTAGATAGCTAAACCAAGGAGAAGAAAAATCGATATTGAAAAACTTTTTCTGACTTTCCTTTCAGAACACCATGTAGATTTCATCTTCAAAGCAAATAAAAAAAAGTCTGTCATATACACTTTAAAAATATATATTTTTATTTTATGATAAATCAATTTGGTGAAGCCATGGGTTTCAACAATTTATTTCTTAAGAAGATGTCAGAATGGAACAAAGCATGTTTTTGTATGATTGTAAAAATCAAGACATACGTGTACATGAAGTACATCACTGCTCATGGAGCACTGCAAATAGCCACCCTCTAAGGAATATACTGGATGTTGACCTAAAAATATTTGATATCTTAGTCACGTTCATCTAGGTAAAAAAATTACCATACTTTCTCATCAATTTAACTATTATTAATAGTAATAATCATATTATATATTGAGCTTGTGTTATCAATAGCTAAGGTCATGTTATTTTTAGTATTAATTCTTGAATATGTCTCAAACATAATTTTTAAGAACATACATGAAATATTCAATGATGGCATCTTTGATATTAAACGAACATAAATCAATTTAGTGAAGCCATGTGGTTCAGGGATGTTAATAATTTATTTCTAAAGATTAGATGTTAGACCATGTTTTTGTAAACTATGTAAAAATCAAGACAAAGTATGTCACTACTTAAGCTCAGATCATACACTGTAAGTACTGCCACTAGCCATCCCCTAAGGAATATACTGGATGTTGACCTAAAAGTATTCAATATCTAAATTTCTGTATTAATGCATGTATTTTAGCTGAATATAAAGATGCACTCACAGCAATCTCAGATCAGTGACTTACATATAGGTAAAAAACTACCATACTTTCTCATCAACTATGGTATTTGATCACATATATGTATTGAGCCTGGTCATGTTATTTTTAGTATTAATTCTTGGCTATGTTCCTAACATTGTAAGAACATTAGACTACGAGTAGTCCCTCCTTTTTCCTCAGGGATAGTAGAGCGAGCGAAACGCGAGCAGGCGTGAAAATCACTCCACGCGAGAAAGGCGAGACACGCGTCTCGCCTTTCTCGCGTGGAGTGATTTTTCACGCGCGCTCGCATTTCGCTCGCTCTACTATCCCTGAGGAAAAAGGAGGACTACTCGTAGTCTATAAGAACATACATGAAACATCCAATGTGCAGTTCCAGAAAATATCCATACTCCCCCCACGGAAGGTTTTTTGTTTAGCACCCCCCGTCCCCCCAGGAAATTCCAGTTTAGCTTCATACTTTGCTTCTGAAATGTTGTATTTTAAGACCCCCCCTCCCCCTAGGAATTTCCAATGACCTTCCATGGGGTGAGTATGGATTTTTTCTGGAACTACACAATCAATGATGGCATCTTGGTTATTAAACGAACAAAAATCATCTGTGAGCAATGTTGGCTTTTGACAGTTTTTAAACAAACAGGAAGTATTTTGTTTCCAAATGATTGGTATTTATATGATAAGAAGTGAAATTTGAACACTTTGGACTATTTTGAACTTGACAATGATGTCATGACAAGACCTCAAAATCAAAACATTGTTTGTTTATCGTTAATGTTTATTGCAAACTGTGTTCAACATAAACTTAATCTTCTAAATATTATTAAAAGTCAAATCTGACAAATATTATCAACAGAAATCTCTAAACAAGTAACAAAACTGATTTAAATTTAACACTTAAACTAGTGGCTTAATTATTTTTAACATCTATTCACTGAAGTGGAAATGGTGGGCATCACTGGCCACCAACACTGAGGTGAATAGTTGTTTTAGTATAATTATAAATGTATACTAAAACAGTGAGATAATATAGCACAAACATTTTCATGCACAAATTGCTTGGAGGTGAATAGCACTTGCTATCCCGAGTTTCAGTAGCCAATCAGAGCGCGCCAACAACACTATCCACTGTTTTAGTATATACTAAAATGTATTACTTTGCCTCTCAGGTGGTAGAAACTTGCCAAGGGTAATTATTATTCATAATTTGTAAATGTGCATGCTTGTTATTAACTAGAGTGATGGATTCAGACTCCTAGATGTTTAGTTCTGCCACTAAACTGAGGATAAGTAATATTGTTTTAAAATAAACTTTAACTGATTTTGCACTTGTTGTTGTTAGAGGATGCATATCAGCGTCAAGCTGTTATAGATGGCGAATCAGGACTGCTGGACATTTTGGATACAGCTGGACAAGTAAGCAGTTCACTTGCCAATTTTAGTGTATTAAAGGGAAAGTGTCATAGAAGGACACACTAAGCGCCACATGGTGCAGGGTTCTCATTAAGTGCCAGCAACCAGCTAAAAAACTGGCTACTTCGAATTTTGAGCCGCCTACTTTTCAGTGAAAAGGCTTATGTGTTAAACAAACCTAAATGAACAGTGAAGTTGTACGAAAACTAATGAACAGACAGGTTTCTTGTAAATTTGTTTTCACATTGAAGGTAATCCCTCAGTTGAGGCCTTTATGAAAAATGTCTTGACAAAAATGCATGAAATGGCAATTCTGAGCCTCTAGATTTTCAAATTTTCCTGGGGGGGGTGCATGTCCCCAGACCACCCTTAGAAATTGGCGTGCCTTTGGCACTCAATTACCAAACCGCCTACTATTATATCTCAACCGTCTACTCTAAAACGTACTTAGTGAGAACCCTGTGGTGAATAATAATATTACAAAAACAGGATAGATGTACACATTAAAATTCTGAGAAATGAAAGATTTCAAAAACAAATGTGATTTTTTTATATATTTTGGGCCAATTTTAATGGTCCCCATAACTTTTCAAATTCTACAGTGCTGTGTTACTACACATTTTTGTTTAATTTTCTTTTTCATCTTTATTAGATACAATTGTACTGTAAAAAATTGCTGTAATAAACAGAAACAAAAAAGCATGTTATAATTTGTGAAAAAATGGGAAGTAAAACTTTGTCTAAAAAAATTGTATGGCACAGATAGGACACAAGGAGGACCCATGTAAGATGCCCACCCTGGAAAATTAAAAATCATTCCATTCGTTTTAAAAAAAAATGACAGTTGAAGTCACCCTTTTGCACAGTCTTTCTGGTATTCTTTTAACACTTTATTTTCATTTTGAATTTTGCAGCAAGAGTTCACAGCCATGAGAGAGCAATACATGCGGAGTGGTGAGGGATTTGTCATAATGTATTCCATCACAGACAAACAAAGTTTCCGAGAAGCTTCACAAGCTAAAAAACAAATCGAACGTGTACGAAGGTGTGAGGATATTCCTATGGTTCTTGTCGCAAACAAAATTGATTTGGAAAGCAAACGAGAAGTCACAACTGAGGAAGGACAGGCATTAGCTCAAGAGTTTGGCTGTCCATTTTTTGAAACCTCTGCTGCCTTAAGGCACTGTGTGGACGATGTTTTTCACACGTTAACTCGACAGATACGGAAAAGAGAAAGACTGGGGATCAAATCAGCTCAAAAGAAGAAAAAACTCCGCCACAGGGCGGGAACTATACTGCACAACATATTCAGGCGTCAAAAGAAAAGTGTATGAGTACATGTATAACCCAAACTGTACCACATACAATGCAGCGGTATAACTGCATGTACTGTAATGTTATTTCCTCAAATAACAATCCACTTTCATAGAAAATAGCTCAAACAGTCATCCCCTCACTTATAGCTCATGCTTCTTTAAACCAGTGTACATTCAAATATTATTATTACACATTGAGAAGTCCTATTTCATATTATCAACAGTTCATTTTCCAAATCACTTCCAATCATGTAATTTAAATACACAAAAGTTAAGTGGTCCCCCTTTGGTGCAAACAATAAGTTGACTGTTTGTCGTGAGATGCCAATGGATATAATTTGAGAAAATAGAGGTTAGATTAGGGTATTTTATAAATAGAAAAACAAATTTATATATTGTAGGTTTATAACAGTTGTAGACAGTTCAGTCATTGCAAGTGAAGATGCATACTGCATGTTATCATGTTATTATACAATCATTTTATGTTGTACTCTGCATAAAAATGAGTTGTAGCAACTTTCATTTTTGTTATGTTTAAAGCTTACGATTTGGGAGCCCAAATCCGAAACTAACTTTGAACAGTAATGTTGGATAATTTTATCTCATTATTTATAGCTGATTTGGGTTGAATCACAATATTACATTGTTTTCTGTTGCATTACAATTAGCTTTAAAACGGAAAATAAAGTTTGTATTTTAAAATGGTAAAAAAAGCATTAATTTTAAACTAAGCAAAATCCATAGAAGATAATGGCCAAATTTGGATAACATTATTTAAAAGCCAATTACAAATATTTTTATTTCAAAAATTAGAATCATACCTTTATCAGTTTGTATTGGAAATATGGTCCATAACATGGTTTGTTTTATCATGTGTACTCATTTGGTAGACATCAATACTTTTACCATGATGAGTACTTTATTTTTACTAATGGCTTATAATTGAAGAAATATCGATCAGAAGAAATCAACAAAACACATCGTTATCTATAAAATATGGTTTTTTTGAGTTGACTGAAGTTCAAGTTGTGAATTGTGTGTCAGCTTTTTTAAGCATGCAGTGTAAATTTTCTTAAATTGGTGACTACCAGATACTGTACATGTAGTTTTGAAGTGCATTTATATTTAAAACAGATATGCTAGGTACAGTCAGAGTGTTTTTGCCCTTGTAAATATATGGCTTTAAAATTAGCAGACACATCACTGTTTTATTGGTTGTACAGAATAATGCCAAAATGCAACCTATATATTTGTGTTTTGTTGTCTGAATACTGGACAAAATGCAATTTATTAACGGTATTCAAGAATAGGTTTTAATCCTATTTGCACTGTAGTTAGATGCTGTAATTGGACACCCACATGGTTGCCTGAGTGTAGTACAATTCAGAAGTAACTGGCGAGTAATTTTAAATCGAGCTTGGCTAATTTGAAATTATGAGCATGATTATCTCTGAATTGTATGACACAGAGTCTAATTGCTAATAATCAATAACAAAATTGTTTATTCTACAAAAAACATCAGAGATAGTGTACCTGATTGATGTGCACACTGAGGTGTCAATTACACCCATTGGACACCCGTGTAACTGTGGGCCAATTACATTATAAATAAGCATGTGGATGACCAATCACAATCAAGAATGTTGTTATTGATACAATAACATAAGAAAGAGGCATGTAGGTGACCAATCACAATCAAGAATGTTGTTATTGATACAATAACATAAGAAAGAGGCATGTAGGTGACCAATTACAATTAAGAATTTTGTTATTGATACGATTAGTGCATAAATTTGCATTAATTAACATTAATTAATAGAGCGGTTTTCAATTGAGTGTCGTAAAACCAAAACCAAAGTAATCACTCTGACCAATCACAGCAGTCGTAAACAATCCAATGAAGAAAGTGGCGCGAGATTTTTTAGCCAATCACAAAGCGTAGCAATGCAAAACCAAAGCAATTGTGTAATTACTTTCGACACTCAATTGAAAACTGCTCTAATATCAATAATTATTAATATCAATGTTAGTTTTATTTTAATTGCTGAGTTCAACCAAACCAAAAACTTTAAACTAGGGCATTTTATATGTATATATACTATGGAAAACAAATAATGCTGTTTTAATTATGAAATGGAGTGACGTGTTCCATTAGCTGTAAATGTATGAATAAGAAGAGGCTAGCTTATATAAATAAAATATTAAATTAAGAAATGACAAGACAAAATTGCAAATAATTGCATTTTTCAAGATAATTTGTGTCTCTCTGTAGCGATCGAAAGCTATACTTCGCCAAAATCGTTTACTTACCTTTGTAGAGGGGGAAAGAACCCATTTGCTATGGGTTAGTATTTAAGGAAGGGGGGAGGTTAGTATTTATGGGGGGGAAATTCACTTGCTAGGGGTTAGTATTTATAGAGGGGAAAGAACCCATGTGTTATTATCTTGTAATATTATCTTGATTTCGGGATAAAATTTGATGACGATCCGCAAAGTATAACTCTAATTGTTTTGCCTCCAAATATACTATACAGGGAAACCAAAATACTATATCTAGCCACCTTAATCAATAAAAGCACGATCGCGAATTGAGTCACTCGGAGAAAAGACGAATTAAAACATCTCTATGCATCAGTAAAAGTTTGTGTTTAAAGAATGTCCTAAGTATATAACTACTCTACAAAGAATTTAACGTTACCTTAAATTAAAACAGCTGTGAAAAGTGAAAGCCAACCCGAGTCTATGAGCGTGTCGCCATGAGCGCGCTATGATCAAGAAAAACAACGATTAAAACACATCGCGCAAGATCCTGGAAACGACATCATTTTCCCGCGCTTCTTGCCGAACGGAAACTTTGGAATATGGTCTATGGACTACGGACTGTGAATGCGGACAATGGATTTCAGCAACATTTGTTTATGAACGGAAGTTGCAACGGCTGTTCAACAAATGTTGAAGTAATATATCAAACACGAGGAACAGTGTTTCATCAGATTTCCAAACACCGAGAAGTGGATTGGAAAAACGAGGCGCAGCCGAGTTTTTTTAAACCACTTCAAGGTGTTTGGAAATCTGATGAAACACTGTTTCGAGTGTTTGATATAGCTTCTCAAACTGATCGTTAAATGCGGAGAAAACGAAGGAATAAAATCGCCAAAATCTATGCAAATTAAGAAACGATTTCAAAACCTCCTTCACGGTAGTGATTTCCTTTGTGTTCTCGTCATGAATTATTAATGAGTTTGAGAACGGTGTATCGTGCCTTGTTGAATGTTGAAATAGGCCATTCAACATGTTGAATAGTGTATCATGCCTTGTTAAATGTTGAAATAGGCCATTCAAACTTGTTAAATGTTGACATGGGCCATTCAACATGTTGAACAGTGTATCATGCCTTCAGTTGTTGAATGTTCAACTGAGGATATTCAACATGTTGAACAGTGTATCATCAGGTGTATCATGCCTTTGTTTCGACTTGTTCAATGTTGAAATAGGCCATTCAACATGTTGATAGGCCATCGAGTTTTGGACAGATTTTAAATGTAATGGTACGAGAAAAAACCTCTGGGTTTCAGCCCGGGGTTTCAGCTTGCCTGGTGCGGGGTTTGGAAGCCGTGCGATGGGAATTTCTTGGTGAAAATTGGCTCGGTGCTGGACCGGTCCAAAATCCAGCTTTCCTCCCTTGTCTTTCTACTATACGCTCAGGTAAACACGTCTGATGCAAAACTCTTCAAATCGCTTAAATTCGCCGTTTTCAGCTACAAGAACGACAACACACAACATTTCAGGTAAAAATACGTTTATCTTGATCTTGTATATGAATATTCATCACAGAATATTACGATAAGTGAACGTTTTCGATATTCCCATACATTTCCTCTAAATTTAAAAATACGAACGGTCAAACAGTTTGTGTGGTTGCTTTTTTTTATGCGGCATTCCGAATTATAAAATTCAAAGTGGCTTCTATTCTACAGAACATCTATCAAAACTATATCTACATGTACAAATGCGTAAGACTATTCGTAACAAAATACATTGCATTTTGGGCGCGGTTCTTTCGACTAAAAATAATGTAATTTCTGAGAAATTTGGCGGCAAAAGAAATACTTATTTTCGTTTTTTACGCCGCAGTGGCGGATCCAGGGGGAGGGTCGGGGGGGGTCCGGACCCCCCCCCCCCCATCAGATCTGTGTCTCCCATGTGGTTCATAAAATAATAGAATAAAATTGTTTTATACGTAGTTGTTTCACTTTCACCAATTGACAGATTATCAAATTTTTGACTTAACAAACACTTTTCGACTCTCAGGAATGCCGGAAATTGCTTTTTAGAGGGTAAAATCGGAAAAATGTTCCGGGGAACTTGCACCCGAACCCCCCTTTTAGATATTCCTAGATCCGCCCCCGCGCTGGGAATTATCGGGGGAAGAGGACAACATCGGGAGTTTCCACCCAAATTTTTGAAACATTCTTCCAGAAAATTTCTCTTCAATTTGGTTTGGTTTCGTAAGAAAGAGCGGAGAAAAGAAGACGAACTTTTGCGCACAACCTCTTTTAGCCTAAAACACTTGGTTTTCGTGCATTTGTTTGCTTTTAACAATGATTTTTAATAACAACGTAGTTGCGTTGAAAATCGCCATTTACAAAACAAAACGCGCGCGGACGATTATCAGCGAATAATGTTGCAACTTTTTACAACTTGTTTCAAAAACGGCCGAGCGTTGTTTCACAATGATGACTAGAAAAAGACTGTTAAACCCCGAGGCATTTTGCATACTCGCTTGTGATTGGACTGCGGTCACGTGAATAACATGTGTTCATATTTTCTCAACCAATCACTGCCTTCTGTTCAAAGTTTGACAAAGCGCGCGCTATGATGTAATAATGACATTCTGTTACTAAGACAAGTGTGTTTACAAAAATCTTCACTTGCATACTGACTTTCGTACAGTGCACATTGCAAAGTTTGTGTTACTCAACCAAAACTTTTCGTCAATATGGGAGCCGTTTTAAGCAAAACACAAGACACGCGGCGCTACTATGCCATAAAACAGGTGAGAGGATGTCAAACGGTTTTTCTGTTTTTCCGAATGCGTGAAAATTTCGCGCGTTTTCGCCATTGCTTTTCAAACTGGTTTTCTCAACCGCGGAGCTTTATGACGTAATGCTCGCGCCAAAATTTAAAGTTATACACGTGACCAATCTCGTCCCCATGGCCCTCTCTCTTCAGCTACGTCGTGATGACGTAGCTGAAGAGAGAACCTTGGGAACGAGGTTGGCGCGTGACCTGGGACCTATATCGTATTGGTTGCAAAAATAAAAAATGTGTTACATGATAGAAAATGTTGCTTGTGTATCACTTTAATCCGTGAACTAAAATTTGAACTTACGAATAGTAGGCCTTTAGCGCCTTCTCTTTGTAGATTCATTTTTTTAATTCACTGACTGATCGCAAATTTAAGATAAGTCAATGCGCATGCTTGTACTAGAATTTCGCTCGATCCGCAGGTTAAGCGCGCGCGGACCCAAAATCAAGTTGGCCAATGAAATCCGAGTATTTTTTACAGCTGTCAATCACTTTTCCTATAATTCTATAGCACGCGCCGTTCGCGACTCGCAAGCAGACTCGTACCCAGTCGCTATTATTTGTTTTGGGAGCGAGAGAAGAATAACAGAAGATTGGATACGAGAGTGAAATGAGGCGCGCGGGGTGTCATGGGAATAGCATCCAATCTTCCCTCGCCCAGCTCTCGCCCCCAAAAACAAATTAATAAGGACTGGGTACGAGTCTGACACGCAAGTGCTGTTTTGGCCGGTTTGCCTTTTTAACGGATTTGTTACTCTATCGGGAGAAAGAAAAGGAAAAGATAATAATTTTATATTGATTTTCGGTGTGGCTCTGTTGTTGTGTTGGACGTCGTGAGTGTACAACGAACGCAACTCAATGTCAAACTGTCAAAGTTTTTATAAAATGGCGCGCACTCAAAATAATAAGCGAGCAGCTGTGTGTCATTTCTCCACACTTATCTCAGTTTTAATACGACTCAAATAAAATCCAGACTAGCTGCTTATAAAAGCTTCTTTAGCCTTAAAGTCAGGTAGTACATTTTCTTCTTTTCTTTTACATTCAAACGACAGAGCCTCTCGGTAGCAACATTTTTAATGTTCAAAACGCGATCATTGCGGCTTCAATCGGCAGTATGTTTCTCCTTTCTTCACGAAAATTGTTATTTTGTCCTCCCTTTCTCCTAAAAACTTACAAAAAAACTTCAAAACATACCAAACCCTTTGCGTTTACATAAAAATGGCTTTCTCTGGCAAAACTCGTATAATTTCTTAACTCCATGTGCGTAAGTCTTTTTTCAGTCTATATGAAAAACAGCTGATCGATAAACTGAACTACCAGCTGAACTACGTCGGAAAATGATATTGTGTTTTCAAAAAGACCGCATAAAGTGAGTAAAACTAAACCAAGTTTTCAAACGCCGGCCGCTCCGAAACCGGGCAGCATCTGACTGACTCAAGACTTTAAAAAACACTTCCCTACCTAAAATATAGAATTAAGGCAATCAACCGGACATGTTTTGATTCACATGCAAAAGGTGCCACAATCAGAATTGAAATGAATATTGTGCCCTTTTCCTTCAATTTTTATTAATTAACGAGGTAGACTTCAGTAAAAAGGTGCTGTCAAATGATATAAACTTTATAAGCTTACATGTAAGAAATCTACTGAATTTGTCTTATCCTAAATCCGCGGCCATAAAAATCAACTTCGCGAAAACGAATAAAGATCATTACGCAGCCTTTTGAAGTGATGAAGCTCAATCACGCTCACACAAATACAAATATTACTTACATTTTGGCTCCAAATCACGAGTTTTTCCACAGATGATCTCTGCAGCACTGACCGCCATTTTTAAGAGTTGACAACGGAAAGAAGATGCACAACTGATTACTTCTTCTAGCCGGCGTAAAATTCGAAGATGTGAACTGATTTTAGCATTTTTAGTCCTTTCCTATGTTCATTGACCTTGAAATCTCCGAAGACAACAGCTTGTTAGAAGAGCAACTTCCAGCTACAGTAGAATTAGCATTAAATTCCACAAAATTTGACTATTTTATGCCTGAAAAGTTTGGAATGGAGTGGCCGTCGAGAGCAGTGACTTCAAACTTTGGCACACAACTCTCAGAAGATCTCTTTAGTCCTTTCCTATGTTCATTGATCTTGAAATCTCCGAAGACTACAGCTTGTTAAAAGAGCAACTTCCAGCTACAGTAGAATTAGCTTTAAATTCCACAAAATTTGACTATTTTATGCCTGAAAAGTTTGGAATGGAGTGGCTGTCGAGAGCAGTGACTTCAACTTTGGCACACAACTCTCGGAAGATCTCTTGGTAGTTGATATGATTGACATCTGCCAACTGCCAAGACACACGTCAACTCAATGCTTCCACTTTTCGCGCCAAAATATGTCAGCTGGAATTTATTTCCTGCTTGTAAAACAAGCTAGTCATTCGTTTTGCAAAAATAATTGCCGTATAAGCCTGCATCCCGCGCGTCTGATAATGAACGAGAACATGATCTCAGATAATGGAGTCCCCTACCCCCTGGCTAACACTGAACTAATAGTGCAAAACTCATTTGACGCAGATGTCAACATCAAGAGGACTTTATTCAAGAATTCGCTCAGGAACAGGATACAAGAGACCAAGACCTGTCACGTATCAGAAGCCACCACAGGCACGCCAGGAAGCCTTTAAAATTCTTTATGAAAACATGCCGCAGTTTTCTGTTTTACCGTTCATGGCAGGCGACAAATCACCTTACCCACTTGCAGATACAGCTGTTATCAACAAATCCCTATCCAGTTCAGGTATCATTATTGGAATACACTACGTTTCTATAAAAGCACAATGGCAGTCCTCGGCTCAATTGAATATTTACAGCCGTTTGAGGGCCTGAGTCCAGTTTCCTGCGAAGGAAGGCGGGCGCATGAAACGGCTGGAAATCGAGCCTAAATAAAACTAGGGGCGCCGTAATATTTCAACCAAGAACAACCTAACCCTTCCCTACCCTCCACTCATCCCTACCGTCCACTGGATAAGTCTCTCAGAGATTTTTTGATGTTTGTTTTAACCCTTCAAGATTCATTGTCCGGCAGTCATACCTTTCATCCTTTTGAAGTTAAAAAGGGGTAAGCGGAAACAGAACTCCCCCATCATTACCCTACCGTTACAGAAGACAAAAAATGCCCGATCTAAACAGGGTTAATTTTCAGAATAGACTACATACCCTGCTTCTAAAAATCTTCGGCTCAGTTCATTCCACTACTGAAGACAAGAGAATGGGTCTCTGAAGCTAGGGGAAGAAAAAACTTGAATACAAAGATACCACGAACAAAGAACCAAAAAGTAATTTCAATCTATTGCGTCAGCCTTACTCAATAACTTTATAAAAAATTTAGAACCAATCCAACTTTAATTTTTTGCCATTTCAACCGCTACTGGACTTGAATGCCACAAGTATAAACGCCACTGCTAGACTTGACCACCTCAAGTATAAATGTCAGCTTTATACTTGAGGTAGTCATTTTACTGTGACATTATATTTATTTTATGTTTTTACAATTGTAATTGTAAAGAGGTCGCTATGGAAAATCACTATTTAGTGATCGTTAGGATCGCAAAGTTAACATACCATAACGATTTAATATAATGCATATTCTAGATTTACACCATGATGGTGACCAAAAGTGCGGACAACTTGAGTCCAAAGTTTCCACGGCTGAACCTGGCCTGATTCCTCAACCCAACTGTCTTGAGTATGAAGGTAAACGTTATTTAATTTCACTGACATTATTTTATGTTTTAAATATAATTATAAAAAGGTCACTCTATAGCTTGCCATTATATTTGATCGCTACGATTGTTGAAAACATAGGTCAGTCAGCAATTGTTATGATCATGCTATCATATAGAAACCCCACGGATTACATTGAAAACCCCACGGATTGCCTTGGAAACCCCAAGGATTGCTTTGGAAATCCCACGGATTGCACCAGTACCAGTACCTGGTGCCAACGGCTACCATTTGGTGTATTTATTTTTTTATTTTTAATCAGCGATCTTAGAAAGCGCTATAAGTGCGGCCCGGGTTGAATTGTTCGTTCTAATCACAGCACCAAGTATTTCTCTACTGATTTTCCAATTTTCCTTTCTCCATAGAAACGATTTATCTAAGTATTTATTCATTTTAATTTTATTCATTAAAAGTTTTTCGTTTTGCTTTACTTATTAGGTTTTCATGAACGCGGATTCCATATCTTTATCATTGATTCTGATAAGTTTATCAATGAAGCCACTCAAAAGAACTGTGTGTAAGTTAACAGAAATGTTATAAGTTTTCATTCAGGTTCAGTGAGTAAACTAATGCGAGTTTGTAATTAAAGAAATCAATTCCTGAGTAATTTTTTAGGTGCTAGTGCTAAATGGGATATGAAATTTCTCTTCTCGTCTTCAACTCGATATATCACTCGTTCACTCCGATCCGTTCACTCGTCAGTGAGATACTAAGTTGAATAGTCGAATAGTAATTTCATATCTCAGTACACCCATATATTATCATCAGTGTCTGTCCTTTACCGGGTCTGTTCCCATATCGATGATCTCTGGTTTGTAGACATTTTTTCATGTGCGGTGTCATGTAAACCGAACTGAAGTTGTGTTTAAAATGCGGAATGTTCTATAATTGTTGTTACTTTGATTTACTTTTATAATTACATTTTTGTGCTTTTCTTTTCTCTGTTTTCCATAGTGCAATTCAAGAAAGCATCGGAAGAATAGTAAATGAAGACAGTTTCATTATAATTTACCAAAGCGGAAAAGGGCGAACAGCTTTTATTGCGGATGATTACTCCAGTGGTGACAAACTTTTTCAGGGCTTTGTAAACCGGTAAGAGCGACATCAGATGTTTGCATTTTCGTGATTATTATAACTCTTCACACAAAAAAATTACAGCGCACATTATCGACCTTTCAAGTTTTACAGTTATGTATTTTCTTCCCGGTTTTATGTTTTATGTTCGTATATATAGGTTTCAGGATCAACTGAAAAGAATTGTTTTCTGGAAGCCATCTTGGGACATCGTATCTACTGTGGAAGATGGAGAGAACCCATTCAGGTGAGGATTTGAATTGTCACTAACATGATTAAGCCTGGTTTCCATATGATCGTCTCAATCTTCCCGATCGTTTAAAAACAATTAAGACAATCGGGGCCCGGGCCGCCGCCCTATCGCGACCAGGACGATCGCTGGTTTCCATATAATTGCTTCGGTCGTTTGAAAGAGTGTGAGTGCGCAGCCGTCAGCAAAATTCCTTAATCCGACAACAGACTCTTGGCACAAGATTCGCGAGAAAAATGTGTGTCGCCAGCCAATCTAGATTACTGAATTCTGAAAGAGGCGGAACGGCATGCCGTCCAGAACCAGATGGGACCGATTTCCTCCTTTTCAGATATCGGCTTAACTACAGTGAATGCAGGGCTACTTTTACCATATACCAAACGAGCGGGCTCGTTTGGCTCGTTTGCTCTCCACTGCCCAGTCGTTATTTTAAACTAACATGTCTTGTGTGATTTGGAGCACCATCTGTTTAGAAATAAAAGCTGTCACAATTATGGCGTAATTTCGAAACATTGCGATTACTGCTAGCAGCACAACATGAGCTTTCTAAGGTCGTTTGCATAAATCAGTAGAATGCGCGGAGATGTCAAATTTCTCTTCAAACGTAACTCGATACATCACGAGAGTCTTCCAAGTAAACTCTACTTTACTTATGTAATAAAGCGTAACCTTCTTTTTATTCTCCTTTCAGCGACGAAGTGCGGGGCAAAATTAAATTTACAGAAGATATAATGGAATTTGGGCGCCTCACAGGTATTCATGATTATCAATCTGTAAAATGAATATCAGTAGCCATGTCACTCTCATGTTTCAATAACATGTGACCAGGCAGTTTCGTGGTGTTGCGCATTTTGCGATCACCAAATGACGCAAAAGAAAAGACTAAAAAGACACTAAACAATACCCAAACCACAACACAAAAACTAACCAATAATAGAGCGTATGCACATGACGTCACGGCGGCCATATTGGTGTACCAAAACAATAGAACGGCGGCCATGTTGGTGTACCAAAACAATCCTGTGGGATTTGAACGCTTTTCTTATGTTAACACTTTCTTTTGTTCCAATAAATTTGCATAGCTGCTTGCCACGTGAGTGCATACGCTCTATAGTTTCTGCAGCACTAATGGGTATGCCTTGTCGAGGTCATATCCGAAAAAAGAATGTACATAAGTAGATAGCTCTAGATTTGGGATTCTGGTTAAAAAGAATTCAGTGTTATGCCATCCTTATCAATTTATAATTGTAATCTTTATTAATATTCTTTCCAGGTTTCCCCGGGGAAATCAAGACAAAAGTGTCAACATGTCAGAAGCCACCACATGTACCCCAGGAAGCTCCACAGTTTTCTGGCGACAAATCACCTTGCCCAGTTGCAGGCACAGCTCTTATCGAGGCTCTCTCTATTTCAGGTATCGTTATTGAAATACACTTCGTTTCTATAAATTCACAATGGCAGTGTACTAAAAGCAGGAGTACTGGAATATTTAAACCTAAAACAACCTAACCCTCCCCTCCCTTCCCCCCTCCTCTCACCCCTTCCAACCTTTTTGTTAGTCTCTGAGTTATAATTAGAGATTTTTGGATGTTCATTTTACCTTTCAAGTTCCATTGTCCCGCGGGCATAGCTTTTAATTTTTTGAGGTCATAGAGTTGGAGGCCAAAACAGACCCCCACCGCCCCCCCCCCCCCCCCCCCCCCGTGCCCCCCAAAGCCGGCCATTTCAGAAGACCAAAAAGGATCGGTCTGAAAAAGGTCATTTTTCAGAATAGACTACATACAGGAGCCTGTTTCCCTATAAGCTCCTGCTACATACCCTGCTTCTTCGACTCGCTTCATTCCACTACTGCAGACTAGAGAATGGTCCTTTGGAGCTTGAAGAAACTTGAATACAGAGAAGCCACGAAGAAAATAGGAAAAAAGCAATTTAATACTATTGCGTCAGTCTTACTCGAAAGCTTTTAATAAAAAAATGAAAACCAATCCAACTTTAATTTTTTGCCATTTTCATCCACTGCTGGACTCTAATGCCACAAGTATAAACGCCACTGCTGGACTTGACAACTTCAGGCATAAACGTCACGTTTATACTTGAGGCAGTCAAGTCCAGCAGTGGCAGTAGCAGTTTAGTAAACATGCTTTATTTCATTTTATTGTGACATTATTTTACGTTTTTACAATTATAATTATAAGGAGGTCATTATTGTAAACCACTGAAACCACTATTTAGTGATCGTTAGGTTCGCGAAGTTAACACACCATAACGATTTAATATAATGCATATTCTAGACCTACTCCATGATGGCGACCAAAAGTGCGGACAACTTGAGTCCAAAGTTTCCACGGTTAAACCTGGCCTGATTCCTGAACCTAACTGTCTTGAGTACGAAGGTAAACGTTATTTAATTTCACTATGACATTATTTTATGTTTTAAATATAATTATAAAGAGGGCACTCTATAGCCTGCCATTATATTTGATCGCTACGATTGTTGAAAACATAGGTCAGTCAGCAATTGTTATGATCATGCTATCATATAGAAACCCCACGGACTACATTGAAAACCCCACGGATTGCCTTGGAAACCCCATGGATTGCCTTGGAAATCCCACGGATTGCATCAATACCAGTACCTGGCGCCAACGGCTACCATTTGGTGTATTTATTTTTTTATTTTTAATCAGCGATCTTAGAAAGCGCTATAAGTGCGGCCCGGGTTGAATTGTTCGTTCTAATCCCAGCACCTAGTATTTCTCTACTGATTTTCCAATTTTCCTTTCTCCATAGAAACGATTTATCTAAGTATTTATTCATTTTAATTTTATTCATTAAAAGTTTTTCGTTTTGCTTTACTTATTAGGTTTTCATGAACGCGGATTCCATATCTTTATCATTGATTCGGATAAGTTTATCAATGAAGCCACTCAAAAGAACTGTGTGTAAGTTAACAGAAATGTTATAAGTTTTCATTCAGGTTCAGTGAGTAAACTAATGCGAGTTTGTAATTAAAGAAATCGATTCCTAAGTAATTTTTTAGGTGCTGGTGCTAAATGGGATATGAAATTTCTCTTCTCGTCTTCAACTCGATATATCACTCGTTCACTCCGATCCGTTCACTCGTCAGCAAGATACTAAGCTGAATAGACGAAGGTTAATTTCATATCTCAGTTCACCCATGTATTATCATCAGTGTCTGTCCTTTACGGTCTGTTCCCATATCGATGATCTCTGGTTTGTAGACATTTTTTCGTGTGCGGTGTCGTGTAAACCGAACTGAAGTTGTGTTTAAAATGCAGAATGTTCTATAATTGTTGTTACTTTGATTTACCTTTATAATTACATTTTTGTGCTTTTCTTTTCTCTGTTTTCCATAGTGCAATTCAAGAAAGCATCGGAAGAATAGTAAATGAAGACAGTTTCATTATAATTTACCAAAGCGGAAAAGGGCGAACAGCTTTTATTGCGGATGATTACTCCAGTGGTGACAGACTTTTTCAGGGCTTTGTAAACCGGTAAGAGCGACATCAGATGTTTGCATTTTCGTGATTATTATAACTCTTCACACAAAAAAATTACAGCGCACATTATCGACCTTTCAAGTTTTACAGTTATGTATTTTCTTCCCGGTTTTATGTCTTATGTTCGTATATATAGGTTTCAGGATCAACTGAAAAGAATTGTTTTCTGGAAGCCATCTTGGGACATCGTATCTACTGTGGAAGATGGAGAGAACCCATTCAGGTGAGGATTTGACTTGTCACTAGCATGATTAAGCCTGGTTTCCATATGATTGTCTCAATATTCCGATCGTTTAAAAACAATTAAGACAATCGGGGCCCGGGCCGCCGCCCTATCGCGACCAGGACGATCGCTGGTTTCCATATAATTGCTTCGGTCGTTTGAAAGAGTGTGAGTGCGCAGCCGTCAGCAAAATTCCTTGATCCGACAACAGACTCTTGGCACAAGATTCGCGAGAAAAATGTGTGTCGCCAGCCAATCTAGATTACTGAATTCTGAAAGAGGCGGAACGGCATGCCGTCCAGAACCAGAAGGGAATCGATTTCTTCTTTTTCAGATATCGGCTCAACTACAGTGAATGCAGGGCTACTTTTACCATATACCAAACGAGCGGGCTCGTTTGGCTCGTTTGCTCTCCACTGCCGAGTCGTTATTTTATACTAACATATCTTGTGTGATTTGGAGCACCATCTGTTTAGAAATAAAAGCTGTCACAATTATGGCGTAATTTCGAAACATTGCGATTACTGCTAGCAGCACAACATGAACTTTCTAAGGCCGTTTGCATAAATCAGTAGAATGCGCGGAGATGTCAAATTTCTCTTCAAACGTATCTCGATGCCTCACGAGAATCTTCCAAGTAAACACTACTTTACTTATGTAATAAAGCGTAACCTTTTTTATTCTCCTTTCAGTGACGAAGTGCGGGACAAAATAAAATTTACAGAAGATATAATGGAATTTGGGCGACTCACAGGTATCCATGATTATCAATCTATAAAATGAATATCAGTAGCCATGTCTCCAAACCACAACACAAAAGCTAACCAATAATAGTTTCTGCAGCACCAATGGGTATGCCTTGTCCAGGTCATATCCGAAAAGAGAATGTAGATAAGTAGATAGCTCTAGATTTGGGATTCTGGTCAAAAAGAATTTAGTGTTATGCCATCCTTATCATTTTAATTGTTATCTTTATTAATATTCTTTCCAGGTTTCCCCGGGGAAATCAAGACAAAAGTGTCAACATGTCAGAAGTCACCACAGGTACCCCAGGAAGCTCCGCAGTTTTCTGGCGACAAATTACCTTGCCCTGTTGCAGGCACAGCTCTTATCGAGGCTCTCTCTATTTCAGGTATCGTTATTGAAATACACTTCGTTTCTATAAATTCACAATGGCAGTGTACTAAAAGCAGGAGTACTGGAATATTTAAACCTAAAACAGCCTAACCCTCCCCTCCCCTCCCCCCTCCCCTCCCCCCTCCTCTCACCCCTTCCAACCTTTTTGTTAGTCCCTGAGTTATAATTAGAGATTTTTGGAGGTTCATTTTACCTTTCAAGTTCCATTGTCCCGCGGGCATAGCTTTTACCCTTTTGAGGTCATAGAGGGGGAGGCCGAAACAGACCCAGACCCCCACCCCCCTCCCCTAAACCCGGCCATCTCAGAAGACCAAAAAGGATCGGTCTGAAAAAGGTCATTTTTCAGAATAGACTACATACAGGAGCCTATTTCCCTATAAGCTCCTGCTACATACCCTGCTTCTTCGACTCGCTTCATTCCACTACTGCAGACTAGAGAATGGTCCTTTGGAGCTTGAAGAAACTTCAACACAGAGAAACCACGAAGAAAAGAGGACAAAAGCAATTTAAAACTATTGCGTCAGCCTTACTCGAAAACTTTTAATAAAAAATGAAAACCAGTCCAACTTTAATTTTTTGCCATTTTCAGCCACTGCAGTGGACTTTAATGCCACAAGTATAAACGCCACTGCTGGACTTGACAACCTTAAGTATAAACGTCACGTTTATACTTGAGGCAGTCAAGTCCAGCAGTGGCAGTAGCAGTTTAGTAAACTTTATTTCATTTTATTGTGACATTATTTTACGTTTTTATAATTATAATTATAAAGAGGTCATTATTGTAAACCACAATTTAGTGATCGTTAGGTTCGCGAAGTTAACCATAACGATTTAATATAATGCATATTCTAGACCTACTCCATGATGGCGACCGCCAAAAGTGCGGACAACTTGAGTCCAAAATTTCCACGGCTGAACCTGGCCTGATTGCACAACCTTACTTCCTTGAGTATGAAGGTAAACGTTATTTAATTTCACTATGACATTATTTTATGTTTTAAATATAATTATAAAAAGGGCACTCTATAGCCTGTCATTATATTTGATCGCTACGATTGTCGAAAACATAGGTCAGTCAGCAATTGTTATGATCATGCTATCATATAGAAACCCCACGGATTACATTGAAAACCCCACGGATTGCCTTGGAAACCCCAAGGATTGCTTTGGAAATCCCACGGATTGCACCAATACCAGTACCTGGTGCCAACGGCTACCATTTGGAACGACGCGAGACAGCGCTCACCTCAGATAAGTGCGGCCTGGGTTGAATTGTTCGTTCTAATCCCAGCACCAAGTGTTTCTCTATTGATTTTCCCATTTTCCTTTCTCCATAGAAACGATTTATCTAAGTATTTATTCATTTTAATTTTATTCATTAAAAGTTTTTCGTTTTGCTTTACTTATTAGGTTTTCATGAACGCGGATTCCATATCTTTATCATTGATTCGGATAAGTTTATCAATGAAGCCACTCAAAAGAACTGTGTGTAAGTCAACAGAAATGTTATAAGTTTTCATTCAGGTTCAGTGAGTAAACTAATGCGAGTTTGTAATTAAAGAAATCGATTCCTGAGTAATATTTTAGGTGCTGGTGCTAAATGGGATATGAAATTTCTCTTCTCGTCTTCAACTCGATATATCACTCGTTCACTCCGATCCGTTCACTCGTCAGCGAGATACTAAGTTGAATAGTCGAAGATTAATTTCATATCTCAGTACACCCATGTATTATCATCAATGTCTGTCCTTCACGGTCTGTTCCCATATCGATGATCTTAGCCTGTTCCAGGCTCCGAGATAGTGGGGATCGCGCGAATTAAAAAAAGAGAAAAAATCGCGGGGGAACTGGGAGAGGGAGGTCGGCGGACCGCCGACCACCCTCTCCCCAGTTCCCCGCGATTTCTTTCCATTTTTTTTTTCTTACTTCGCCACTATCTCGGAGCCTGGAACAGGCTACGATGATCTCTGGTTTGTAGACATTTTTCATGTGCAGTGTCATGTAAACCGAATTGAAGTTGTGCTGCAGAATAGTCAGAATGTTCTATTGTTATTACTTTGATTTAATTTTTTAAATTGTGTTTTTCATTTCTCTGTTTTTTATAGTGCAATACAAGAAAGCATAAAGAACATAATAAATGAAGACTCCTTCATAATCATTTACCAAAGCAAAACAGGGCAACCAGCTTATATTGCGGATGAGTACTGCTGTGGCGATGAACTTTTCCAGGGTCTTGTAAACCGGTAAGAGCGACATCAGATGTTATTTGCATTTTCGCGATTATTATAACTCTACACACACAAAAAAAATTACTACGTACAGTATTGCCCTTCCGCTGTCCAATATTTATAGTTATGTATTTTGCTCGTAATTTATGTCTCATGTCAGGAGCTAATTTCCTGCTCATGTACTGTACATATAGGTTTCGGGACCAGTTGATGAGAATTGTTTTGTGGAAACCATCTTGGTTCATCCTCTGCACATTTGAGGACAAAGACTTGGAGTCGCCGTTTAGGTGAGGACAAGAGAAAATAATCTAACAGAGCAGATCCCCATACATCGGCCTCTTCCAATAAATTATTAGTCCGGTGTCATGTATTGCGTGGGGTAGCATTGTTATGTTAAGGCCACACGGCAATCATGTAAAGCAGTTATACAAGTTTTAATTTTTAATTATTAACTTAACTGATGATTCTCCGTGTTTAAATAAAGATTTACATTACATTACATTACATTACACTACACTACACTACACTACATTACATTACATTACATTACATTACATTACATTACATTACATTACATTACATTACATTACATTACATTACATTACATTACATTACATTACAAGACCGACACCTATTTGGTCAGTTTGAATGACATCGTGTAATTTTAAAGTTGGCGGGTTTATAGATTTTCACAGTCTCTCTTACAACGACATTTCTCTTCGCTGTACTCGAAAATGCCTCCAGCAATGACGAGAACTTGTCCGCGTCGCCATTTTGAATGCGGGGACTAGGTTAAATATGGCGTTGATATCGCCAGCAAGTTCGATTCGGACTGGTCAGCAGGTGCAGCGTTAAAATAGTCCCAGATCGTTATTTTATACAAACACATCCTACGCGATTTGGCGCTAAGAAGACAAGTGCGATAACGAGTCCGTGACACTTTTTTTGATATTTCCTTGTTTTACTTTACGACTGAATATATTATTAAGCATAACGTTTATTAATTTTGATTTTCTTTTCAGTGTCGCTGTTTTAGAGAAATTAAAATTGACCAGTGATGTAATGGAACTTGGGCGACTCACAGGTATCCCATCGGATATTCAATTTATAAAACTAAATATCAGTAGCTATGTCACCACATCAGCTCTAATAAGTCCGTGCTTCCAACACTCTCATGTTTCCAATAACAAGTGACCAGGCAGTTTCGTCGTGTGCGATCACCAAATGACGCAAAATTTAGGAAAGATTAAGACAATAAACAATACCCACGCCACAACACTATAACCCCAGTCCAGGTCATATTTGGACAAAGAATAAAGCATCTCAATACGTAGATAGCAAAGAAAGAGAAGCGATTAATTGACCTAATTGGATGCAGCTATATCGTGAGATCAGTCTCCAAAATCAACTGAAATCGTTAGTTTAATAGGTCTGTATGACTTTACGAGCATTCGCGATTGAAAAAGTTCTTAGAGAATTGATATTCTGGTTAATAGGTATTCAGTGTTATGTCTTCCTCGTCAATTTAATTGAAATCATTATTATTCATTCCTTTCAGGTTTCCCTGGAGAAATCATCAGAAAATAATCATTTTAAGTCAATTAATTACTGGGATATGAGTTTTTATTCTTCTTATATTTCAATCTCTAACATTCAAGACAAAATGCGTATTTTAAGTTTTACTGTGAAATATTTGTTTTCATTCTTGTTATATTTCAATCTCTAATATTCAAGACAAAATGCTTATCTTCTACTCTAAGTTTTAATGTAATCTTTTCTATTTTATTTTTTAAATGGCAATATCAAAAGTGTTAATTAATGTTGTTTATGGTTATACTAAAAGGCTAGTAGTGATGTTGAAAATATGCGCATTTCTATCAAACATGAGTTTACTTGACCCGCATTACGCTTTATCATACTTTTATCTGAAAATTGCGATCAAAGATAAATTCAAAGGTTTTATAGTCTTATACAAATTCGCTCATCATGTTCAAATTGTTCGTACCGGCTACGATGTAACGTAGATTTCAGAACATGTTTAGAAATTCTACGACTCCTTTTTGTGTCGTACACAACAAACGTTTTTTAATATACTGTTGTAGGTTTAATTTTCATCTACAGAGGAGCGATTATTGGTTATTTCAAGATTTTGCATTCGAATGGTTACAAGAAAAAATCACTTGAAAGATAGTGATGGACCGTCCGATTTATTGATTGATGAACCGATCGCCTGACGGTCTGTATGTCTGCAGTCAGTCAGAATTTCTTTTCATCTTTCAAGAGATCTTCCCTTGCATTTATGCAATGCAAAATCTTGAAATCACTAATAACAGGTCGTATTTATACTGATCATGCATAGCTCATCTTTATCGATCTTCTCAGTGTCGTCTTTCTAGTACTATACGTACAATCTTCTCTTGTATCCGTAATACAGAATCGTGCACTCGTCAATAATTGATCCTCCATGTTTAGATAAAATTGTGGTCGATGATCCCGGGTCGATGATATCCGTATAGATCACTCGATCGATATATCAGAATCTCGCCGAATTTCTGGTAATCTTCTCTTGTATCTAGTCATGGAGAAAAATCTTAAAATCACCAATAACCGCTCATCGATTATTTAATAATCGATCTATCGATAAATCGTTATTTCTATCAACATGTTTCAAGCGATCTTCTCTTGCATCTAATTATCTAATGTACGCTCATCTTTAGATGAAAGGATCATATCTATCTCCGTGTCGACCAATCGACACGTACGCCGAATCCTTCCCTGTAAATTGAATCGACAACTCAGTACTTTTAAATAATTGGCGCGCTCAACAGAAATATTTGGGGTCCGCCTAGAATGGGGTCTAGGACTCTTTTGCGAACCTCCTATGGCTATCTCTAGTCTACAATGTTTTTTTTGTAATGTAATTTATTTCTATTTTAGCCATGAATTGTAATAAATAAATAAATAAATAAATAAATAAATGTCTGAAACCTACGGCACATCGTAGCCACGAATAATTAAGAGGGCAGAGTTGGTACAAGTATTAATCTATCAAATTAACATCTGAACCAGGCGTCACTCGATGATAAACGCAAACGGTGAAGAAAATTCTAAATCTAAATCGAATACTGTATTAAACTCCCGTATGGAATGTGCAAATACAGGAGCGCGATCAGCGGTCTTATTTATAGTCATAAAAGTGACTAGAGTTAATAATTTGGGAAATGTCCAAGTTTCATTCACTCGGCGCAAATGTTTTCATTTGTGACATTCTGCGATCACTACAAGCCTTTTGGTATTACAATGTAACATAAATTTCTATTAACTGAACTTTGAATGTCGTTCTTGTGAGCTCTGTGATCACTAAGCCTTTTAAAAACGTATTTAAAAAACTTACATAGCTTATTTACAATGCAACTGAAGATAACTGGGAACAAATGTACAATTTGTGTCAATTTGCCTTGATTCCTGAAAAGAATAAAGTTTACTTTATTTTGTGTAAAACAAACCAGTCTAATTGAACAGTGAGAAATGAATTTTTGTCGGTTTTTTTTTCCATTCCTCAAATTGTGTTTCAGATTGAGTTATGTTCTTTGTAGCAGGATATGATTAAAATAGATATTTTAACTTTATGTTAGTGATGGCTTGTTTTTGTACTATTTTTGTCACCTTGAATTTCAGTGATTTCTGAAAAATATAGTTTAAAACAATATAAGTTATCCCAGTAAAATTCAACAATGAGGAATGTATTTTTGTCGTTTATCGTTATATTAAGATGTATATTTTAACTTCGTTTTAGAGGTGGCTCGTTTTTCAGATTAATAAATTATTACTTTAATGAAGTGCAACTCTTGTGTCTTATCTTTGCTGTACTGAGTAGCTCGATGATATTTAGAAGTTAAAGGTTGTGCATAAACAACTAGCACGAACGTCCTTAACTCTTTGAGCCCGAGCTTTTGTGTGTCTCGGAACCTTGGGGGGGGGGGGGGGGGGGGCAGCATATTTCCTTTGCGGTCCGCAAGAAGACCGGCCGAGTCGCTAATGCGCTAACATCATGTATTATAATTCAACACATTGATACACTGCCCAAATATGGTTAAAAAGTTATCGATATACGCTATGTCTACATGACGTATATCCAACGATGGATGTAAATTTCGCATTTTGACAAGAGAATGCAAAAATGACGGACCAGCCTCGATATTTTTTCTTCAAACTGTGCTTTGTTATCAATGTGTTCAATTATAAAACCTAATTTTAGCCGACTCGGCCTCGTCGGCTAAGAATTAGGTGATATCACGCGCGCTTTCGCGCTATAATAGTTAAATATACATTGTTTGTACTAAATGTGGAGGTAAAGTCTACCTTGGCAGCAGAGCTAAGTATACGTAAGTTGAAGGATTAAAGATGACATTTGTTTGTACTATAAATATATCGTTCCCATTCGATAAACGCTGGTCAACGAGCCACTAAAAAGAAATAACAAAAAAGTCTCTGCGTTCAATAAGCTTACAACTCAACTGGCAGACTACTGAGACGCTGTGCTACTGAAATGTATACCTTTCACGTTCAGTAATCCAAATCAAAGTCCGTCTTCTTCATGTTCACTTCCTTCGCTCAAGCGGCACAGTCGGTTCGCCTCGCTACGGCAAAACTACAGTGGACACGATCATTTCATTTGATCAAGAGTGATCCGAAACTGATCCTCTTCACCTTCAGAAGATTGTAAAGAAACATATTAGGCGCTGTCTGACATTTGTACAGCCAAAAACGTTGGCAAAATGACCATCACACTAAAGGATTCCAAGGAAATGATAGCGTAAACAAATCAATGTGTCATACTATTACGTAATTTACGTCATCAGTCACTCCCACTCGCCCCAGGCTCTCTAAAAATTGGAACCACTTTTCAACCGAAGTGACGCATCTTCAAGGGGCTAAAAAACCGATTTTCTTTTTCCTCGGGAAATGATTATTGTTTTCGTTCTTTGGACATAATAAACTAATGAAAAACGAAGAAAAAACACATTTCATAGGTAAGATTTCATTTCTTGAGTTTTGTTGAAGAGAAACCTTTCCATTAAGTTGAACGATTCATCCTTCTGAGATGTTAATGTACAAATAAAAGCGTTAGATTTGTCAAAGTGATATTCATTTTCATGAACATATTGGTATCATCGAAGAAAGCATCGTAGCTTATGAAGTCTGAGAAATTTTGACTCATGTATGGAATTGC
The DNA here is from genome assembly GCA_022457155.1 of Cladopsammia gracilis. Lineage (NCBI taxonomy): Eukaryota > Metazoa > Cnidaria > Anthozoa > Scleractinia > Dendrophylliidae > Cladopsammia > Cladopsammia gracilis. The sequence goes on from JAJGOT010000194.1 coordinate 680,679, forward strand.
TCATACTGCTTCGAGAAACCTCGCGAATCAAACTTAACCGCCCGTAAGGTTATCACAAAACACCCATAGCCAGCCCCCAAAGGAGAGCAATTTCAATATCAATCCAAATGTGTTTCTCTAGATTTGTGACCTGTGACCTGTGACCTGTGACATGTGACCTGTGACCTGTGACCTGTAGCCTGTGACCTGTGACCTGCAAAAGAAACCTGCCGAATCCCTAGCATATTTTAAGATGTCTCTACTCAATAAATTTTCCAAGGTTGAAAGGAATTTGTTGGGGTAATATCAGACATGGCATTTATAATTTCCCTAGAAGTTTCCGCTTTTTTCGAATTTTAGCCTATTCTTGTGTACAGTGAGGGTAGGGTTCATTATATGTCCCCATACACCACGTAGAGAAATACCACTGACCACTATGACCACTGGAAACACGTTAAAACAAAATGGCGGCCGGAGTGAAAAGAAAACAAACCGCTCGAAGGAGCATTTTTGCCTCAGTAATGGCTTCATCTCCTCGTATCTCGCATTTCTGGAAAATGCCACTTTACACATTGAAAATGCACCGTGCTAAGGGATGTTTTTGGAGCGGAAAACGTTTGCTTTGCGAGTTTTACTGTCTTATCTTTCGGATACGATGCTGGGGAACGCACCGAATCGGTGTAACCGTTTCCTCGTGTAGCAGACTTAAGGAACCATGAAGGTAAGCCCTATTTTAAGGGATATTGAGAGGAAAGTGCGGCTAATTTATGAGGTTATTGGGATCAAAAGGTACCGTCTAAAACTACTTTTTTCTCACTTTTCTTTCGATTGAAATACGGTTCGAACTTGACTCTATATACATGTATTAATTTTGATGCTTGGGAACGTTGAGTTTCTAGCGGTAATGCCACAAATGCAAAATATTTTCTTTTCCCCTTATTTCCTTTATACTTTGCAGCCATATTTTATCCGCATTTCCGCGCACAGCGCATGCTCTTGGCCATTTTGGCAGCCATCTTGTATGGGATTTCTGGTTATGTTGAACAGTGTATCATGCCATGTTGAATGTTGAAATAGGCCATTCAACATGTTGAACGTTGTTGAACGAAAATAGAGACAGGCTCTATTCCGTTCAACAAGTTGCAACTCATTAATTGAACGACCTCAGTAAATCGTTTTAAAATGTTGAATTTTTTTAAACTCGTTCAACAAATTGCAGCATCTTTAAACATGTTTTGATCAACAAATGCTGAACAATGTTGAACCGTGTATGACTCGCTTATTGCCTTAAGGATTGTGGATTACGGACCATTAAATGTACAGGCTCATAGCAAGGCTAAAATAACTGGGGGGCCGTGCAAATTGGCCATGTTCCATGCAACAATTACCTGTTAACCCTTTAAAGGGGGACAAGTACATAGCTTTCTTAACATTTACATTGAATTTACAGTGCCAGATACGTCCATTTGAAATAGATACAAGTTAAAATGCACCTTTTAACATGTCAATATAACAAAAACATAAAATAAAAAAATAATTTGTGCAAAATGCTCCCCCGCCTTGTTTTAGTGTGAAGCTCGTTTTCGTCCTTTACCGTCATAAAATTGCTGTTTTCATCAATATTATTTTCCCTTGTTTTCATTCATAACTCTGGCAGAAGTCTTGAACTCGTGGATTTCTTGACATCTATTAGCTTGATGTTGATTAAATCAACGATTTTCTTCAAAAGGTTGTCTTAAGGCGGGGGTCCAAGTGAACGCCATTTTCCCGCCACTTGACATGGCTTTAATAGAAATATCTCGTTCACGTTTCAAGCAATCCAAAAACTCTATGCTCATCCCATGAATCTATGTTATTGTTTATTATTGGTTGGATCTATTTATGGGCTGTTTTGTAAATTTTTGGATGATTTTTGGGTGATTTTTCGATATGTTTGGGAGGAAATAGTTTTTCTCAAAGGATAAGTAAATTTAAGAGAAATAAGAAATATTCAAGATTTAGTGAAGTTTTAAAAATTAGAATTTGTAGTTAATAATTGACGGACACCAAGTTAGTCCACTACTAACCTGGGGTGCTCTTGCGTGGGTATCAACTGTCTGTTTTTGTTCCAAAAATCATTTTCTTTCTTCTATCCCTTCTTTAAACCTCTTAAAATTTCAATCATATTCACGTGAACCCCACCCCCCCCCCCCTGCCTTAACATCCAATACTGATCATTACCAAATGTCTCCTAGCGATAACAAAGCTAAATCAACCAGATAGGTTATGAGAATTAAGTACATGATCATCCAAGATGAATTCTCTTGATATTTTAACAACTTCTTCCCACTACTTCTTTAAGAAATATTTTGGAACAAAAAAAATGAGAATTTGTATTTTAATTTTCGGGATTAAAGGGTTAAGGTGCTGTTACACGTAACAATGTTTCGTCAAACTTGCAACAATTTTTTTGCAAGACAAGTTGCACGAAAAATTGTTACGTGTAACTAGTGTAACTACTGTAGAGTGGTTTTCAATCAAATGTCGAAAGTAATTTCGTGATTGCTTTGGTTTTGCAGTGCTACGCTTTGTGATTGGCTTAAAAATCTTGCGCCACTTTATCAGCCATTCAGAAATAAAACTATAACCAATTGTAACTTGCTCGCACGCGTTTTCCCGCGCTTGGCGACGGTTACATGTATTTGCTTTGAGTTCTGATTGGTTCATTTGATTGCCTGCGTCTGTTGTGATTGGTCAGAGTAATTGCTTTGGTTTTTGGTTTCACGACACTCATTTGAAAACCGCTCTATGGTGCGCTATATGAGAAACCTCTAAAGAAAAGCGGCATCAAAACTTGTCTAGATGTTATTCACCTTTTTATTTATTTATTTACCACTTAAGTCTTCACCTTCTAAAGCAAAGTAATTTTCTGCGCAGCTAGATAATTTGAGGTAAAGAAAAAAAGATGAGCAACCCTTCGAAAATGAGAGCGAAAAGGCTTTTAACAAAAATATTCACCGACGATACTGATACTAGTACGTCAAAGCTCTTAGAACATTTTTAATTGATCATGTCACTTGCTTCGCTTGCTTTTTACGGGACGACAAAATGGTGGCTATCTTCGCATGGCATTCTTTGTATTTTCGTCATGAATTATTAATGAGTTTGAGAACTCTTCAAAAAGCTAGGCACTTGAATCACAGGTAGCCCAAGCTATATGTGTCACAGTAACCGTTACGAGCGAAATTATAAGGATTTGTATGAGGAAAAAACGGTCCATTCTAGGAGCTAAAAAAACGAACACGATTTCAATAAATATTGCCCCCAAAACCACACAGGAGACAAGGAAACACACAAGCGAAGTAAGGTAGGCAATGTTTATTGAAACCTTGTTTGTATTTTTTAGCTCCTAGAATGGACCATTTTTTCTCATACAAATCCAATAATATCGTTCGTAACGGTTACTGTGACACATATAGCTTGAGCTACCTGTGCTTGAATTGATATCTTTCTCTTGGTGTTCTAAAATCTGTACTAGCAGTAATCAGAGATTATGGAGACGCGTTCGTACAAATTTACGGCGGAAATGAGCCCCTGAAAAAAGCAACAGCGAGGGACGGCCAAGACCGGAGACCAAAAAATCTCAAATTTTGCTGCATGTAAAGCACAGGGCAACCAACACAAAATTGGGATTGCGTTCTTCGAACGCGATAATCATTTCGTGTTTTGAGCCAGAAACATACATCACAATCCCCATGGCATAGCTTTAATAGCTCCTTTAACAACTGGTCTACAGTTTACAAAAATCAGTGGCGACCAGTATAGTCCTTCAAACCTGTGAAGGGCCGTGACCTCCATTGCATGGAAGTTACCGGGATGGTTACATCATCAAACAAAAGGAGAACTTCTCAATTCTAATCAAAACTTCAAACTTTCGGTCAAATGGTTCCTTACTCACGGCCCAGTATCTTATATCCTAAGTTGTACTCATTCTTTTGATCCAGCCATCCTCGGTGATAAATAAAGAAAATTTTATTCGTTCTCAAACGACGCGTGACATTGTTAAATTTGGTTGACCTTTAGGAACTCGCAAGGTAACCTCGTGCAACAATGTTTTTTTTTTTTCAAACTCGTATTTTCAAACGCGTATGGTTGACCATTCAAATCCTTTCGATGGAAAAACTTTCTTTGCATTGTACAATTTAAAACAAGCAGTGACGACTGCTATTAAAAACACAGGTATTGAGAAGAATCGGCTATTAATAAATTTGAGATAAGTCGATAAGCAGAACTTTCTAGAACTTTCTACATGTCACTGTTCTGAATGTTACGAAATGGTGGAAATCTCTACCCAGAAGAATAAGCATTTTAAATATAACCTAAAGATAATTTTTCTTTTTGGTGGCCTTTAATGTCATGAACAAAGACAACAAAAATAACAATATTATTTTGAAATCCCATTTTATGAAACTCAACCATTCAAGTGTAAAATGGTTTATTTTAGGATTGCGAGGCACTCAGTCATGTGATAACTATGCATCCTCTCAGGGAAGGGCGCATATAGCCAGATTTGTCCATTCGGTGGTTATGTTCTTCCTGCCCCGCAAACCGAGCTCAACATTCCAGCAATTCAAATAAAACTCTATTCAGTAAAAGGCATAAAATGGTTTATTTAGGATTGTGAGGCACTCAGTCCTCTGATAACCATGCATCCTAATACTATTTGAAATTCAAGGGACAAATATTAATAACATAAATAAATAAACTTGAACTCATTCATTCATTCATTCTTTATTTGCCATATATACAACATTTTACAGATAGAAATTTTACAGATGGAAATAATAAAAGATTACAGAAAAAAGTGAATGGCGAGGAGACCTGAAAGAAACCACGAGGCTTATAATGAGTCAGGTTTCCTCACTTAAAAACAAACTAGTCTTAATACAATAATTACAATATGGGCTTATGTTAGTTAAATTTAACCATGGATTTTCTCTCTCTAACACACACACACACATACACACACACACACACACACACACACACACACACACACACACACACACGTATTAATTTTTTATAACAATATTAACCTTTACATGTAGAGAGTTAAAAGATGACTGAGAAACCACTAAATGAAATGGCATCAAAAATTGCCTGCAAGGTAGTCACCTAATGCAGAGCAATTGTCTGCACAGCTATGTACAATAGCTAAAACAAGATGAGCAACCATTTCATAATGAGAGAGTAAAGGCTCTCAACAAAAAGAATGACCCGACGAAGAATGATCAGGTACTAGTACGTCATGAAGGTCTTAGAACATTTTACATTGATCATGTCACTTGTTTCGCTTGCTTTGTTCGGGACGTCAAAATGGTGGCTTGCTTCGCATGGGCCTATTTACTCATGCGCGTAGCGGCATGAGTTATAAAATGCCCTCCGTTTTTCTTTTTTTGTGTGACGATTTTGCATGCAAATTTAATCATGCATATTTTAAATTGTGCATTTCCGGTTCACGGCTTTACACTTCCTGTTTGGTTACTTCCGGCTACTCTCACTTCCGGCAAAACATCGTTATTGAAGTGTCACGACAGCGTCTCCTACAACCCTACTCACACTAGTAATGTTCACGTCAGGTATTCTTGGCTTTCACTGACGTCATATCAAAATTCAGAAGCATTAAAAAATAGATTTCGAATCCAAAATGTTTATGGAATTGTAAAGAGTTTAAAACTACACATCTTGGCCAAATTTTGAAGCGCAAAAGCATTTCGTTCAAGAGTTATAGGCGAACGAGTATTAGATATTTTTAGTAAGAAATGTATGGAGCGGCCATCTTTGTGCCCCACTCAGGGGCACAAAGGTGGCGGCCAAAAATTCAAAGTCTTAATTACACCAAAAATCACATCCAAAAATATTGTATTTGCTATAAGCTCAATTAACTCGGCTTATAAGCACTTATAATGCAAACAATAACTTTCAGCTGATTCAATTTTGTTTATTTTCGCGGCTTATCTGAAATAGCGTGACGCATTGCGTGACACATTTAAACCCTTTGTAAATCGGAAGCAAAACATCGTTAAAACCTGAAACTTTTTGTGAAAGATTATAACACTTGTATCCACATACCATGTTAGAAACAGCTTTGTAGGATGTATAGTTTAGATTTTTTTATTTTTATGACGTCATGTGAAAGCCAAGAATATATTAGTTTCACAAGAATGACTGGCTTCATTGTGGTACAGCCTTCATTTGTAAAACTTTCAATAGTAACGTGGTTTGCAGTACAATGACTGAATGAAAGGAGTAACTCTTCTTTATGTCGGACGTCTTCTTATCTTGTTTAAATTATTAAAATATAAATTGCTTCTTTTCTTATGGTACATTGAAATATAAGACAAATGCTTGATACGCATGCGCATGCATGACAAACATTTTCCGTCATTTGGTCTTATTGGTGTATAAGTCAGTCCTGTATTTCTCCCATCGAGGTAAACGTTGCTTTTATACACAGCATACAACTTGAGGCCGAATTTGTCGCGATTCTGAAAAAAACTAAATGCTATTTTTAATCAGAGTTCTTCCGAGGCAAAAATGCCAAACATCGATCTCTCGCACTGATAAGCACATTGTCAATTTATTCCCATTTTTACTGCCGATTCTTTACAATGTCTGGATCGGAGCAGTCCTCGCTGCCTGTGGTGAGTAATTTCAAGACTTTTTTCAAGAAAGAACAATAGAAACACACGGCAAAACAGCGTCGTACTTCAGCCCATCAGATTTAATAAAAAATTTGGACTTCGGGACTGGACTTCTGTGGATTATGGACTGTGGAATGCGTGCAATATTAATGTCGATTTTTACTGACTGTATTGCTTTTTGTGGTTACTAGGTTACTAGTAACCACTATGTTGTCACCTGTGTAAGTAAGTTCGACCTTTCGAAGCGCGAAGTTGTGCGAGTTCACCCGATTGCTGTACGATGAGACAGTTCTGATAGCTTCGGATTAGACGACTCGATTGTCAACACAGACCCCAACACAGTTCTGTTTGTACTTGCCCGCTTTGGATCCGTGGGAAAGGTAAACGGAGCTTTCTCGTTCGTTTTACTGCTTTACCAAGCACAGCTTTCACCAAATGTGGCCAAGCATTGTTTTCAAAGATTATTTTAGGTGTTTTCGTGGTTTGGAAAAAGGTTTTAGTGAAAAATCGAGCTGTGAATCGAAGTGTTTGTTTGAAGACCATGAGCTATCCGAACTCATGATTCAAACGCCACCAGCATTTCATTTCTGTACCTTTGACCATTCAGAACTGTTTTTTTTTATTAGCGAAAGCATTACGCGAATCATTTTTCCGGATAAGATTGGCATTCCATTACACAGAAAAAGTCGGAAATTTTAGAAAGCATAATAAAAATAGGTTGCTGAATTGAATTATTTTGTGATGTTTATTATATTTTCGCAGACGCTAGTCGGTTCCGCGCAGTAATTAGGACACAATAAATCGCCAAGACTTCCAGAAGCAGAAAATCATTGAATTCTGAAAGGTGTTTGACTCTTTTAATCAAAGGAAAGACATTTTCATTTAAGGAAATATGAGTTTCATTCAAAAGTTTCGACCTTTTATAGAAAATATATTTTTTTATTCAGTGGTCATATAAAAACTGCTTGCTATCAAATTACATTTGACATAAAAATTTGCATAAAGCAAAATTGTGTATTTGGGACACTTTGAACACTTTGAAGAAACTGTGAAGCCTGGCAAAAACTTATTGTAGATGGCAAAATCAAAGCATTTTTTAAAGAACCAGCTTTAAGTTATGGAAACATTTCGGCATTTCGATTTGGTCTTAAATCACGGAGAGATTTTAGTGAATGCGTCACGCAACGTTTATTTACAAAATGTTTAGGGTCTATCCAACTTTTCTGGGCTCATACAGACCAGAGGGAAAGGCACGAACGGGACTCAGGTCCCATGCGAGGTGCCATCCCTTCCAATCCCACAACCCGCAAGGTTGACCACACCACCGGGGTCTACGGCCCCTACTCTTTTCGAATAGTGATGTGGGATCTTTAACGTCCCACAAGAACAAATCAGAGAGTGCTGTGAGACGGGGCCTACAGTTTTTTCGTCCTTATCCGAGAAGACTAGGATGTCATACCATTTGCAGAAGTCATTACAAAGGCGGCACATTCTCCTCAGTTATTTTAAGACCCTGAGTGTTGGTCCGGTCGAGGTTTGAACCAACGACCTCCCACTCAGCAGACCGGAACTCTACCACTGAGCTAACCGGGCGGCGGTTGACCAATTCATAGCAATTCTCACCAAAGATTTGAAAACTTTAAAAAAAATCCTGGGTCTCCTGAATGTGATTTCCTGTTTATTTAGGGCCTACAAAAAGCTAATGGCAATCCGGGCAGGAGGGGGCATCTGGGTTAAAAGGGTTGGTCGGCCTGGCCGGGAAATACGGGCAGGGGAGAAATATTGCATCCGTCGGGGGGGGGGGGGGGGGGGATTTTTTCTGGAATAACCCATTTTACACCGGTTGCATGCGATTTAGTAACACAGGAAAACTAAGTCTTTATATTGATTATCAATTTTCTTTTTACAGCATGTCCTCGACTGCCTATTTTTTCAAGTATTCTTTTCAAATGTAACATAAATTATTCACGACTTGGAAAATAAGAGACGAGTGTGGATTTGATCGGGAATCAATAAATTAAATATTAAAAGCGAGCACAAAGAAATTGGTAACTTCAATTAACGCGTCTTAGAGTCTCATGCGCATGAGTATAGGCTAAGTATAGCCTCTTGTTCGTTATCAAAAGTAAGGATTTCTAACTCATTTGCTCAAGTATAGAGTGTTTGCACATGACGTCATAAAAATTAAAAAGTCTAAAGTATACATCCTACAAAGCTGTTTCTAACATGGTATGTGGATACCAGTGTTATAATCTTTCACAAAAAGTTTCAGGTTTTAACGATGTTTCGTTTTCGATTTAAAAAGAGTCTATAAAGGTTGTAAATGTGTCACGCAATTCATCACGCTATTTCAGATAAGCCGTGAAAATAAACTAGTTGAAAGTTATTTTTGAATTATAGATGCTTATAAGCCGATTTCATGCCTCTTATAGTGAATACAATATTTTGTGATGAGATTTTTGGTGTTATTAAGACTTTGAATTTTTGGCCGCCATATTGGTGTCCCTAAGTGGGACACCAAGATGGCCGCTCCATACATTTCTTACTAAAAATGTCTATACAATTGATATTAACTAAAATCATGGAATGTATTAGTCGGATTGCATTGCGTGATTAGAATGGATTAGATTTTAGCACGGGTTCCTTGACCTGAATTGGGTTAGTTGCATTTTGTGGTTTGGAGTGCATTTGATTAACGACATTAACGGAAGATATGCATTGACGTGCATTGGTTAAATAGCGGTGAAAATAAATACCCATCACACGAAGCTCACAAGAATTGCAATCAACTGACAGGGAATTTGTGAAATTCAATTTATTGAAAGTACGGTACTGTGAATAGGTAAGTTAATATAATATATACAAATCCTTTCAAATACTCGGCTCGACCATTGTTACAAATTGTTTCCGATGTTAAAAAGTTACATCCTCAGTTCATTAAACTATCGGAATGGATATCAAATTAAGGTGGTTTGCTTCTCCTGGATCTTCTTTGTTTGACATTGAGTTTCTCGAATTCATGCTTTGAGTGCAAGAATGTAGGTTGTTGGGACAATAGGTTTTCTTTGTATATTGCCATCTAAGTTAAGTTCCCTCATTAACAACAATATCGATTTTCTCGCTTATCTGTTCTCTTCATTGGAAATGGTTTAACTGTCGTTTGCATTCGCTCCTTAATTTAATTGACGATTTCCAGCTGAGGAACACCTTGTTGTTGTAACCACAGCTATGTTTACAGATACGCAGATCATGTATCACTTTGATTTCCATTCGAGAAAAGTAAATTTTCATCCCCATGCAGGGGAACACGTCCAGACTCCTGGAGGGCAACCGTCTTTCCATGTCTTTGACAACTTCCGTTTGGGTGTCTCCTTCTTTAGCATCCTCTTGAACATTCTCTTCTTTCCACAAATACGGATTCCTTGGGAACAGTTTTCTGAGTCTTCGCTGTAAGGTTCATTTTTGTTATGTAAAGCTCTAGCAATAACTGGGGCTTCCTTTGTTATTTGTGATCGCTTAACAGTGGAACATGTCCACATCCCCGGTAGGCAGGAATGAGAGTCCTCAGACTGTTTGTCAAACTCTGCTCCTTTTCCGTTTGAGCAAGTCCAGATTCCTGGTGGACACGCATTATTCTCATGATCAGTTGCGAGAGCTTGGTACATCAGCTTTAGATTTCCGGTGATAGGACCAGCATGGCCAGAGTAGAAGTTAGAGAAAGACAAGGTAACTAAAAAGGTGGCAAAGTACATCATTGACTCTCTTTGAATATCGATGATTCTCGCTTGACTTCTGTGTCGGGAATGGTTTAAACGTTCGAAGACCTTCACACGTTTCATTGAGTTTTACAGGTGAGGAACGCCTTGTTATTTTAACAACAAGTAATGTTTATGAATTAAACAATATCGTCAGTCAGTGATAACTGTGAGTTGAAACTGATTAGCACGGGACATCTTCAGCTTTGGTGTGGTAGGACAAGTACGGACGACTGACGAGAAGCCAGAAACAAAAAAAATAACGAAAATGGCGGAAAGAATGTACATTATTGGCAACAATATCGTTCTTGGTTATCTGGCGTCTTAGTTGAGAATGCTTTTGATTTTAAATGTTGGCTGTATTTCGCATCTTTTAATGGCGCTTCACAGCTGAACGACTTGTGCTAATGCCACATGCAGATTGCGGAAATATTATCGGCTGTAAACTTTGACAATAAAACTTTAAATTTATTATATAAACTGCGCGAATTAAAACTGAGGATATCTTCAACTGAGAAAAGTCGTTTACTTTTTAGGTACTGAGATTTATCCATTGCAATTCAGGGTAAAACTGAGTCATACCGATTCTTAATGCAGTCAATCATCAACTCGAACGATTCGTCCAATAAGCAATGAAAACGATGAATTTTCACTGGTCATAAATGAACGTACTGGATCGCATGCCATCTAACAGCCGTCGTCAAATAATCGCACGTTTCTCAGAGGGGCCGAAGACAGATTTTTTTTTGTCACACCTGGCTGGTTTCTCAGAATCGGGCCCGTAAGCTATTTTTTAAAATCAGTTACTATCGAGTAGCAGGGTAGTTTTAAGACCGCAAACTAGGACTACTTGTTTTGTCAACCTAACATTTTATTGCTTAGCTTTCAAAACTAACCAGAATTGAATCTTTATGGCAAGAACTGTACACGAAACAGGTTTTCGGGCCCGAAATATTTTTGGGAATTTCGACAAACGGACGCCAGCTCTTTACAGATCAAGAAAACAAAACCATACAATTTTCAAAAACAAAAGATGAAAGATTACAGGGAATATTTATGAACACGAATAATCACAACAGTAAAGTCGCAGATGTTTCAAAGCCAGAGATAAAGGCAGCGTACAGAAACACACAGTTTCAATAAGTGAATTTAAAATCTCTTAGCGCCAAACCGCGGAAATGGGCCAACTTCGCTTCGAGCCATTGTAGCCAGCTTTGAGCGACATTTAGTAGTACACGTCTTGTATTGGAGAAAACCAGAAAAGTTCCTCAATCCAAGCTAGATCAGCTAAATAAACAAGAGAAGGAGAATACACCAACGTATCAATAGTTCGGACAGGCGACGAGTTAGGTTCGTACTGAGAAGAGCTTACTCGTTACAAGTGTAACGATAGGTTTTAAGCGTGTTCTGCAGAGATAAATCTTGATAACGCGCGTCGATGCGCTGGACTTGAAAAACGATTGAACGTCGGTTGAACTGTGATATTTGGCGGGGGGAAAAGCTCGGTGAGCACACAACTTAGCAGCGTGGCACTCGTCACAAAATGCCAGAGGTACACGGTCGTTGTAACTCGTCCGTAAGCGAAGCAGAAAACGGTGGAACAGAACTGGAACTCTTCAAGGTTTATTCGTGGTCTTCACACGTATACACTATTAACACTCATGGGTAACTCGGACATGCCGGGACAATTCGGAGGTAATTCAAATTGTACAATGTACAAACTTGCTTATATGTGCTCTCGATATGCTAATACAGCCTTCAAATAAAGTTCGGTAAGCCTTTCAACTAAAATTAGGTTTACAGCAGAGTAAATAACTAAGATGACCATTATTAAAAATACGCTATTGGAAAGGATATTCGATGCAGCTGAAAACACCTAAGTCCTTCCAGAATATTGCGCTGAACTAAAGTAATTATTACTAATTTCCTGATTTTAGGTCATGTTTACAATGAGTTGATTATGAACAGAAAGTTGAGGAGACTAATGTTTAAACAGCTTTCTTTTCCAATTTCGAAAAGCAATAACGATCGGAAACTCTTGATCTAAAAGTAATAACGAAAAGTGTCTTATAAACAAGTCTGAATAAACTTACATTTTAACAAGGATTTCACATCAACGAGGTACTGATTTACTTAGGAGAAACGTAATTCTAAATGACACTAAATATGAATAGTTTTTTGTTTGAGTTCCTTTTAAATATTATAAGGATATAATGGTTGTGACACCTCCCACCTTTAATTGAAAGCCTCCTGGCTTTCGAAAAATAGCAAATGATAATATTTAGTAAAGGATATGATTAGATTCTGATAGGGCCTTAAATCGCCGAAATCGCACTTTTGTAATACTGGTACAACACGAATGTCGTATATTGATATATGGCTACGAAGTATGAATTATACTGGTAATCTACGGCTGTTCTGTTGCAAACGTTTATATGACTTATCTTGAATATTTAGCCTAGTAATATGTGACACGGATAATTCAGTCTGAACTAAATCTTTACTGGCGTTAGTTTATCATGATGACTGTGGACGGGCTTTCACTGTTTCTCGGCGTTTAACTTCTCTTTGATCCTGTGCTTGAGTGATCGATATGCAACTCTGGTAGCAAGGTTTGGGCACTGTATTGATTGCTGTGGTGATGCTGGGATCTTTTAGGCGGACGGGAGCGAGGAGGAACAGGGACCGTGAACTGGGATCTGGATCTGCTCGTACGTCGGTGGTTGGCCAGTATTCGTTGAAGTCAAATGAAGGACTAAACTTGCTATACTCCGCAATAACCGAGTTGGTTTCTATTGGTAATGCATATGTCGATTTGTAGTTGGTTTCTAAACTGGCACGACCATGAGGTGACATCAGCAAAAGGATGATAAGGAATTTAAGAAAGAAGCTATTGGCCTTCTTATACTGTTGAACAATAGTACCACAATAACGAAGAAACCCGGTTAAGGGTGGTGGTGATTTCTTGGCATCATTGACTGTGGTGGCCGAGTAGGTTAGGCTAGCCAGGGGACTTGACTGTTTTGTTTCTAGTGGCGGCTTGACTGGACTGTGAGTTTTGCCTAGCTTTAATGTTTTGCTAGCAAAGTTAATGATGACATTATCGGACAACACAAAATCTCTATTAGGTATTGTAGGTGGTCTGATTCGAGAAAAAACGTCGATTCCTTTCTGTTTAATGGCTCGTCTTCGTAATGGGCCAAGCTTCTTCTGATCTAGTGGTTGACTTGACTTGACTTCAAAGGTGTCGCAGTGGTAATTTGCTTCATTGACTGCTTGATCCGTGACAAGGTGGGGCCTTTTGGTAACTGTTGGTTTCACGTTTCCTAACCTGAGGTTTTCTTCGACTTTGGACGGCGTTACAATTACTTTTGTCGAAGTACTTGGCTTGCAGTCGGTGTAAACTTCCAGTCGAATGATTATCTCCTGTTTGGTTTTTACTGTGGTGTTTTGGTCTTCGGACGGAATTGTGATTGAAGTAGTATCGGGATCAGGCCTAACTTCGCTCTTTTGCTCGTTTCTTGTGGCTTCTTTCTTCGTTGTTGAACTATCTAGTTCGACCGCTTCGAAGGTGTTAATCGTTGGCACTTCCGTATTCGCAGTTATCGATGGTTGACTTCGTCTTGCATAATAAACCTTTTCAGCTGGCGCTTCTTGCTTGCTCTGCTCGTGGTGCTGTTTGTGCTTTGAAGAAACTGAGTTTGTAGGCTTGTCCAACTTGGTAGTATTCACTGGGTCACAATTTTGTTGCATTTGTGCTTGGTTGGTCTGAACTTCTTTGTTTTGTGTGGTGGATGTAGCAGCAGGTCTTTGCGGCGCCTGATGTATACACGAGGCAATTACTTTTTGCTCTTTAGAAGACTCGATTCCCATGGCGGCGATTCGCGAGCCTAACTGTTGGTGTGATGGGACGTTTTGCGGCCTGTAATCCTGGTTTCTTTGTTCGACTCGCGAGTAACAACTTTGTCTGACATGACCAATTCGACCACAGATCTCACAAACCGGCCGTCCTTCTCGAGTGCGGACTCTCGGCTGTTCTTGACGGGTACCCCTGTTGGCGTATGTTCGCATGAAACCATCTATGCGTGACTGCATTTTACGTATTTCGTTCAACGCGTGAGAAACATCGGATTCAATTCTCCGGTATGGTTCGTTTCTCCCGTAGTTATCAGGGTTTCTCTGTTGGGTTTGTTGCGGTCCACGTTGGGCTGTTTTTAGGAGACGGTTCTCTTCTCTTAAACGACGAAGTTCTTCTGATTCACCACTGGAAGCTGGCTGATAAGCTGCAATAGTCTGATTTCCAGTGCTGATTTTTAGGAGGCGGATTTCTTCTCTTAAACGGCGAAGTTCTTCTGATTCGCTACGGGAAGTTGGTTCATAAGCTGCAATCTTAGGTTCTGGGGAATGTTTCATAATGCCTTGGGCGGCCATTGTTGCTTTTACGACAGCGTCAATAATCTTGTCATTCAGTTGGGTGGGGGTTGAATTATCGGGTTTGATTGTGGAGTCGACCATTTGCAATAATCGCGCAGTGTCTTCGGCTTCTCGGTAGGTACGGGGCTGTCTGATTAATACTTCTCGGCGAGTTTCGCGGCGTAGTCCTTGCAAAAAGTAACGTAGCGTCTCCTCCTCTGATAAATGGAGATGTTGGAACATAGTGTGCATGTCGGCTATGTATTTGTCCAGTGGTTCTGTGAGGCCTTGCTGTCGGCTCGAGAGCGCCTGCCAATGCCTCCAAGCTTGGTTCCTTGAAGAGTAACGCTCTCTGAGAGTTGTACATAAGGTTTCAAAACTGGAACGTTCACTGTCCCCTAAATTATAGTAGAAGGCTTCGGCGGGACCAGCTAAGTGTAACGCGAGTTCAGCTACAGCGGTACTGCTGTCGAGTTTTATACGACGGCGCTCTAGGTGCAGTCGAAATTTCTCTATCCAACGGTCAAAGTTTTCACTTTCATATCCGCGAAATAAGGTGGGTTTTATCGTGTCCGTCAGGCCTGGGATGGAATAATTTCGATCCATTTCCTGAGCTGCGTCGGTACATCGGCCCAACTGTTGCTGTAATTCTGTTATAGATTGTTGTAATCCTTCCAATGTACTTGTATCCATCGAGGGTCTGGCTAAATCTTCTTCGCTTGAGTTTCCGTTGTAAGCTAATAAGTGTTGCTGTCCTTCGGATTGTTCGTTTTCTTCTGTATTTTCTTCTTGACTGTTATTAAATAACTTTCTTGGGCTTTTTGATACGGAAATTAGAGGCGTATTTTCTTCGAATGAATCTTCTGAGTCGCTTTCGTCGCCGGTATGATTTGAACTTGATTCGCTTGATGTACTTGTTCTTTCGGCGCGCGGCCTTACAACTGACTCTGGATTTCCTTTTGAGGCGTTTATTTCGTGTAAAATGGACGGTGATGCTGATCGATCTGTATTCTGTGAGGTATGGTCCTCGATTTCAACTTCGGATGCGTTGATTCTGCTTGAATTATCCGTTGTTTCTTGTAGGCAAAGGTGACACGGCTCAGGATTTTCGTGCACGTTTTCTTGGTTGTACTGACTGCAATATTCGGTTTCTTGTTCTGATAATTGTTGATCTTCGGCGGATTTCTTCTGGGACGATCCAGAAATTGCACGGAATCTTTGACGTAAATTGTAGTAGCCTTTGGGACCACTCTTTTTCATAAGGTTTAAATGAATAAACCTTCTTTCTCTTCTTCTTTTTTTTTCGTTTTGCTATCGCGATACAGCAAAGTTTTTCTTTTCTTTTGCGGTGTAAAACAAGTACGTTCTGTCTTCAAACAAACGGTTTAAGTTCGTGGACAAATATTGAACAATGATAATCTTCGTGGATAAATAGTAACTACTTGCGATTAAACACCACTTCGCAAGTAAACTCGAAATTCGAATGTAGTAAACGATACTCGGAAAATAAATCTTTTCCGAGGGAATTACCCCAGTTGAAAGTCCCTTTCTTGACCTGTTTCCCGTCTTCGCTGTTTTTACGGAGTAGAGATACTATCCGGGTTGTCCGTCACTGTAACGATAGTCAGCACTAACGATAGGTTTTAAGCGTGTTCTGCAGAGATAAATCTTGATAACGCGCGTCGATGCGCTGGACTTGAAAAACGATTGAACGTCGGTTGAACTGTGATATTTGGCGGGGGGAAAAGCTCGGCGAGCACACAACTTAGCAGCGTGGCACTCGTCACAAAATGCCAGAGGTACACGGTCGTTGTAACTCGTCCGTAAGCGAAGCAGAAAACGGTGGAACAGAACTGGAACTCTTCAAGGTTTATTCGTGGTCTTCACACGTATACACTATTAACACTCATGGGTAACTCGGACATGCCGGGACAATTCGGAGGTAATTCAAATTGTACAATGTACAAGCTTGCTTATATGTGCTCTCGATATGCTAATACAGCCTTCAAATAAAGTTCGGTAAGCCTTTCAACTAAAATTAGGTTTACAGCAGAGTAAATAACTAAGATGACCATTATTAAAAATACGCTATTGGAAAGGATATTCGATGCAGCTGAAAACACCTAAGTCCTTCCAGAATATTGCGCTGAACTAAAGTAATTATTACTAATTTCCTGATTTTAGGTCATGTTTACAATGAGTTGATTATGAACAGAAAGTTGAGGAGACTAATGTTTAAACAGCTTTCTTTTCCAATTTCGAAAAGCAATAACGATCGGAAACTCTTGATCTAAAAGTAATAACGAAAAGTGACTTATAAACAAGTCTGAATAAACTTACATTTTAACAAGGATTTCACATCAACGAGGTATTTACTTAGGAGAAACGTAATTCTAAATGACACTAAATATGAATAGTTTTTGGTTTGAGTTCCTTTTAAATATTATAAGAACATAATGGTTGTGACACAAGCAATCGTGAGGCACGTTTTTAATGTGTATATGTTTATTTCTAAAATAACGCTAGCTCCGACAACAAACTCAAATGCCGATTAACATTAAAATGATAAAAGATTATTTAATAACCCTTTAACTCCCAAAAGTGCCGAAAATCAACATTTAAATTTTTACTGATTTGTAAAACACTGATTGAAAAACAAATGGTATCATGTAAAAGTACTGCCGAAGAGGTTTCATTTAAATGGTCACAACATGGGATTTCGTCGACAGACTCAAAAGCTAGAACTGCACTACATGTCTCCATAATTGACTCTGGGAGTGAAAGTGCTAATCACTAGGACTAACAACACGCTCTGGTTAAATAACAGCCTTCACTTTGGCCTCAGAAGGTTCAAAGAATGTGCTGGGAAGATGTATAGCAAGACAACCTGACAGGGTGGAGTATTTGACGTTCATAATGAAAGACAAACGGAGACCAGCTTGGACCGGATCCGATTGCCGCGTTATAAGAGCAGTAGTGCCAAACATGTTTGCGACGGACAGGAATGAAAAAGGTCCTGTTGTGGTTTATATTATTTTTCCTCAAAGGGGGCCTCAGAAAAAGAACAAAATAACTACCGTAAATCCGCGAATAAGCGCCCCCTTGAATAAGTGCCCCTCCTCCCCGCCACTATTAACAATAAGCACCTCCCCTCGAATAAGCGCCCCCTCTTATCCTTCTATATTTTTTCTGGGCGAGGAGGCTGAGGCAACAAATGAAAAGAATGGCGATTTTGGTGTTATCACTCGTAATTCGGTAATTTTGAAACAAACTTGAACTGCACACATGCTAAATTAACATCGTTGCAAATCGAAATCTTTCATTAACATGACGATTTATACGACGTTTAAGAAGTCTAATAGCAATATCAAGTGTGTTGCTATTAGAGCTAAATGAACAGCATAACGTTGGTTATGCGCAGAAGTTAAATTACAAATTTAAAATAAATGACCATCTGGCCACGATATGATCACACCTGCCTGAAGGTGGCTCCCAACAGTTTCCAGCACTTTCCAAGACTTAGATTTTGATGGGTCATTAAAACCACTCTTTATCAGTTGATCCTACAATCATGATATCAGACGAATGCCCAATGATTGGTGAACACGTTGTTATCATTTTTGTGACACAATATGTTACTATAGCAACAGTATAACGTGCTGAAAACACCCTTAATTTTAGCTTTAAGTGTTAATAACTCAAAACTGACTCGGTGAACCCCATTTTGTATTATCAAATTTTGATCAGTAGAATAAGATGCAACTGTTGGCAAAGTTTAAAAAAATTCTGTAGGTGGGGTTCAAAGCTACCTTAAATCTTTGAAAAGTGCTGGAAACTGTTGGGAGCCACCTTAACCTAAATGTGAAATTTATAAGCGTCCCGGACTCTTATTGGAGGATTTTCGGTACTCCCTTCTAGTTTGCTGTACAAACAACACCTTGCAGTTGATGGAAGGGGTGCTTTAAGCAAAACGCTGGTACAAGTACGGTATAGTTGGTGTGAACAGTGAAATGAGGACATAACTTATGATTAAGCCTGAAAATAGTTCCCATTCTTTGAATGGGACTTGAACTTGCGACTTTCCTCTGTAGACTGGCGCTCTACCAACTAAGGAGGAGGTGTAACCGAAATCATGTGTTACCAATGTCAGAAGAGAATGTGCTTTTCTTTCTTTGTCTCATAGCCTTGATTGATTGAGACTTGTGTTACTTATTTTAATTCCTTTTCATAGCGATCATTCAGCCTGCCTGGTTCGATTGAAGCGAATGATACACGGTAACAATTTGTTGAATGAGTAGAAAACACATTCAACATTTTAAAACGATTGACTGAGGTAGTTCAACAAATTTATTTTTTTTTTGGAACAAATAAAGCCTCTGGTTAGCTCAGTGAATAGAGCGTCAGTCGGCTGAGCGGCAGCGGTCGCGGGTTCGAATCCCGGCCGGACCAACACTCAGGGTCTCAAAATAACTGAGGACGAAGGTGCTGCCTTTGCTATGACATCTCAAAGCAAAATGATTAGACGTTCACGTGGCTCGGATGACTACGTAGAAATGGCGGTCCCGTCTTCGATGGGGACGTAAAAGAACCACTGAGGACTTATGTAACAAAATCCTGGCCAGTGCCAGTGTTCATGGGTGAGGTGGGGGAGATGAGATCAACAATCCGATCTCATTCTCATAAATGTATGTAAAGTGGCATGAGACATGTGATATGTGCGCTATATAAGTCTCTTTTTATTTATCTGTTCAACATCTTGAATGGCCTATTTGATACACTGTTCAGCATTTGTTGAATGGCCCATTTAATACACTGTTCAACATGTTGAATGGCCTATTTGATACACTGTTCAGCATTTGTTGAATGGCCTATTTGATACACTGTTCAACATGTTGAATGGTCTATTTGATACACTGTTCAACATGTTGAATGTCCTATTTGATACACTGTTTAGCATTTGTTGAATGGCCTATTTGATACACTGTTCAACATTTGTTGAATGGCCTATTTGATACACTGTTCAACATGTTGAATGGACTATTTGATACACTGTTCAACATGTTGAATGGCCGTTGCAGCATCTGTTGATCAACACTGAATGATGAAGCGTGTATCATAGGCTTTAAGGTATATCCACATCCATTAAAGTGAATTAGAAAAATAGGACAAAATAGGGGTAAAAAGAAACAAAACACACACACGAAGGTCACTGGAAATGCAACCAACGCAGGTAATTTTGTGTGCATTGAGGTGCATTGGATAAATACAGGTAATAAAAATATCTATATGAATATGAATGAGTGTGGAGAGAAAGGAATTCCAGATGGGATTTGAACCCAAGACCTTCCGTATTCTACTCGGGTGCTCTAAAACTGAGCTACTTAGAACTCTATTGATGAGTAACTCGACACGTATGCCAACCACAACTCCACAAGTATGCCAATGGACAAGAAATATCACACAAAAACCAAACCCACAAGAACTGCAATCAACTCAGGTAATTTGCATGAACTCGATTTATTGAAAGTGCGGTACAGTGAATAAGTAAGTTAATATAATATATACAAATCTTTTCTAATATTCGGCTCGACCATTAGAAATTGTTTCAGATTTTAAAAAGTTACATCCTCAGTACAGTAATATAATATATACAAATCCTTTCTAATATTCGGTTCGACCATTAGAAATTGTTTCAGATTTTAAAAAGTTACATCCTCAGTACAGTAACATAATATATACAAATCCTTTCAAATATTCGGCTCGACCATTGTTAGAAATTGTTTCAGATTTTAAAAAGTTACATCCTCAGTACAGTAATATAATATATACAAATCCTTTCAAATATTCGGCTCGACCATTGTTAGAAATTGTTTCAGATTTTAAAAAGTTACATCCTCAGTACAGTAAAACTGTCAGTACCGGGATATCAAATTAAGGTGGTTTGCTTCTCCCTGATCTTGGATGTTTGCAGTTTCTCAAATTCATGCTTTGAATGCAAGAATGCGGATTTTTGGGACAACAGCTGCAGGTCAGTTTCTTTGGCATCGAAGTAAAGTTCCCTATGTCGATCTCAGTGGTAACGTGTTCTCCAAGGCATACATTTTCCTCTCACCAGTATAGGCTTCGGCTTGGGTTTTCTAAGTAAATTATCATCGCCTTCCAGTTGAACATGTCCAGACTCCTGGAGGGCAAGCAAATTCCGAGACCTTGGACAACTTCATTTTGGGTGTCTCTTTCTTCAGCATCCTCTTGAACGTTATCATCTTTCTGCAAATCCGGATTCCATGGGAACAGTTTTCTGAGTCTTCGCTGTCAGGCTCATTTTTGTTATGTGGATTTTTAGCAATAACTGGGGCTTCCTTTGCTATTTCAGATCGCTTTCCAGTGGAGCATGTCCACATGCCCGGTGGACAAGTACTTTTGGAGTCCTGGGACTGCATTAAGCTGTGTTCTGGGGAGTTGGAAGATGCTATAATCTCTGATCGCTTTCCGGTTGAGCAAGTCCAGACTCCCGGTGGACAGGCATCATTTTCAGTT
This sequence comes from Cladopsammia gracilis, assembly GCA_022457155.1. Classification (NCBI taxonomy): domain Eukaryota; kingdom Metazoa; phylum Cnidaria; class Anthozoa; order Scleractinia; family Dendrophylliidae; genus Cladopsammia; species Cladopsammia gracilis. The sequence goes on from JAJGOT010000194.1 coordinate 702,046, forward strand.
GCGAGTGTCTTGGCCAGCTTCAGCTTCGCTGCGATAGGTCCGGCAATGATGTAATAAACTTTAAAGGCAGATAAAATAAAGAAAATGGTGGAAACGTACATTAATGACAACAATATCGATCGATGGACTCGCGTATATGGCGTTTATGTTGGAAATGGTTTAAAGGTCTCTTGCTTTCGCTCCTTTTATTCATGATTTACAGCTGCATGAGTGACCTGAATAATATCTTGCTTTTTTTAACAACAGCTGTGTTAATAAATTAAACAGCTAAATGTTTAGCTGTACAATAGCATGTTTTGCCTTGTTAAGTGTTAAAACATAAACAAATTATAGCTTAAAGTCACTCGAACAAAATCCTCAATAACCAATTGTAGGGCTCGGAAAAGGCCAAACAATAAAAAGTACTTGATTTCTTCATTAGGTCTTGAAAAGTCCTTCTCAAACTCATTAATAATTCATGACGAGAACACAAAGGAAATCACTACCGTGAAGGAGGTTTTGAAATCGTTTCTTAATTTGCATAGATTTTGGCGATTTTATTCCTTCGTTTTCTCCGCATTTAACGATCAGTTTGAGAAGCTATATCAAACACTCGAAACAGTGTTTCATCAGATTTCCAAACACCTTGAAGTGGTTTAAAAAAACTCGGCTGCGCCTCGTTATTCCAATCCACTTCTCGGTGTTTGGAAATCTGATGAAACACTGTTCCTCGTGTTTGATATATTACTTCTCAAACTCATTAATAATTCATGACGAGAACACAAAGGAAATCACTACCGTGAAGGAGGTTTTGAAATCGTTTCTTAATTTGCATAGATTTTGGCGATTTTATTCCTTCGTTTTCTCCGCATTTAACGATCAGTTTGAGAAGCTATATCAAACACTCGAAACAGTGTTTCATCAGATTTCCAAACACCTTGAAGTGGTTTAAAAAAACTCGGCTGCGCCTCGTTTTTCCAATCCACTTCTCGGTGTTTGGAAATCTGATGAAACACTCTTCCTCGTGTTTGATATATTACTTGAAATTTAGGACTTTATATACGCCCTATCACTTTTCTGATAAATTAAATGATTTTGCTACGAAAAATTTGACCACAAGCGACTTTTAAAATCCGAAAAAAAACTAGCGAAAATGTCGGCATAATACGTGAATGGGTACATGAAGCAAACTTGTAATCTTTGCCTCGATTTCATGCACCAGGGGACAAGGTGTTTGGATTTCGTAAATAAAACGTAGTCCTTGAAAGCTAGTTTTTGTCTTTGAAAAGTCCTTGAAAAGTCGTTGAATTTTATTTGTCTGAAGTTGTACGAACCATGATTTAAGTTGGTTTGCTTCTCCAAGAATGCGGAGGATGGTAGAACAGTAGGACGAACAGTAGGTTTTCTTTTCCATATTTATAGTAAAGTTCCCCATGTCGATCTGGTTGCATGTTCAACATTTTGTTCCGCAAGGCACCCATGCATTTTGCTCTCTTATCGGTGTTTAAGCTTCATCGTGGACTTTTTATAAAATACGTTTTCATCGCCTTCCAGTCAAACATGTCCAAACTCCTTGAGGACAAGCATCTGTCGAGGCCTGGGACTACCTTAACCTAAATGTGAAATTTATAAGCGTCCCGGACTCTTATTGCAGGATTTACGGTACTCCCTTCTAGTTTGCTGTAAACAACACCTTGCAATTGATGGAAAGGGTGCTTTAAGCAAAACGCTGGTACAAGTACGGTATAGTTGGTGTGAACAGTGAAATGAGGACATAACTTATGATTATGCCTGAAAACAGTTCCAATTCTTTGAATGGGATTTGAACTTGCGAATTTCCCCTCTGTAGACTAGCGTTCTACCAACTAAGGGGGAGGTATAACCGAAATCATGTTGTGTTACCAATGTCAGAAGAGTGAGTGCTTTTCTTTCTTTGTCTCATAGCCTTGGTTGATTGAGACTTGTGTGACTTATTTTAATTCATTTTCATAGCGATCATTCAGCGCGTTGGAGCCGGACACAAGTGCACAACAACAGGATTGTTGCCTGGTTTGATTGAAGGGAATAACAGACGGCAACAGCTTGTTGAATGAGTAGAAAACACATTCAACATTTTAAAACGATTGACTGAGGTAGTTCGACAAATTTATTTATTTTTTTGCACAAATAAAGCCTATGGTTAGCTCAGTCGATAGAGCGCCAGTCTGCTGAGCGGAAGCGGTCGTGGGTTCGAATCCCGGCCGGACCAACACTCAGGGTCTTAAAATAACTGAGGACGAAGGTGCTGCCTTTGCTATGACATCTCAAAACAAAATGATTAGACCTTCACGTGGCTCCGGGATGACTACGTAGAAATGGCGGTCCCGTCTCCAATGGGGACGTAAAAGAACCACTGAAGACTTATGTAACAAAATCCTGGTCAGTGCCAGTGTTCATGGGTGGGGTGGGGGAGATGAGATCAACAATGGACCGATAGCGGCTGCCTGAGGCGCCTTCATAAGCTGACGTCCGATCTCATTCTCATAAATGTATGTAAAGCGCCATGAGACATGTGATATGTGCGCTATATAAGTCTCTTTTTATTTATCTGTTCAACATGTTGAATGGCCTATTTGATACACTGTTCAGCATGTTGAATGGCCCATTTGATACACTGTTCAGCATTTGTTGAATGGCCTATTTGATACACTGTTCAACATGTTGAATGGCCCATTTGATACACTGTTCAGCATTTGTTGAATGGCCTGTTTGATACACTGTTTAACATGTTGAATGGACTATTTGATACACTGTTCAACATGTTGAATGGCCGTTGCAACATCTGTTGATCAACGCTGAATGATGAAGCGTATATCATAGGCTTAAGGTATATCCACATCCATTAAAGTGAATTAGAAAAATAGGACAAAATAGGGGTAAAAAGAAACAAAACACACACACGAAGGTCACTGGAAATGCAACCAACGCAGGTCATTTTGTGTGCATTGAGGTGCATTCAATAAATAGAGGTGATAAAAATATCTATATGAATATGAATGAGTGTGGAGAGAAAGGAATTCCAGATGGGATTTGAACCCAAGACCTTCCGTATTCTAGTCGGGTGCTCTAAAACTGAGCTACTTAGAACTCTAGTGATGAGTAACTCGACAAGTATGCCAACCACAAGTATGCCAATGGACAAGAAATATCACACAAAAACGAAACCCACAAGAACTGCAATCAACTCGGGTAATTTGCATGAACTCAATTTATTGAAAGTGCGGTACAGTGAATAAGTAAGTTAATATAATATATACAAATCCTTTCTAATATTCGGCTCGACCATTGTTAGAAATTGTTTCAGATTTTAAAAAGTTACATCCTCAGTACAGTAATATAATATATGCAAATCCTTTCAAATATTCGGCTCGACCATTGTTAGAAATTGTTTCAAATTTTAAAAAGTTACATCCTCAGTACAGTAATATAATATATACAAATCCTTTCAAATATTCGGCTCGACCATTGTTAGAAATTGTTTCAGATTTTAAAAAGTTGCATCCTCAGTACAGTAAAACTGTCAGTACCGGGATATCAAATTAAGGTGGTTTGCTTCTCCCGGATCTTGGATGTTTGCAGTTTCTCAAATTCATGCTTTGAATGCAAGAATGCGGATTTTTGGGACAACAGCTGCAGGTCAGTTTCTTTGGCATCGAAGTAAAGTTCCCTATGTCGATCTCAGTGGTAACGTGTTCTCCAAGGCATACATTTTCCTCTCACCAGTATAGGCTTCAGCTTGGGTTTTCTAAGTAAATTATCATCGCCTTCCAGTTGAACATGTCCAGGCTCCTGGAGGGCAAGCAAATTCCGAGACCTTGGACAACTTCATTTTGGGTGTCTCTTTCTTCAGCATCCTCTTGAACATTCTCATCTTTCTGCAAATCCGGATTCCATGGGAACAGTTTTCTGAGTCTTCGCTGTCAGGCTCATTTTTGTTATGTGGAGTTTTAGCAATAACTGGGGCTTCCTTTGCTATTTCAGATCGCTTTCCAGTGGAGCATGTCCACATGCCCGGTGGACAAGTACTTTTGGAGTCCTGGGACTGCATTAAGCTGTGTTCTGGGGAGTTGGAAGATGCTATAATCTCTGATCGCTTTCCGGTTGAGCAAGTCCAGACTCCCGGTGGACAGGCATCATTTTCAGTTGCGAGTGTCTTGGCCAGCTTCAGCTTCGCTGCGATAGGTCCGGCAATGATGTAATAAACTTTAAAGGCAGATAAAATAAAGAAAATGGTGGAAACGTACATTATTGACAACAATATCGATCGATGGACTCGCGTATATGGCGTTTATGTTGGAAATGGTTTAAAGGTCTCTTGCTTTCGCTCCTTTTATTCATGATTTACAGCTGCATGAGTGACCTGAATAATATCTTGCTTTTTTTAACAACAGCTGTGTTAATAAATTAAACAGCTAAATGTTTAGCTGTACAATAGCATGTTTTGCCTTGTTAAGTGTTAAAACATAAACAAATTATAGCTTAAAGTCACTCGAACAAAATCCTCAATAACCAATTGTAGGGCTCGGAAAAGGCCCAACAATAAAAAGTACTTGATTTCTTCATTTCATTCTTGAAAAGTCCTTCTCAAACTCATTAATAATTCATGACGAGAACACAAAGGAAATCACTACCGTGAAGGAGGTTTTGAAATCGTTTCTTAATTTGCATAGATTTTGGCGATTTTATTCCTTCGTTTTCTCCGCATTTAACGATCAGTTTGAGAAGCTATATCAAACACTCGAAACAGTGTTTCATCAGATTTCCAAACACCTTGAAGTGGTTTAAAAAAACTCGGCTGCGCCTCGTTTTTCCAATCCACTTCTCGGTGTTTGGAAATATGATGAAACACTGTTCCTCGTGTTTGATATATTACTTGAAATTTAGGACTTTATATACGCCCTATCACTTTTCTGATAAATTAAATGATTTTGCTACGAAAAATTTGACCACAAGCGACTTTTAAAATCCGAAAAAAAACTAGCGAAAATGTCGGCATAATACGTGAATGGGTACATGAAGCAAAATTGTAATCTTTGCCTCGATTTCATGCACCAGGGGACAAGGTGTTTGGATTTCGTAAATAAAACGTAGTCCTTGAAAGCTAGTTTTTGTTTTTGAAAAGTCCTTGAAAAGTCGTTGAATTTTATTTGTCTGAAGTTGTACGAACCATGATTTAAGTTGGTTTGCCTCTCCTGGATTTTGTATCTTTGGCAGTCTCTCGAATTCATGTTTTGAGTACAAGAATGCGGAGGATGGTAGAACAGTAGGACGAACAGTAGGTTTTCTTTTCCATATTTATAGTAAAGTTCCCCATGTCGATCTGGTTGCATGTTATATATTTTGTTCCGCAAGGCACCCATGCATTTTGCCCTCTCATCAGTGTTTAAGCTTCAGCGTGGATTTTTTATAAAGTAAATTTTCATCGCCTTCCAGCCAAACATGTCCAAACTCCTTGAGGACAAGCATCTGTCGAGGCCTGGGACAACCTGAACCTAAATGTGAAATTTATAAGCGTCCCGGACTCTTATTGGAGGATTTACGGTACTCCCTTCTAGTTTGATGTAAACAACACCTTGCAATTGATGGAAGGGGTGCTTTAAGCAAAACGCTGGTACAAGTACGGTATAGTTGGTGTGAACAGTGAAATGAGGACATAACTTATGATTATGCTTGAAAACAGTTCCAATTCTTTGAATGGGATTTGAACTTGCGACTTTCCTCTCTGTAGACTAGCATTCTACCAACTAAGGGGGAGGTATAACCGAAATCATGTTGTGTTACCAATGTCAGAAGAGTGAGTGCTTTTCTTTCTTTGTCTCATAGCCTTGGTTGATTGAGACTTGTGTGACTTATTTTAATTCATTTTCATAGCGATCATTCAGCGCGTTGGAGCCGGACACAAGTGCACAACAACAGGATTGTTGCCTAGTTTGATTGAAGGAAATAACAGACGGCAACAGCTTGTTGAATGAGTAGAAAACACATTCAACATTTTAAAACGATTGACTGAGGTAGTTCAACAAATTAATTTATTTTTTTGCACAAATAAAGCCTATGGTTAGCTCAGTCGATAGAGCGCCAGTCTGCTGAGCGAAAGCGGTCGTGGGTTCGAATCCCGGCCGGACCAACACTCAGGGTCTTAAAATAACTGAGGACGAAGGTGCTGCCTTTGCTATGACATCTCAAAACAAAATGATTAGACCTTCACGTGGCTCCGGGATGACTACGTAGAAATGGCGGTCCCGTCTCCGATGGGGACGTAAAAGAACCACTGAAGACTTATGTAACAAAATCCTGGTCAGTGCCAGTGTTCATGGGTGGGGTGGGGGAGATGAGATCAACAATGGACCGATAGCGGCTGCCTGAGGCGCCTTCATAAGCTGACGTCCGATCTCATTCTCATAAATGTATGTAAAGCGCCATGAGACATGTGATATGTGCGCTATATAAGTCTCTTTTTATTTATCTGTTCAACATGTTGAATGGCCTATTTGATACACTGTTCAGCATGTTGAATGGCCCATTTGATACACTGTTCAGCATTTGTTGAATGGCCTATTTGATACACTGTTCAACATGTTGAATGGCCCATTTGATACACTGTTCAGCATTTGTTGAATGGCCTGTTTGATACACTGTTTAACATGTTGAATGGACTATTTGATACACTGTTCAACATGTTGAATGGCCGTTGCAACATCTGTTGATCAACACTGAATGATGAAGCGTATATAATAGGCTTAAGGTATATCCACATCCATTAAAGTGAATTAGAAAAATAGGACAAAATAGGGGTAAAAAGAAACAAAACACACACACGAAGGTCACTGGAAATGCAACCAACGCAGGTCATTTTGTGTGCATTGAGGTGCATTCAATAAATAGAGGTGATAAAAATATCTATGTGAATATGAATGAGTGTGGAGAGAAAGGAATTCCAGATGGGATTTGAACCCAAGACCTTCCGTATTCTAGTCGGGTGCTCTAAAACTGGGCTACTTAGAACTCTAGTGATGAGTAACTCGACAAGTATGCCAACCACAAGTATGCCAATGAACAAGAAATATCACACAAAAACGAAACCCACAAGAACTGCAATCAACTCGGGTAATTTGCATGAACTCAATTTATTGAAAGTGCGGTACAGTGAATAAGTAAGTTAATATAATATATACAAATCCTTTCTAATATTCGGCTCGACCATTGTTAGAAATTGTTTCAGATTTTAAAAAGTTACATCCTCAGTACAGTAATATAATATATGCAAATCCTTTCAAATATTCGGCTCGACCATTGTTAGAAATTGTTTCAAATTTTAAAAAGTTACATCCTCAGTACAGTAATATAATATATACAAATCCTTTCAAATATTCGGCTCGACCATTGTTAGAAATTGTTTCAGATTTTAAAAAGTTGCATCCTCAGTACAGTAAAACTGTCAGTACCGGGATATCAAATTAAGGTGGTTTGCTTCTCCCGGATCTTGGATGTTTGCAGTTTCTCAAATTCATGCTTTGAATGCAAGAATGCGGATTTTTGGGACAACAGCTGCAGGTCAGTTTCTTTGGCATCGAAGTAAAGTTCCCTATGTCGATCTCAGTGGTAACGTGTTCTCCAAGGCATACATTTTCCTCTCACCAGTATAGGCTTCAGCTTGGGTTTTCTAAGTAAATTATCATCGCCTTCCAGTTGAACATGTCCAGGCTCCTGGAGGGCAAGCAAATTCCGAGACCTTGGACAACTTCATTTTGGGTGTCTCTTTCTTCAGCATCCTCTTGAACATTCTCATCTTTCTGCAAATCCGGATTCCATGGGAACAGTTTTCTGAGTCTTCGCTGTCAGGCTCATTTTTGTTATGTGGAGTTTTAGCAATAACTGGGGCTTCCTTTGCTATTTCAGATCGCTTTCCAGTGGAGCATGTCCACATGCCCGGTGGACAAGTACTTTTGGAGTCCTGGGACTGCATTAAGCTGTGTTCTGGGGAGTTGGAAGATGCTATAATCTCTGATCGCTTTCCGTTTGAGCAAGTCCAGACTCCCGGTGGACAGGCATCATTTTCAGTTGCGAGTGTCTTGGCCAGCTTCAGCTTCGCTGCGATAGGTCCGGCAATGATGTAATAAACTTTAAAGGCAGATAAAATAAAGAAAATGGTGGAAACGTACATTATTGACAACAATATCGATCGATGGACTCGCGTATATGGCGTTTATGTTGGAAATGGTTTAAAGGTCTCTTGCTTTCGCTCCTTTTATTCATGATTTACAGCTGCATGAGTGACCTGAATAATATCTTGCTTTTTTAACAACAGCTGTGTTAATAAATTAAACAGTAGCATGTTTTGCCTTGTTAGGTGTTAAAACATAAACAAATTATAGCTTAAAGTCACTCGAACAAAATCCTCAATAACCAATTGTAGGGCTCGGAAAAGGCCAAACAATAAAAAGTACTTGATTTCTTCATTAGGTCTTGAAAAGTCCTTCTCAAACTCATTAATAATTCATGACGAGAACACAAAGGAAATCACTACCGGGAAGGAGGTTTTGAAATCGTTTCTTAATTTGCATAGATTTTGGCGATTTTATTCCTTCGTTTTCTCCGCATTTAACGATCAGTTTGAGAAGCTATATCAAACACTCGAAACAGTGTTTCATCAGATTTCCAAACACCTTGAAGTGGTTTAAAAAACTCGGCTGCGCCTCGTTTTTCCAATCCACTTCTCGGTGTTTGGAAATCTGATGAAACACTCTTCCTCGTGTTTGATATATCACTTGAAATTTAGGACTTTATATACGCCCTATCACTTTTCTGATAAATTAAATGATTTTGCTACGAAAAATTTGACCACAAGCGACTTTTAAAATCCGAAAAAAACTAGCGAAAATGTCGGCATAATACTTGAATGCGTACATGAAGCAAAATTGTAATCTTTGCCTCGATTTCATGCACCAGGGGACAAGGTGTTTGGATTTCGTAACTAAAACGTAATCCTTGAAAGCTAGTTTTTGTCTTTGAAAAGTCCTTGAAAAGTCGTTGAATTTTATTTGTCTGAAGTTGTACGAACCATGATTTAAGTTGGTTTGCTTCTCCTGGATTTTGTAAAAAAAAGTATGTTTGGCAGTCTCTCGAATTCATGTTTTGAGTACAAGAATGCGGAGGATGGTAGAACAGTAGGACGAACAGTAGGTTTTCTTTTCCATATTTATAGTAAAGTTCCCCATGTCGATCTGGTTGCATGTTCAACATTTTGTTCCGCAAGGCACCCATGCATTTTGCCCTCTTATCAGTGTTTAAGCTTCATCGTGGACTTTTTATAAAATAAATTTTCATCGCCTTCCAGTCAAACATGTCCAAACTCCTTGGGGACAAGCATCTGTCGAGGCCTGGGACAACCTGAACCTAAATGTGAAATTTATAAGCGTCCCGGACTCTTATTGGAGGATTTACGGTACTCCCTTCTAGTTTGCTGTAAACAACACCTTGCAATTGATGGAAGGGGTGCTTTAAGCAAAACGCTGGTACAAGTACGGTATAGTTGGTGTGAACAGTGAAATGAGGACATAACTTATGATTATGCCTGAAAACAGTTCCAATTCTTTGAATGGGATTTGAACTTGCGAATTTCCTCTCTGTAGACTAGCATTCTACCAACTAAGGGGGAGGTATAACCGAAATCATGTTGTGTTACCAATGTCAGAAGAGTGAGTGCTTTTCTTTCTTTGTCTCATAGCCTTGGTTGATTGAGACTTGTGTGACTTATTTTAATTCATTTTCATAGCGATCATTCAGCGCGTTGGAGCCGGACACAAGTGCACAACAACAGGATTGTTGCCTGGTTTGATTGAAGGGAATAACAGACGGCAACAGCTTGTTGAATGAGTAGAAAACACATTCAACATTTTAAAACGATTGACTGAGGTAGTTCAACAAATTTATTTATTTTTTTGCACAAATAAAGCCTCTGGTTAGCTCAGTCGATAGAGCGCCAGTCTGCTGAGCGGAAGCGGTCGTGGGTTCGAATCCCGGCCGGACCAACTCTCAGGGTCTTAAAATAACTGAGGACGAAGGTGCTGCCTTTGCTATGACATCTCAAAACAAAATGATTAGACCTTCACGTGGCTCCGGGATGACTACGTAGAAATGGCGGTCCCGTCTCCGATGGGGACGTAAAAGAACCACTGAAGACTTATGTAACAAAATCCTGGTCAGTGCCAGTGTTCATGGGTGGGGTGGGGGAGATGAGATCAACAATGGACCGATAGCGGCTGCCTGAGGCGCCTTCTTAAGCTGACGTCCGATCTCATTCTCATAAATGTATGTAAAGCGCCATGAGACATGTGATATGTGCGCTATATAAGTCTCTTTTTATTTATCTGTTCAACATGTTGAATGGCCTATTTGATACACTGTTCAGCATGTTGAATGGCCCATTTGATACACTGTTCAGCATTTGTTGAATGGCCTATTTGATACACTGTTCAACATGTTGAATGGCCCATTTGATACACTGTTCAGCATTTGTTGAATGGCCTGTTTGATACACTGTTTAACATGTTGAATGGACTATTTGATACACTGTTCAACATGTTGAATGGCCGTTGCAACATCTGTTGATCAACACTGAGTGATGAAGCGTATATCATAGGCTTAAGGTATATCCACATCCATTAAAGTGAATTAGAAAAATAGGACAAAATAGGGGTAAAAAGAAACAAAACACACACACGAAGGTCACTGGAAATGCAACCAACGCAGGTAATTTTGTGTGCATTGAGGTGCATTCAATAAATAGAGGTGATAAAAATATCTATATGAATATGAATGAGTGTGGAGAGAAAGGAATTCCAGATGGGATTTGAACCCAAGACCTTCCGTATTCTAGTCGGGTGCTCTAAAACTGAGCTACTTAGAACTCTAGTGATGAGTAACTCGACAAGTATGCCAACCACAAGTATGCCAATGAACAAGAAATATCACACAAAAACGAAACCCACAAGAACTGCAATCAACTCGAGTAATTTGCATGAACTCAATTTATTGAAAGTGCGGTACAGTGAATAAGTAAGTTAATATAATATATACAAATCCTTTCTAATATTCGGCTCGACCATTGTTAGAAATTGTTTCAGATTTTAAAAAGTTGCATCCTCAGTACAGTAATATAATATATGCAAATCCTTTCAAATATTCGGCTCGACCATTGTTAGAAATTGTTTCAAATTTTAAAAAGTTACATCCTCAGTACAGTAATATAATATATACAAATCCTTTCAAATATTCGGCTCGACCATTGTTAGAAATTGTTTCAGATTTTAAAAATTTGCATCCTCAGTACAGTAAAACTGTCAGTACCGGGATATCAAATTAAGGTGGTTTGCTTCTCCCGGATCTTGGATGTTTGCAGTTTCTCAAATTCATGCTTTGAATGCAAGAATGCGGATTTTTGGGACAACAGCTGCAGGTCAGTTTCTTTGGCATCGAAGTAAAGTTCCCTATGTCGATCTCAGTGGTAACGTGTTCTCCAAGGCATCCATTTTCCTCTCACCAGTATAGGCTTCAGCTTGGGTTTTCTAAGTAAATTATCATCGCCTTCCAGTTGAACATGTCCAGACTCCTGGAGGGCAAGCAAATTCCGAGACCTTGGACAACTTCATTTTGGGTGTCTCTTTCTTCAGCATCCTCTTGAACATTCTCATCTTTCTGCAAATCCGGATTCCATGGGAACAGTTTTCTGAGTCTTCGCTGTCAGGCTCATTTTTGTTATGTGGAGTTTTAGCAATAACTGGGGCTTCCTTTGCTATTTCAGATCGCTTTCCAGTGGAGCATGTCCACATGCCCGGTGGACAAGTACTTTTGGAGTCCTGGGACTGCATTAAGCTGTGTTCTGGGGGGTTGGAAGATGCTATAATCTCTGATCGCTTTCCGGTTGAGCAAGTCCAGACTCCCGGTGGACAGGCATCATTTTCAGTTGCGAGTGTCTTGGCCAGCTTCAGCTTCGCTGCGATAGGTCCGGCAATGCTGTAATAAACTTTAAAGGCAGATAAAATAAAGAAAATTGTGGAAACGTACATTATTGACAACAATGTCGATCGATGGACTCGCGTATATGGCTTTTATGTTGGAAATGGTTTAAAGGTCTCTTGCTTTCGCTCCTTTTATTCATGATTTACAGCTGAGTGACCTGAATAATATCTTGCTTTTTTAACAACAGCTGTGTTAATGAATTAAACAGCTAAATGTTCTTTTTGGTTATTTGGAAATACAAAATGAGTAAACGGAAGTACAATAGCATGTTTTGCCTTCTTAGGTGTTAAAACATAAACAAATTATAGCTTAAAGTCACTCGAACAAAATCCTCAATAACCAGTTGTAGGGCTCGGAAAAGGCCAAACAATAAAGACTACCATTTGAAAAATCGCCAGCCAATCCAAATGTCGGAAATGGTTTAACGGTCGCTTACTTTCGCAGCTTTCATTGTTTCACGATTTACAGCTGGGGAACACCTTGTTATTATAACAACAGCTAATATCTTGCATGATGAATTAAACAATAACTGGTGTTCAATTTAACTAAAACCTAATTCTTCAGTCTTTAACCTGCAGATACTCATCATGTACCAGTTTGATTTCCTTTCGTAAAAGGCCGATTGCCAGTGCGTAGTAGAAAATTGCTGCATTACCTTATTCATGCACGAACAACTAGTAAGACTGTTTCGAAAGTTAAATTCCCTTTTAGGCATTTTTACGTTTAAACTAAAGTACTAAAAGCATGTTTTGGTTAGTTAAATGTTACAACATAAACAAAACATACAGTTACTCAAACTAATTCTTCAGGAACCAATTATAAGTCGTGGAACAGGCAAAGCAATTAAAACTACAATGTTGCAAAATCGCCAGCCAATCAAAATCTACTATTTCCCATAACAAAACAACCTCATTACAGTAAACTATCAGTATTGATATCAATTTACATGGTTCGTACAATCTTGAAAAGGTCTTGAATTTTAGCAGTCGTCTTGAAAAGTCCTCGAAATTTAGGACTTTATATGCGCCCTATCACTTTTCTGATAAATTAAATGATTTTGCTACGAAAAATGTGACCACAAGCGACTTTTAAAATCCGAAAAAAACTAGCGAAAATGTCGGCATAATACGTGAATGCGTACATGAAGCAAAATTGTAATCTTTGCCTCGATTTCATGCACTAGGGGACAAACTGTTTGGATTTCGTAAATAAAACTTAGTCCTTGAAAGCTAGTTTTTGTCCTTGAAAAGTCCTTGAAAAGTCCTTGAATTTTATTTGTCTGAAGTTGTACGAACCATGATTTTAGTTGGTTTGCTTCTCTTGGATTTTGTATGTTTGGCAGTCTCTCGAATTCATGTTTTGAGTACAAGAATGCAGAGCATGGTACAAAAATAGGACGGACAGTAGGTTTTCTTTTCCATATTTATAGTAAAGTTCCCCATGTCGATCTGGTTGTATGTGCAACATTTTGTTCCCCAAGACACCCATGCATTTTGCCCTCTTATCGGTGTTTAAGCTTCAGCGTGGATTTTTTATAAAGTAAATTTTCATCGCCTTCCAGTCAAACATGTCCAGACTCCTTGAGGACAAGCATCTGTCCAGGCCTGGGACAACTTCATTTTAGGTGTATTTTCTTCAGCATCCGTCTTGAACATTGTTATATTTCTACAAATCCGGATTCCTTAGGAACAGTTTTCTGAGTCGTCGCTGTTATGTTCATTTTTGTTTTGTGTAGCTTCAGCAATAAACAACTAGGGCTTCCTTTGTTACTTCAGATCGTTTTCCAGAGCATGTCCACACGCCCGATTGACAAGCACTTTCGGAGCCCTGGGACTGCATTAAATTGTGTTCTTGAGAGTTTGAAAATGGAATGCCAATCTCTGATCGCTTTCAGGTTGAGCGGGTCCAGACTCTCGGTGGACAGGCATTATTTTCAGTTGCCAGGGTCTTCGACAGCTTCAGCCTTGTTGTGAAAGGACCGGCACTGCTGGAATAGACTTAAAAGATAGATAAAATAAAGAAAATGGTGGTAAAATACATTATTGAATTCTTAGAACATTTCACATTGATCATGTCACTTGTTTCGCTTGCTTTGTTTGCGACGTCAAAATGGTGGCTGTCTTCGTATGGGCATTTCTCTTGATATCAAAAGTAATAATTTCTAATAGCGTTCCGCCCAGATTCTAAAAATAGAATTGGCGCGCAGCATCATGGGATTGAAATGCGTACAAACATTCAAGAACTATGCAGGTAGCTACGAAAAAAACAGGTGCTACGAAGCACTGTTCTTGGGTACAACTCGACAATTATCCACAACATGTACAGGAATAGCAAAACTGGTGTTTCCGAGGCAGCCTTTTTTAAATATTTGTCCGCATTTCGATCCCACAATACAATGCTGCCAAATATGACGTCATCTGGGCGGAACGCTACTCGTTTGTTCCTTTGTGCATTACTTAAATGTTAAAATAATAGCTTAAAGTTGTCAGATTGCATTCTTGTCTGATTAGAATAGATTATATTGCAGTACTATATCTGCATTGGGTACTGATATGGATTTGGTGCATGGTTTGGAGTACATTTGATTAGCTAAAAATCTATCTATATGCATGGACGTGAATTGGACTATATAAATAGGGTGAAAAGAAATAACACACACGAAGGTCACAAGAACTGCTATAAACTCGACAAGTAATTTGTAAGAACTCAATTTATTGAAAGTGTGGTACAGTGAATAAGTAAGTTACAGTCAAATCCTAGTAAAAAAAATCGGTTAGCTTTTCAAAAGAGCTCAACCATTGTTAAAAATTGTTTCAGATTTCAAAAAGCTACATCTCAGGACAATAACCTATCAGTGCGGATATCAAATTGAGGTGGTTTGCTTCTCCTGGATCTTTTTTGTTTTCGAGTTTCTCGAATTCATGCTTTTAGTACAAGAATGCAGGTCTCGGTTGTTCAAAAGGTGGATAGCGCTATCCACCGGATAAATCACTATCCAGTGCATAACGCAATTGGTTTTGTTAATGTCTATCAACTGGATAGTGGTTTATCCGGTGGGTAGCGCTATCCACCTTTTGAACAACCGGGGCCAGATGTTTGGGACAACAGCTGCAGGTCCATTTCTTTGGTATCTCATGCAGTAAAGATCCCTAAGTCAATCTGGTAGCGTGTTCAAGTTTCTATTCTCCAAGGCAATCCATCTCGTGCACCAGTGTAGGTCTCAGCTTGGGCTTTATATTTTTTTTTCTAAGTAAATTTTCACCGCCTTCCAGGCGAACATGTCCAGACTCCTGGAGGGCAAGCATCTTTCGGGGCCTGGGACAACTTCATTTTGGGTGTCTCTTTCTTCAGCATCCTCTTGAACATTCTCATCTTTCTACAAATCCGCATTCCGTGGGCTGAAACATTTTCCGAGT
>JAJGOT010000194.1:720000-777500 GCA_022457155.1 Cladopsammia gracilis
ACGTTTGCTGGTTAAGTGTTACAACATAAATAAAACAGAGCTAAAAGTCAGTCAAACTGAAAATCTTTAATAACCAATTTTAGTACTTGGAGAAGACAAAGTAATTAAAACTACAATGTTGAAAAATCGGCAAGCAATCAAAATCCACTCTTTCAATAAGAAACACGCATAATTCTAAACAAACAAAAAACTCGTTTTATTTGCCCAGTGTAATGCAATGACCAAAGACCACAGACAATATCTAACTAGAAATACTTGTCTCGTAGAACCTCGCGAAGTTCGGGGGAGGGTGCACCGCGGGTCGAAACTTTGGTGGCGTCTCGATTTGCGTATGAGGCTTTTCGCCATTCCACTTCGTCTTCTTTTAAACCAAAAACGTTGGTAAAAGGTCCTTTCGATGGTTCGTGTACCGTTTATCGTCCGCCATCTTTGTTTAACATGCTCCTCTATAGGCTTACATGAATTAGTACCGCTGTCTCACGTTGCGCTGTTGCCAGGCAACTGCAGGACATCTTCAACTATATATATATATATGAATATAAATATATTTTTCGCTCGAATTCGCGCCGCTTAGCTCCCGAGGCACGACAAATGTATTAACCTCGCTTCGCGAGGAATTAACTGTTAAAAAGAGAGAGAGGGCTCAAAACATGGATAATCATGACATTACCTTCAACCATTCAATGTAAAATACTTCAATTATTTAGGACTATGAGTAGGATATGTCCAGGATTGCATGCAATCGCAAAAATAACAAAACTAAGAAGTTTAAGTTATTTTGAAAACAAAATAACGAATAAACAAAAAAAAAAGCATTGGTTGGTATTTTTTTTCAAATATAACAAGTCTGTTAACAAAAATAACGAGAATAACAAATACAACAGAAATAACAAGCTTGTTACCAAAAATAACGAAAGTATCAAACCAAGAAGGAAGAGAGGTCAAGATAACAAAAATAACGAATATAACAGAAATAACCAATATAGCAGAAATAACCAAAACAACAAGCTTGTTACCAAAACGAACGAAACTAGCAAACCAAGAATAAAGGAGGCGTCCACTAATTAATAATATATATACATAGCCCAAGCCTAACAGCGTCGCACTTTGAACAAGCTTAACTAAGGTGAAACTTAACTAAGGTGAAAGGTTGGAAGCACAAGAATTAAGATTGACGAACGGGCGATTTTCAATTATAGCAATTCTCAAAAACAGTATTACGCGACCGTCTGCACAGTACATTTTTATAGACCGTACAAAAGTTCACAAAAACAACTTTTCTCTGTCTAGAATAACTAGTACCACTAGTTACCGAATAAAATACAGTTTATGTTTGTCAAAAATTGCCCGAGAAACTGATTTGAAAATGAAAAAATTGCAAAAATACACAAACATATTTGCATAAGGCGATGCGAGTGAAGATAGAACTGTACTATAAAATCAGTCTTGTTTTGTTTACATAAAATCGCTTTTCAATCTATCTAATGAATGAACAAACACATAAAAATGGACAACACAATCTTCTTTCGAAAAGATTTATTCAAATCTCCATTAGTTTACGTTTAAAAGCAAAACGCGTACCATTTAATTATAGCTCATCGAGTTCAAGCTTTCTTCGATGAAATTCAAGAGATCGATAATATATAGATAGCCTGAGCCTAACAGCGTCGCTCTTTGAACAGAAAGCCGATGATAAACGTAACTGAGGTGAAAGGTCGGAAGCACAAGAACTGATAAAATTGACGACCGGGCTATCTTTTAATTTTAGCAATTCTCAAAAACAGACTTACGCGACCGTTTGCACAGTACATTTAGACCGTACAATAGTTCACAAAAACAACTTTTTCTCCGTCTAGAAAAATTAGTACGACTAATTTCCAAATAAAATACACCTGTTGCTTATAAAAATTGTCCGAGAAACTGATTTGGAAATCAAAACAATCAAAGCAAAACATTCACAAACATATTTGCATAAGACCACGCGAGTGAAGTTTACAACTATAAAATCCAAGTCTTGTTTTGTTTTGTTTACATAAAATCGCTTTTCAACCTATGTAATGAATGAACAAACACATAAAAATGGACAACACAATCTTCTTTCGAAAAATTTTATTCAATTAAGAGAACCATTAAGAGCTTGTCGAGGCCGAGATGTCTCCGATGAAAGAAATCAAAACAACTGAATTTAATTGAGCGCGTTATAAACAATTCTCCCGAAAACTAGCGAAAACACAAAAAAGTCAATCACAGATTGATATCGACATAAATCCCATCGAAAAATGTATTTTGTTTTACCTTTAAGTCCCTCCACTGCTTGGAAATTGTTTAAATCTCCGCTTCTTCAGTTCTGAAACCCAAAGTGACAAACATCTTCCCGCATTGCTCCCATCCTCGAAGCAAGATTTTATCTCTGAAAGCTCTTCCATTTCCACTATAGCGGCTTCTTAGTATCCCTGTCTTGAGTAGCAAACGGCGAAAAAATTTAGGAGAATAACGGCTATAACTTAAACGTTTTTCTCCGCTAAACACAGCAGTGTTTTCCCATTTCACGTGAAAATTGCAAAGATCCCGGTTGTTGTGTGGCGTCATACGCGCATGTTTTGCGACGGTCTACGCGCCCGCGAGTTAACCCTAAGCGACGGCGTCGGCGGCGGCGGGCACACAACGCGCCCGCGAAACATTCCGCTAGCCATGACCATGAAAAATGACGGCGATAGGTTCTTTGGTTCTATGAGTATGGAGCTGCGCAGCCGGGCCTTCGGCCCGGCGAGAGCTCCGCTACAACTGAATTTAAGCACGTTTTAAAATCAATTCTCCAAAACTAACAATAACACTAATAAAAAGTCACTCACAGATTGATATCAACATAAATTCTCATCGAAAACTGTAATCTGTTTTACCTTTAAGTCCCTCGCTTGCTTGGAAATTCAAATCTCCACTTCTGGTTCTGAAATCCGTAGAAAACAAACATCTCCCGCATTGATAAAAACGTAATACATGAAGTTCCTCGAAGCAAGATTTTATCCCTGGAAGCTCGTGTTTTTCCACTAAAGCGGCTTCTGAGTATACCTTAATTAGTATCCCTGTCTTGAGTAGCAAACCGCGAAAAAATGCAGGAACATAACGACTTTAATTCTCCGCTAGACACAACAAAACAACTAAAGTGTTTACCGAGCTCACGGCTGTGTGGCCGCGCGAAAAACAAAGCCTTGCTTTCAAGATCCCGGATGTTGTTCCAACACGGCGGGCGGGCGGGCGGGCAAACACGCGCCCGCGAAACATTCCGCTAGCCATGACCATGAAAAATCACGGCACAGGTCCTATGAGTATGGAGCTGCGCAGCCAGGCCTTCGGCCTGGCAAGTGCTCCGCTAATAACGAAAATAGAGAATATAACAGAAATAATAAGCTTGTTAACAAAAATAACGAAAGTATCAATCCAAGAAGGCAGGGGAGCCTTCCTTTTCGCATTGATACTTTCGTTATTTTTGTTAACATGCATGTTATTTTTGGGTTGTTTTTTTTTTTGTTATATTCTTTATTTTCGTTATATTTATGGACTCCCCCTTCCTTCTTGGTTTGCCATTGTACCTTCGTTATTTTTGTTAGCAAGCTTGTTATTTTGTTTTGTTTGTTACATTTTTGAAGTCTCGCTTCCTTCTGATCTTTCCCAGCTCTATGATTGGTCAACTGATGATTTTGTGTGACTGATCATAACATCTGCTTTGTTTGTTTATGTTTTAACCCTTTTTTTTATAACAAGCCAAAACATGCTATAAATACTTCAGTTTACGTGTAATATATTTCGAAAGAGCCAAAAAGAAAAATTTAGCTGTAAAATTCATAAACACAGCTGTTGTTTAAATAACGAGGTGTTCCTCGGCTGAAAATCGTGAATAAAAGGAGCGAAAGCAAGCGACCCGACATTAAGTTATTTCTGACGTAAAAACGAATAAGTGAAAACGATCGATATTGTTGTCAATAATGTACTTTTCCACCATTTTCTTTATTTTATCTTCGTTTAAAGTCTATTCCAGCAGTGCCGGTCCTATCGCAGCGAAGCTGAAGCTGGCAAAGACCCTCGCAACTCAAAATGATGCCTGTCCACCGGGAGTCTGGACCCGCTTAACCGGAAAGCGATCAGAGATTATAGCATCTTCCAACTCCCCAGAGCACAGCTTAATGCAGTCCCAGGCCTCCGAAAGTGCTTGTCCACCGGGCGTGTGGACATGCTCCACTGGGAAGCGATCTGAAATAACAAAGGAAGCCCCAGTTGTTGCTAAAACTCTGCATACCAAAAATGAGCCTGACAGCGAAGACTCAGAAAACTGTTCCCATGGAATCCGGATTTGTAGAAAGATGAGAATGTTCAAGAGGATGCTGAAGAAAAAAACACCCAAAATAATGTTGTTCCGGGCCTCAAAAGATGCTTGTCCTCCAGGAGTCTGGACATGTTCGACTGGAAGGAGATGAAAATTTACTTACACTAGTGCGAAGGCAAGCGGATGCCTTGAAGAACAAACATGCGACCAGATCGACATTTGGGACTTTGCTTAGTATGGATCGGCAAAGAAAACCTATTGCCTTAAAAGTCTGTATTCTTGTACTTAAAGCGTGAATTGGAAAATATCCGAAACATATAAGACGCAGGAGAAGCAAACGACCTCAATTTCATATTACTAGTGATAGTTTACTGTACTGAGGATGTAACTTTTCATAATCTGAGACAATTTTTAACAATGGATGAACAATTTTGAAAAGCCTATCGAATTTTATCCGGATAGGATTTGAGTAATTTGTATTAACATAGGATTTACTTATTCACTGTACCGCACTTTCAATAAATTGAGTTCTCATAAATAACAGGAGTTGATCGTTCTTGTGAACTTGGTGTGGGTTGGAGGAGGGACAGAGGGAAGGTTAGAATTAAATAATAGTCTTGCTCGCAGGGCAGGTGAGCCTAAAAAATGCCTCAGTACATGGTTAGGCTAGAAAGTTTGTCAAACGTACATTATTTTTTTTTTATTTTAAGCTATCCGCATCATGACAAGCCCTTTTGTCGTGCATGGAAGTTCCACGATTCCTACTAGTTATAATTGTTTTCTTTACTGATAGAGTGGATTTTGATTGCATGTCTGTTTTCAACATTTGAGATTTAAGTGTTTTGACTGTTTCAAGCCCTATAATTGGCTATTGTTTGAACGATGGTTAGCTCTGTTTCCAAAGTCTATGTTCAGGTAAATAGAATTGTTATTTGCTGCGGTTCGAAGAAAAGCAGCAAATTAGCGTTTTCACGGTTCACCGAAGTTTTGACGGTTGCCATAGCAACATAAAAAGTGAGGCCATGCGTTGGCGGGATTTTACTGAAGGGAATTATACATGCCTTTTACGTGTGTTTATTTTATTTCATTTAGTTTACTCTTTCTATTCACATAGCTTGTTAAATAAATGTAGTTTTGCAACCTTTCTCCCTCAAAGGAGGGATCAGGTTTCCTCCAACAAAGGTTTTTTTTCCTGGCGTGCAGCAGGCACACTATAGCTTACAATAAACTGTTGTTACACGTCTACCACATGTATGACAAGGTGTCTGACTTTAAGGGCTCACGGACGGATTTCTCGCGCTACGCTAAGGAAGTGCAAAATCATTTCCGGTGAATGGCGCAGGCATTTCGCAGCCAATCAGAAAAACCCCGCGAGAACCCACTAGAACACAGATCTCTGGTCAGACGAATAGCGTATGCGTTGATAAAATGACTTCCGGTTCAACCTCGTTCCCAGTACCCTCTTTTCAGACTGCTTCCGGTTTGCAGAAAGATCCTAAATTCTTGGCGGTCTCTAACTTGATTCATTATTTTTCAATGTTACATTTATCTAACCTGGATAAGGAATATAGCTAAGTATGCGTCTATTGAAATCATTTTCAATACAATTTTTATAGACGAATCAATATTTTAAATCTGTCTAAAAAATCTATTTTTCAAATTAAAACGAAATCCATAGCCCAGTTATGATGATGGGAAAATGAATAAATACCATAACACCGTCAACGATTTTCCGATAAAATGCGACACATCAAACATTTCTCGTTATTGGTCACGTGATCATGGGCGTGGCTCGATGACGTCATTTTTTAGTTTAGGACTGAGTTGAAGATTTGACCGTATGTAAGCGATTAAAATTAATAAAAATAAATAGCCATTACTGTCCCTAGCAACGGGTCCGAAAATATACGTCAGTGAGCCCTTAAAATCAATAAATAGACCATTTTACAGTTGTCTTCTTAGTGTCCTGGCCTTTGAGTGGAAGCGAGGTTGAAGTTGACCTTGTTATGATACAAACCTTGGAGCTTTTCAGATGTAAATTTACCAAGTTTGCATGAGAACAGCATTATTAACATATGAAAGGCAGAAAGGTTTATATCAAAGCAAGGTCACCTCCAGCCTCACTTCCACTCAAAGGCAAGGTCACCAAGCACACAACTGTAAAATGGACAATTGGGTCTGTTGCTCTCTGGAAGCTAGGTCGTACCGCGTGCAGCTAATCCTGTGCAGCAGCCAGTACCTTATTTACCAGTGAAAAGTTGTATTTTAGGCCCGGTTCAAACGTCGAACTTAACATGTGCCGAACCTAATGCAAATGAGCATAATCTATTAGTTCTTGCTCATTTGCATTAGGTTCGGCACATGTGAAGTTCGACGTTTGAACTGGGCCTTACTGACTGCTGTAGGAATAGGGGGAACTGAAACATTGTATCGTGCGATGGTTCTAACTCTTTTATTAGAAATCTTAAGCGAATGATACACGGTTCAACATCGTGCAACATTTGTTGAGCAACAAATGTTGCACTATGTTGCAACTTGTTGAATGAGTGACAAACACATTCAACATTTTAAAACGATTGACTGACGCCGTTCAACAATATGCAACTTGTTGAACGGAATAAAGCCAAGTTCTATTTTCGTTCAACAACATTCAACATGTTGAACGGCATATTTCAACATCAAATGATACACTGTCAACATTTGTTGAGCAGCGGCTGCAACATTTGTTGCTCAACAAATGTTGAACCGTGTATCATTGGCTTTACACATGACCATTCAAATCTACGTTCTGCAGTCGACTACTTCCCTGTGATTATAGTTCGGCCTTTTATTATTTTACACAATGAAATCAGTTTACGTTGCATTACTGCACTGTCTGTTCAAAACAGCCGGTTTAGTTTTTTTTTTTTTCAATTGCTCGTGTTCGTAACACCTCAGTATCGGACATATCGGTGCCACGACCATGATAAACAGGCTTATACTTCTTCGTTTTCTTTCGGTAAACCGTTGGATTGATCACCGTTAGAAGAAGATTATGCGTCATTAGACCAGTTAAACCTAAAATCAAGGAAAACATGCAGAGCAATCCTCGGATGTCTTGCACTGATTCTATTGACCTTTCGTGTTAAAAAAGGACAACACAGAATGCACGAATCTTGGAAAAAAATGGCGCTGCTGACACGAAAACGAGTTTATACTGTACTGGTACAACTTAATGTGACCGTGTCCCGGATGAAATATTGTGTTTTCATGATTATGCCGGGCCAGGAGCTTGCTTAAGCTGGCTTTATTATCTTAAAATAGGAGGAAGAAATCGTCAAAAGTGATGATAGCAAGGAAATGTTAACAAAACAGACACAATAACGGCTAGAAAAGTCAAAATTCCACAGGAATTGCAATTTTGATTTCTTGACCGTCTGTCACGAAATCCTTGCAATCCTGCACTTTATCTCCAAACTACTGCTTCCGTTTTCCTCTTTAGAATCTTTTATATCAAATTGATGGCATTTGGTGATAAAACATGGAAATAAGGTAAGCGAAATTCTGATGCTATTTCCGGGCGGGAAATTGTCCCACTTTTAAAAGATCGATGCGGATCCAATCGTGAAGTAGGTACAAAACAATTGCACAAGTACTACGATCTAAAGCTTGGAAATGTGCAACGAAATTGGATAAAGTGATTGTACAGAGCAAAACGGAACAAGTATTTGGGGGATTAGGAGTAGGATAAAAGGATGGAAGTGAATTATAGTTTAATTATCGAATTCACGCGGTAAAGCAAGCTCCTGACCATACGCATAAAAACACGATATATCAGTGTGAATGTTAATATCTTTAGTGTTTTTTTTAATCTTCAAATCTCTCCCCTTTCATCCCATCGAGTGGATCAAATAAGCGTCGCACCTTAAAGTAAATAGTGATGTTTGCTTATCATTGTTTTAAGTACTTGTTCCATAGTTCAAACACAGCAAATTCTGAATAGTTCAGTATCAACAGTCTTGTCACATGAAATATGTCTTTCTTCACATGCATTTCGTTGTTGTATACGGCTCTTGTTAAAATATTCCGAAGACAGTAATAAGGCAAGGGGTGGGGAGGGGGGTTATAACTGTACGTCCATCTCGCGGTGTACAATTACAAACTTGCTTCTGAAAATTGATTATGTTCAAGTCAAACAATATTCTTGAAAACGTCTACAATATAGCATATATTTCAAACATAACAAATTTATGACCAAAATGTGAAAAAAAAAAACAATCCCTTTTTGAGACCAGAATGTCTAAAAAAAACTTTTATTTACCTGATCCGTGACACTTCAGAGCCAGGAAGTTTAACTCAACCATGTCACCAAAATAATATCAAGGAATGTTTTCTTAATTGCCTGGCTTAAATTGTTTTTATCTCGGTTGCCCAATGATCCACAAGGAAAATATTGTTATTTCGAATGTCTCTCTATTGAGATCTTTTCATAATCTTGTCCTGTTTACTCATCCAGAAGGAATTTAAAAATCAGGTTATTGTGTTATCTAGCTCAGACTTTGGATCTACCAACATCGTCAAATATCGATTTCAATGACTTCTAATCTGTCCTTGTATGACACTCTTTCCAGTTTTAGATACTTCATTTTGCTGCTTCGGATTATTTGATAGATACACTGTTCCGCGGCCGCTTGTGAATTGGTTTCTTCTGAGTTGTGTTCTAGTGATGCCTGTATCCGCTATCAAATTAGCCTACCAACTTCAATCCGAAATCTAAGACTTTTAAAACCAAAACAAAGTTTGCTTCTAATATGTTCTTTGTTTGTTTTAGTTATTTGATGCTTCTGACGCATCAATCAGGGATAAATTTCCGGTGGGACTCCAATATAAAGTGGGGGGGGGGGGGGGGTGATCGTCACTGTCAGAATTATTCTGTTCCCTTTTGGAGTATTTAGCCGAAACAACAGGAACAACTTTGCGGAATGAATCGATACCTCTTAAGGCCCATTTACACATTACACATTTTGTCGCACTTTTCGGTGCAATTTTTGTTGCGCGCAAGTTGCATCTTCAAATCGCCTGTGTAAACTAGCGACTATTTCAGTGCGATTTGGGAGCGATTTGTCGCGCGATGTTGCAGAGGTTTCGAACATGTTCGCAAACTGATGCAACTTCGCGGCGATTTTTGGGAAATCACAGCAAATCAAAGCAAATGTCGCAACCGAATCGCACAGGAAATCGCCGCTAGTTTACACTTGTGACAAAAGTTGCATTGGAGAGCGCGACAAAAATCGCATCAAAAATCGCACGTGTAAACGGGCCTTTAGGGGTAAAAAGCAATGCGAGCCACACCCACAGAACGGTTTTTTAGCAGCTTTTAGGGTTTTCAGACAATCACCCCCGTTAGTTTTATATTGGGTTCCCCCCCCCCCCCCGCCCCGCCCCGCCCCCTGCCTGGGTATAAATCCAGAGACTTAAAACTAAAAACAAGCTACTGTTTATTTCCATTTCAGTCAATACATTTTACATCAATTTAAAACAATTATGAATGAGGAGGACTAAGGAAACCTTTACAGGCTTTTACTGGGTAGTCCCCCTTTGAATGACCTTAATTACAAAAATTTAATAAATTTTGGTATCAGGGATTAGCAAGTAATGTATTACATTGCCTATTACCATATAACAAAACAAACCGAGAGCACTGCAGGGAGGTCCTGCCCAATACTTCTACAGCATACACTGTAGAAGCAGAGACCCAGCAGAGACCGATACAAAGTAGATTTTTGAGTTTTTGTTTTAGTTAAAAAGGAAAAGAAAATAATAAAAAATCTACATTGCATCTGTCTCTGCTTCTAAAGAATATCTTCACTTGTTAATGCAGATTATATCATTAATTTGATCCAACGTACATCAGCAGGATTGTCGTCCACCGGTTGCCTCCTCATTTTAACAAAGTTTACTTTGTAGACTGTCACAGGATTTTACTGATCCACAGCCACAAACGTAATTAAGAAGATTCTAAACACCTCCTTAAGGTATAGCAAGAATAATAAACTTCACACTTATAGTCAAAGGTGGGTGTAACTCATTAGCTTTCATTTTATACTGTTTTATATGTAGCCGCATTACACGGTTTAGGTTTTACTTTAGGAAATGCCAAGGAAAAGGGCATTATGGTTTGTTTATATTTTTAGTCAGAGTTTTAGCCAACTTTTCGTTATAAATCTTTTTTATTCTGTGTGCCGCCCAGTGTATTTTTGTTTGTTTGTTTGTTTGTTTCAGAGCTTAACTGTACGTCCAGCTAACCTATTTAAAACAAACAATTTAGGAAACAACAATCTGTTATAAAGATGAGATTATGTACTGATTAAATCAGATCAACATGCTTGTTTTTATGTCCCGGATGTGGGGAATTTGTACTCAAATGTTCTGGGATTGAGAAATTTTATCGACTTGCCATGAGGCGAGTACGCCATTTTTAATGAGTAAGGCTTTGTAAGCATGCTTAGCATGGAAACAGCTTAGTTACAAGAATGAGAGTATTGAAGAAGTAATAATTGCTAAATGCAAATTGCCTGTATGAAACAACCGTGCAATGCTGGGCAATGTCTTCTTTAAAAAATAAGAAGTATATATTCTGGTCAAGCAGGTGACCCAGACAGATCAACTCATGAGGTCAAGAAACCAGAAGGAAGATAATGGGCTCTTTTTAAAACAGATTAAACTAGCTTCCTATGCATAAACTGTTTGTTGAAGATTCTAACCTGACGCTTTAAAGACATTCCAACCCATGGCCTTGATAGCGGGTAAGAACGATAAATCTATCATCTGAGCTCTGAAAGATTGGGAAGGTCTCATTAGGAAGCACATAAAATACGTTTTCTGATGAACGAAAAAAGTTCGACACCACAAATACCGGAAATGTTCCATTTACTTTAAAAGTCTCGTTCACGGACATGTCCGTATTGTGTTTCAAATGAGAATCGAGGGTCTAAATGTGATCATCGCCCACGTGGATTCACGTGGGAAAGATTTCTATGAAAACAAATTCGACTCTAACTTCCGACCCGTGTATGTAAAGCCTTCCCGTTTTTAATTCAGACAAAAAGATGTTATTTTCTAGACTGCAAAACAATCGGGTTGTTTTTTCGCTGCTCGCTCGCATGGGCGCGGCGAATGCGTGGAAACTCGCGCACGCGCGTGAAGCTCACACGTATTTTTTAGCGTCTCTCCCCAGTCCCACTCTCCGTATTCAGACCTTTCGTTCAAAGACCACGCGCATTCGTATAGCATGACCAACCCCAAGTCATTTTCATACCACCCTAACCCTTTAATGTTCCCTTTTTCAATCCAAAATGGATCCATTATATCGTTCCTGAGATATTAATGACAAACAGACCTGTTTTCAGACCAAATTTATAGTTTAGACCTAAGTTATCCCGGGGGGGGAGGTACTCTGTCCATTTTTGTGTGGTGGTGTGCCACTGGGACTCTGAAACCATTACCCTTATAAAGCTTATATAGGGTACGGTTGTCCTTACACCCCTAGACTGCTAGCACCAGCTATCAAGTCTATCCCCCCGGTATATATTGCAAGGTTGTTGGTTCATTCGGAGGTCATGTATGTCATGTGATTACTGAAGAGATTACGTCACGAACACTACCTGAATATGACCTGTAGGGAGGTCCCTACAAAGAAGGGGTTTTGTTACAATAGATGGAATTAAAATATTAGAAAAGAAGAGTGCTAAAAATAGGATTTAAATCAAATTATCCGCCCGTTCTTATTATCGTGTCACGTGAAAATTGGGAGTAGAAATGTGGATTTGGTGCCGGTTACCATCATCAATCGGTGAATTATCGCAGTTACAGCCGTGGGTCATGGAACGAAAGATTGCTGTAGTTCTCACGCCAGGGTTGCCGCTTAAGTTAAGCTGAGGGCGGTATAAGGCGATTTAGAAGTGTATAGAGAACTTATTAAACCACTGTTGACTCGTGGTTTTAAACGGGAAACTCAATGAGCATTAAAATCAACACTTTTGGGGACTTTTGAATATCCATTTACAGTAATTGATAGGGATGATCTGAAGCCCCATTTGTTTTCTGGTTTATTGTACAGTGAAACCTTAAATGAATGGTTTCCTGTCTGAGACGTAGCTTTGTCCACGGAGTGGAATTATTTTTCAAGAGTTATTTTTCAATCCTGTCCCCAAAGATAAGAACATTTCGAGAATTTTTTCGCACCCTCTTCGTCCCTCTCCGTCCCTCCCGAGACGGATACAAGTGCAAATGAGATAACCTTGGGAAAAGAACTCCCTGTGGTAGAATGTAAAGGACCTTTGTGTGATACTCGACAAGCACCTTATCTTTTTTAACCCTATAGCTCCTAAGAGTGCCAAAAACCAAAATTGAAGAAAAATTTCACATTTCATTTTGAAAAATATCGAAAAACAAATAGCATCATGCTTAAGTACTGCCAAAGTGGTTTCAAATGAATAGTCACACCATAAGATTTCGTCCACAGAGTCAAAATTTAGAACTACACTACATGTCTCCATTATTGACTCTGGGAGTGAAAGGGTTAATGAACATGTTAACACCTCAGTTTCGGATCTCATGGGCAAGCTGCTAGGAATTATAAGCAGATTTTGTCACATTTTTCAGTGGACCACTCGACGTTATTCACTGTAATAAACTCACGAGTTTTTACCACGCCAGCAAATCCAATATAGCTAAACTTCAACTTATGCAGAATTTTGCCGCTCGTTTATCATCAGTAAAGGAGAAATTTGATCATATAACACCGACACTTAAGCAGTTAAAACTCCTCTTCTCAGTTACATTAGATATGTGTAGACATGTCATGTATGAACGGTCAAGCTCCAAATTACCTTGTAGATATGCCTTGCAAGAGATCGCATCTTCACTGCTATAACACCTGGAACAACGACAGTCTTCATCCGCTCAAATGTCGGTTGCTCTTGGCCAACACTGATCCTGTATATATCGTGGTGTAAAAGTTTGGAACTCATTGTCTGTTCAGATGGGTAACTGTGCCTCTCATAAAACTTTTAAATGAATTCAAAACTCAAAGGCAACCTCCTTATCCTTATTATTAACATTTGGTTGAATAACCTATCCCAATCAGTACTAGTTTTTAATTATATTTTATATTTATATGTAATGTTTACTTACTTCATTTGCTCTTATTTTTTCTCAATTTAATGTAAATAGTAACACTCCTTTTCTTATTCGTGATGTTCGTTGGGAGCATAAAGAGATAGTATCAGATAGAAGCAAACTTTCTAGTCTTATAGGCTGAAATACCCGGTGAGTTTTGAAAAAAAAATTTGAAAGAGGACATAATGAGAGTCCTCGGCGTGTTTGAACCCGAAGTTTCATTATATAAGGAGAAACATTGTTTCTTCTTATGTGGCTAAACTGGGAAATATTTGCTTTGAAACCAAAATTTGCGTCCGGGAACTGATCAAAAGTGCTTTTGACTTGATTCAATAACACTCCTTGCGTCCGGGAAGTAAGGTTTGCACCGCAACAAATGTTTCGGCTGGAGCGGCTAAACTGGGAGAAATGATTTGCGTCCGCAACAATGTTTTAAAGTTAGCCAGGCCCAAAAACATATGCATGCTGAGGTTCATTACCGTATACCGGAAGAGTCTATTCCATCACGGGTTTGTCCGTTATGTATGCGAATTTGTGATAATTGCGTGGCTCTCGCTCTAAGACAGGTTCACTGTACATTTATGGAATCTGACAGAGTACTGTTTATTACCAAGGGACCTTTTAACGTGCATTTCAAACTCTTTTATGGGGTATTGCTGGAGTTAGAAGAAAATCGGTGAGTGGAGCGGCCTTCCCCTTCCCCTTCTCTTTCCCTTGCGCCTTGCCAGACGGCGCTCCGGCCGTTCGCAGATTTTCGTTTAATTCCCCTGTGAGAGGAGTCCGTTTACAGGCTAAACAACTCTTTCATATAACGGAGTAAAATTGTTGAAAGGAGAAACAAGAAGATCATGATTTAATGAAGAATGAGAAGGAATTACATGGGCCAGTGCAGAATTAGAACTATTGTGAGATGTGATTTCTGAAGGATGAAAAATATTCTATCAGTAATTAAAAAAGCCGTGCAAAATAGTTATTAAAAAAAGGCCAACACGTTGATTGGATTTTTGGGAAGTTAACCTTTTGGAATTTGCAGCGCACTGTAGAAGTAACTGCAATGAAAAAGTGATTTTTACAAGTACGTGTACTAACGCCAAAAACTATATTTTACAAACCGTTGATAAACTAACAACTCAATAGGAAAGTACTTTTGAATGAACACATAGTTGGTTTCCGATATCACACTTAAAACTTAGAACCACCTTGTACAGCATAATAAACAGCACCAAAGGAAAGTACTTCTCAGTATCTTTCATTTGAATGGTTACACTTAAGGATTTCATTCACAGACTCAAAAGTTAGAACCACCTTGTACAGCATAATAAACAGTACCACAGGAAAGTACTTCTCAATAGCTTTCATTTGAATGGTCACACTTTAGGATTTCATCCACAGACTCAAAAGTTAGAACCACCTTGTACAACATAATAAACAGTACCACAGGAAAGCACTGCTCAGTAGCTTTCATTTGAATGGTCACACTTTAGGATCTCATCCACAGACTCAAAAGTTAGAGCCACCTTGTACAGCATAATAAACAGTACCACAGGAAAGTACTTCTCAATAGCTTTCATTTGAATGGTCACACTTTAGGATTTCATCCACAGACTCAAAAGTTAGAACCACCTTGTACAACATAATAAACAGTACCACAGGAAAGCACTGCTCAGTAGCTTTCATTTGAATGGTCACACTTTAGGATCTCATCCACAGACTGAAAAGTTAGAGCCACCTTGTACAGCATAATAAACAGTACCACAGGAAAGTACTTCTCAATAGCTTTCATTTGAATGGTCACACTTTATGACTCATCCACAGACTGAAAAGTTAGAACCACCTTGTACAGCATAATAAACAGCACCAAAGGAAAGTACTTCTCAATATAGCCTTTATTTGAATGGTCACGGTTGAGGATTTTATCGACTCAAAAGTTAGCACCACCTTGTACAGCAAAATAAACAGAACCACATTTATTTAAAGTACTGCTTTATACTTTTCAATGGAATGGTCAGACTTGAGAATTTCATTCACAGACTCAAAAGTTAGAACCACCTTGCAAAGCACCACAGGAAAGTACTGCTTAATAAGCGTTTCATTTGTTGATTTCGTCTCATCTTCAGACTGAAAAACTTAAGCCCAGTTCAAACGTCGAACTTCACATGTGCCGAACCTAATGCAAATGAGAAAAATCTATTGTTCTTGCTCATTTGCATTAGATTCGGCACATGTGAAGTTCGACGTTTGAACCGGGCCTTAGAACCACCTGTCCACTTTGTTCAGAATTATAAACAGCACCACAGGAAAGTACTGTTATTAAAATAACTTTCACTTCAGTGAATGTCGTGCACACACCGTATAGAATTTCTCCAGACTAAAAAGTTACCATTCTACCTGATGCGAATTTTGACCCTTAGCCCAAATGGGTAAGGTTTCCGAGCCGTTCTTAAATCTGTGGATCAAATCCTAAAGTGTTTGACCAAGGACCACCAAGTTACGGCTACCCTGCGAACAGTGGATTCTCCTCGTTCGGCATAGCTCGGTGAAGGAGAATCCACTGCTCGCAGGGTAAGTTGCGGCTGAACAGTACTTTTCTAAATTTGTTTTAACTCTTGACCCTGGTGGATTTTACCTAAAATGTTAAAGCCTGAATGGTTTTCTGCATTAGCATAAGCGGAAGCAGAACAGCGCTTATGACCAGTGAAAACCGTCGAGCCCGAGATAAGCATAAGCGCAAGAAATAAGCATAAGGATCAATCTTAAGCTTTTGCCACTGTTCGTTTCCACTTGACGCAAATTCTTATGCTTCCGCTTGTGTCGCTATGTCGCTAGTGCAAACCATATTTTACCATTCAAATGAAAACCTTTCAGCAGTACTTTCTTGTGGTGCTGTTTATTATGCTGTACAAGGTGGTTCTAACTTTTGAGTCTGTGGGTAAAATCATTCAAATGAAAGCTATTGAGCAGTATTAAGTTCTTGTGGTGCTGTTTATTATGCTGTACAAGGTGGTTCTAACTTTTGAGTCTGTGGGTAAAATCCTAAAGTGTGACCATTCAAATGAAAGCTACTGAGCAGTACTTCACTGTGGTACTGTTTATTATGCTGTACAAGGTGGTTCTTACTTTTGAGTCTGTGGGTAAAATCCTAAAGCCGGTGACCATTCAAATGAAAGCTACTGAGCAGTACTTTCCTGTGGTGCTGTTCATTATTCTGTACAAGGTGGTTCTTACTTTTGAGTCTGTAGATAAAAAATTTTCGAATGAATGCTCTTTAGCAGTACTTTCTTATTTTTCTATTTGTTTTCAGTATTTTAGAAAAATTATGTAATTTGGCATTTTTCGTGAATTTTGATTTGGCCGCTCGTGAAAGAGAAAAAGTTTTAACATCTCCTCGTAAATAAGTTAATTCAGCGGCTGCAGGCATTAAATACTAATTAACTCCGACAATACTTTATAAGCACAATTTCATAGGACAAAAGAATTGAAGTGTAAATCGAACGACTACACTATATTTCCATTAGGACTGAGGGCAGAAAGTATCAGATAAAAATCGGTTCTTTCTACTGAAAGACCTCGATCTTATCGTCTTGTGTTTTCCGGTTTTACGTTTGCTTGATATTATTCCAAGATATGAGGTTGTCTTTGATTATCTATTTCGAAAACCCATTTGCTATGAAATTCTGGAAGTCAAGTTGTGTGGGTGTTTTCGAGGTTTTTTAATTTCGAAAACTAATTTTTTCTGAAATTGGGAACTCTACCACATTTATAAAGTATTTGTGCTTTAAACCTGCCTAAAACATTATGCAAACCGAACATCAAAAAAAATATATAGCTGACCCTTTAATTTTTCTTAACTATGATCAACGAGTCTGGAAAAAAATACTGAATACAATAAAAGAAATCCTTTTAGAGAGATCAGTTACTGACAAGTTAAAAAAAGATTGGTTTTAGCTTATCTAAATCTGTTTACTGAAAACGAAATAAATTTGCTTAAAATTTCTCCAGTCAAAACAACAACAAACTTTTAAGTAGAGCTTTCTTAAATTTTTTCATATTTAGGGCACCTCTGCCAATTCTCCTTGAAAAACCAAGACCGTCCAGGCCATGCAGGAATTTGTTATGATCATGGAATTGTTCACACAGCCAATTAAATAAAAGACCTTTCCATATTTCTATGATAATATTTTCTACTTGTTAAGTGGGATTCTAATTACACCGACCAGTAATTTCTCTTTGGTGAGCCGATTGGTTTTAGAAAGACGATTTTATAATTGTAACCAGTGAGATCAGATGATGGCGCGTTTCAACACTTAACATCCCGGCAACATATTTCACCGGTGAGCAACATGTATTTCAAGTCAGTTTCGAAGGCTTTTTGCAAAAAAAAAAAAAAAAGAATTCAAACCAAACACAATCGCTTTAAGGCCGATTTATATTTCCTGCTTTTATAGGTCTTAAACAAGAGAGGTTTTACACCCGGTTTTGTGGTCTAAGCGCTGAAAGCTTGCATCAACTTTATTTCAGGAACAAAGAAACACAATTTTACGTTATCAAGTTGCCCACATAGCTATAAAATGTATCTTGTTTAGAGATAACGCCGTTTGCAAACAGACTAAAGTTTATAAGGATGAAATGCTTACCTTCCGTTTCGGCTGAGTTTCTAAGTTGGCAAGAAAATAAAACATGGACAATCAATTAAACTGTTCAAACAATTACGAAATATTGTCCGAAAATTCTAAATTAATAGAGAAGCCAGTTTGAGACAAAAATATGAATAACGCTTTTTGGACCGCTCAAAACATGGTTCTCGAATGTAATTGCAGCAGTCTTGAGAATATGTATATGCAATATTATCAACCTTATGTTCCACTTACTGATTTCCCGGTACGAGGCGTGAAAATAGACTGCACCTGTACCTTATCTACCTCATCAAATTCAAACAAACATGGCGGAACAATTGGCGATGTCGCGAAGGAAGTAAATTTTAATTAATGTTTCATTCGTTTACTTTGCAATCAAGGTGCTTCTTGTTAACCCTTAACAACGGCTAAGCTGGTCCAGAATACAAAGCCGACAAATCGAGACAAATTCTCGGAAATTTCCACTTGGGAAAAATTAACACGTTTGGCACGAAAAAATATTTTTAAGTTAGCGTGATATTTAAAGATAACATTTATCGTTGAAATGTCTTTGTTTTATCCATAGACCAGCTCAAAAATAAGAACCACTTTATCTGCACATCACTCAAGTTCACTCAAGGTTTGGCAGAGGAAAAAGGATAATCGTCCATCAAAGCGTCTTTCATTTTGTTGCATGACAAGTTTCGTGGTAAGCCGCATGTCTTCCTCAACTAGCTACAACTCAGGATTATTTTTGACAATTCACGATTATTCCGTGCACGGACACTGTCGGCTTAATTTGTATCCGTTCAATCAAGAAAAAAAAACACTTCTCTCTAAACTTTAAACCAGCCTTGCATTAATACCTGCTTGTCAAAAAACTGAGCTAGTATTTATTTTTAGCTTTACAGACTGCAAGTTAAGTAATGTTGAAAACCAAACTATCTGAGAAAAGTTTTTTATGGGTTGAAAAATACTTGTGGTACACGTATCTAAATCTTTCATCACTACCATAAATTGTGTGCTAAACGTGTTATATTATTGAAAGCAATTCATGAAAGGTTCCGGCAATTTAATTCCTTAAGAAAACAAAAGTTGTAACGATCAGCAAACACGCTAAAAGCTGTTTACGGACCAAGAAAACTAGCCCTCAAGCAGGATATGATGTTAGGGACAAGAACCTCTAAACACTTAGCTTATCTGTCCGGAAATCTGATGCATATGCGCACGGACTTGGATTTCACAGCGTCTCATGACTATTTAGGGAGGTCCGACAAGTTATTAGCCAGCAATATCTCAACACAAGGGCAAGGTTGGACTAAAAGACAACAAAGGGATTCTCCCCGCGGTAGCGTAGAAAGCGACAACAAAATTTTAAGGTAAGGGACAATTGAACTGTTATAACTTTATCGTAATTATTGGTTCGGTAAAAGTAAGAAAAAAAATTTACTGGTATCTGTTGCAGACTGCTTGATTTTCTAATTTTTATCCATGACCTTGAAACCGGCACAGTGCATTGATATTTTTTTATCGCAATGTCACAATTAAATCATTGATTTTGCATAAAAATTAGGCTAAGCTGGTTAATCAATTTGTAGGTTTTTGCGCGTGGAATTTTATTGTCCATAATTTGAAGTGGTCGCCAAATGTGCGTACTTGAAATACAAGCTAACAGCAGCATTAAAAAGAGAGAAAGAAGTAAATTTGTTTTCCTCATAAAACGCCTTACTAAAGACTTTCCTATAGAAAATCTCTTGGTAGCTTTTATGGAAAATATCTCTTGAGATCAATGATAGAACAGTCAAAACATAAAGCATTACTTTGATATTCTTAAATTGACTAATACGAAAGCTTACTCAAAACGATCGTGATCCCAGCTTTACGATTGCTTTTTTGTGTGGGCGCGCTTTTAGGTAATTTCATTTGAAAAATTCCAAATTGATTTTTCCAAATTGGAATTTAGCATGTAGTGGGGCTTTCAATCGAAATGTTTTAAAGTACTACAGGAAATGAAACATACAGCAAAATAAAATAAAAAATAACAACACACTGAACACGATACTGTGTTTGATATCGTTACAACCCCCTCTAGCTCTGAGGACAATGCCTTCTGCCAACGGATAGTTTAAAAGCTGACAGCTTGCCTGATATAAAAAACATAAAACAACCAATTTGTGATCTCAGCACGACTGAATACAACCAGGTTTTGAGTGGGAGTAAAACTGCCGAGGAAAACTGATAAGTTTTAATTCAATATTGCTGACAAGGCGAATAACGCGAATAACGAATCGACTTTTTTTTCTATTTCCTCGGCCGTTGTTGCTCATTTCTAGCCCGATGAAGTATCACATGGTATTGTGCAACAACACAGACAAAACACGTGGCGTACTTTGCTCTTTTTCGCCAAAAAACGTGCCATTTTTCATTGCAAGCATTGCAAAGCCAAAAGCAACTGTGACGTGTTCTCGGGTGTTTTCAAACCCTGATGGACTTTACCCTGCTTATATTAGCGAAATAAGGGCGGGAAATACGGTATTTCCTACATGAAATCTTTACCTCCCGAGAGCGTAAGAGTAGGAATTTGATAAATTTACGAACTGAAAAGCGAACAGTACCAATAACTGAACGTTAATCTGTTCAGTAGCTTTGATTTGTTTTCA
Source organism: Cladopsammia gracilis (assembly GCA_022457155.1). Lineage (NCBI taxonomy): Eukaryota > Metazoa > Cnidaria > Anthozoa > Scleractinia > Dendrophylliidae > Cladopsammia > Cladopsammia gracilis. The sequence continues at coordinate 740,754 of JAJGOT010000194.1, forward strand.
TTCACAGACTTGATTGGAACGCGCATAGTCTAGGAGGTAGTAGTGGGGTTAGCGACTCTCTATTCTTGGCTTTCACTTACGTCATATCAAAATTCAGAAACATTAAAAAATAGATTTCGAATCCAAAATGTTTATGGAATTGTAAAGAGTTTAAAACTACACATCTTGGCCAAATTTTGAAGCGCAAAAGCATTTCGTTCAAGAGTTATAGGCGAACGAGTATTAGATATTTTTAGTAAGAAATGTATGGAGCGGCCATCTTTGTGCCCCTGAAAGGGGCACAAAGATGGCGGCCAAAAATTCAAAGTGTTAATTACACCAAAAATTACATCCAAAAATATTGTATTTGCTATAAGCTCAATTAACTCGGCTTATAGGCACTTATAATGCAAACAATAACTTTCAGCTGATTCAATTTTGTTTATTTTCGCGGCTTATCTGAAATAGCGTGACGCATTGCGTGACACATTTAAAACCTTTGTAAATCGGAAGCAAAACATCGTTAAAACCTGAAACTTTTTGTGAAAGATTATAACACTTGTATCCACATACCATGTTAGAAACAGCTTTGTAGGCCGTTTTCTTTAGATTTTTTAATTTTTATGACGTCATGTGAAAGCCAAGAATTGAATAGTTTTGAATGAACCCTTCAGTTACTCCCAAAAGTGCCCAAAATCGAAATTTAAGAAAAATTCCAAATCTCATTTTGTAAAGTACTGAAAACAAATACACTGTAGTACCATGCAAAAGTACTGCCAAAGAGGTTTCATTTGAATGGTCAAACCATAGGAAATCGTCAAGACTCAAAAGTTAGAACTACACTACATGTCTCCATAATTAGTTTTAATTAGTTTTAGTTTTAATTTGTTTTTGGCTTCGTGAAATGTAATTTTAGTAGTTTAGCATGTATATTTGCTTAAACAATTATTACTTATTATTATTGACTGTGGGAGTGAAACGGTTAAATGTCCTCTCTGAAATGAACCCCATGCATAGATTGTTTACAAAATTTGATAAACAAGGCCTCCCACCTAGAAATTATTGGAAGGGATTTTAAGCACGTATTTCCCGACTTTTCAAGCAAGTAGGAGTTAAATTTGGGATATTTGTTCTTTGGCTTGGTTAGGTATTACTTGAAATACGGTTAATACATAAAGCCAACTCATGTTTGTGCAAAATCGAAATATTTATACTATTTTATTTTACCTTACATTACTTTACCTTACTAACATAAATAATTTCTAAACCGTTTAATAGTGACTAAGTAACTGTATTTGCAAAGACCACCGTAACGAAATAAAAGCACCGGATCCTGTAGTAAATGATCTAATCAGCTACAAAATAATTAATCAGCCTTGCTTTTTTATCAAATCGTTTAACGGTACGGAAACGACTATATTTGTAAAATATCAAGTATTTCGAAAGGCACAGCCTTTCTTCTTTAGTGTCTTACAAATAGTGTTATTCAGATAGTGAATAGAATTTATGGGATTATTATGACTACATATATGATATCTATAAAATAAGGTCATTTTATGTTATATATTTATGTTATACAAAAATAAAATCGGTAGAATTAATTTATAGTATAGTATTAACAAAAGCCGAAAATAAGTAGTTTTCGACGTTTTGGTAGACGACAGTCTAAAAAGGGCCACAAGGTTACAGGTCAAACACGAGTAGATGTCAACTCTTCAGTCATTCATCTTTCAGTTTTTCATATAATTTAAGAAAGCTTCTACAAACTTTTGCTTCAGCGGTGTACAACTGCTACGCTTAACGCTATGTGATTGGTTAAAACTCACTCACAAAGTCAATTATGATTGGAGACACATACCGTAGTTCTAACTTTTGAGTCTGTCGACGAAATGCTTTAGTGTGACCATTTAAATGAAACCTCTTCGGTAGTCCTTTTGCATCGTACCATTTGTTTTATCGATATTTTACAAAATAAACTTTGGTATTTTCTTGAATAAGCGGTTTTTGGAACTCTTGGAAAGGGTTAAAACTCGTGCCACTTTCCTAACCAATCAGAAGTAAAATCCCCCGGGGGGGAGGGGGGGGGGTACTTCCTAGTAATGGACTAATTGGGATTTGCCGCTGGATGGGGTCGCATTTTCACGACTGGATTGACTATAATGGGGTTGCATTTTCAATAGAGTTACTAGAATGGGGTCGCGAATTGTCGGGTTTTTTTGGGGGGGGGGGTAAGAAAATTCTGGCAAGTATTTTTTTTGGGTAGTTTTATTTTAGCAGAGATTACAAAAAATAGGAAGATTCGCGGTAAAAAAAAAAATTACTAGGTTGGGATTGCGAAATTTACATTTACTCAAAAGTGACTAAGATGGTCTATAATTGGCCACGAATAGACTATAATGGGGTAGGGGCTCTGAGAGGCCAGCGGCACATACCCAGCAAAAGTTGACCCAAGTACCCCACCCCTAGTAAAATAAAAATCAATAGTGACTTGCTCGCACGCGTTTTCCAGCCCTTGGCGCTGGTTAAAAGTATTTGCTTTGAGTTGATCTTGTCTCCGTCTGTTGTGATTGGCTAGAGTGAACCGGTTTATTTTTTATTGTTTTTATTCCAAAACCGGTAAGAAAAGTTAAAAAACTTTAACATGCAAGGCTGATCAGACAGCAGATTCGTTCGATTTCTTTTAATAAGATTTGCCCGATATTTCGGTTAGACAAAACTAACCTTCATCAGGGGCTAGGAAAGCTGATGAAGGTTAGCTTTGTCTAACCGAAATATCGGGCAAATCTTATTTAAAGAAATCGAACGAATTTGCTGTCTGATCAGCCTTGCATGTTAAAGTTTTTTATTTAGTTCATTGCTGATCCTGATCTGCACAAAGATCCAGCTATATTTTGCTACTGTTTGTTCAAGTGGTCCTTGCATTTTTACAGAAATTATAAGAAAAGTTAACAAGAACAAAACATAACTGAAACGAATTGAACAGATGCCATGGTAAATGTATTTTTTGGGTTATTTGTGAATTTGTTATAGCTCGTCGCAACGCAAAAACAGGAAACGCGAACAGGTTATGATGACATTTTGATTAAACGTGCAGCGTAAATTGAAACACGCGCACGCACAAGAGACACTCCCATCCCGAATTTTTCACGTAACATTTTTCTCACTCGTGCAAGGAGTTGCAACCTCGTTCCAAGAGTTTGTACTCTTTCCCTCCTTGATTCAACGTGACAAACTCTAAGGAATGAGGTTGGTATGTTTTGTTTTTTACTCGACAATCTGTGGAAGGAACAGGACCGGAGATATTTAGGATAATGGACTCGAATCAAATCAGTTGACTAATTTTTCATTACATCTTGAGACAAAGCTGATACTACAATCGTGGTCAAAACTAGTTGAAACATGCGAACACTTTTACTAAAAAGCGAATGTCTCACATATATTATTTTTTCTACAAACTATAAAAATCGCCCCCACCCTCTCCCCCTGTTCAATGTTGCTTCCGAAGAGTGTTGTTGCGTTACAGAAATTTGCAGGCTAAAACAACATTGGTAAACGGGAGGGGGGACTCGCGATTTCAGCAAATGGTTTACCAAAGTCTGAAATTGCCTTAAAAACACGCGTATGTTTCAACAGTTTTGACCACGATTGTAGGCAGTATTTCAAACATTAAGTACAATATTTTGCCCTTTATCTTCGCAGATGAACACATTACATCTGGCTAGAATTGTTCTCTTCGTAATGCTTGGTGTTAACCTAAGCAACGGCAGTCCGATAGAAAGACTCAAACGCTCCCCAAAGAAAGCTCTCTGCCCCCCGGGAATCTGGACATGCCTCACTCAGAAACGCGATAGGATGATCAGCCAGCCGGTGAAAAGCGTTCTCCAAGCAGCCCCACTCAGTAATGAGATGTCTGCCGCCCGTTGCCCTCCCGGAATATGGACCTGTGCGACAGTGAATGAAGAAAACGAGACCCCGGGTGCTGGACAACAAGAAGGAGCAAAGCGGCAAGCCTCGATCAACAGGGATCAACCTATTAAAGAACAGCGTATTGCAAGTGATAATGATGAGGATGACGAATTGGACGAAAATAGCGACGATTGTCCCCCCGGGATCTGGGTTTGCAAAAGGAAACGTATTCTGAAGAAAATGGTAAAAGAAGCTAAGCGGGTACAGAGGTCAGCACAAAAGTGTCCCCCCGGAATCTGGGTGTGTTAAGCCCAACAGACATTGAACATTTATCTAAGATTCATTTTGACGAAGTGAAAAACCGTAATCGAAAGTAAAACGAGAACTCGAATTGTAGTTTAGTTAGTTTATTATTGTTGGTAGTTTCACCTTAACTTATTCATTAGTAAAAGCTTTTCAAATTATCTCATTTAAGAGGAATATATTTAAGCTTGTTTAAGTACCTCTGTTTAAGGGTTTATGGAACTGGAGTCAGTTTATTTAAAGCATTTAAAACGCTGTTATTATTTGTCTCCATATTTAGCCTTTGGGGTGAAATATTGGATTAAAAAGGGCGGCAGTAACTTGGTTTCCTTTGTGTGATTTATACCTTTTATCCTTTTCGTTGTTATTCTTTATCCAACTTACCTCTCGACCGAAATATCATATTGTATAGACCTTTTGCAAAAGTGGCTGCCATTTGTTTTGTTGTTATAAGAGGGTCGTGAAGGGGTAAAATGGGAGCTGGGATTTGCCTTTTTTAGAGGCTGGGAAGTGGGATTTTGTGCACTGGGACTGGGATTCATGAAACAAAAACAATAGAAAAATGGGAATGGGATTTCAATTTGAGCAACACAGGCTGGGATTGTGGGATTTGAGTTGGGATTTGAAAAAAACAATTTGCTGGGAAATGGGATTAAGACCCCCCCCCCCCCCCCCCCCCCCTTCACGACCCTCTTATAATTGAAGTTACCGTATTTCCTCAAATAATAGCCGGGGGTGATTGTTTTTTCCCACTCCACAGGGGGCGATCATTCGAGGGGAGGCAATAAATCGAGGGGTCGATTATTACAAATATTGCTCGCTAATTACAGAGCTCCAGAAATATAGGAAACAGTCGAATACGCGAACGTCACTGAAGAAAAACTATATGAAACCTGTGCTTTTGTAATTTTTCTGTAATTGCAACAATTGTCTCCTACACAAGAAGTGCATTTTTAACTTGACTGGGAACGTGGTAAGAAAAGAAAGGAAGGGGAGGGGATGTCAGTGGAGCGATTTATCGAGGAAGGCGATTATTTCAAATATTTCCACCAAAGAGCTGGGGGCGATTATTCGAAGGGTGTCGATTAATCGAAGGACGGCTATTATTCGAGGAAATATGGTAGTATCGATTACAGCAGATGAAAATGCATAACATAAATATGTCTGTAAAGTTTGGTTGTTTATAGTTGACTGAATGCTAGCGCTGGCTCGGTAGAATTTTTGTTTTGTTTTTTTTTTTAAGTTTTTACGAGTCTGCCTGTCAGCTCTAAGTACTGTATGAGGATTTTTCTGGTTCATCAAATACCCGGGGAGTGGGTACTCCCTATAATGGGCTATACGGGGATGCTCCGCCCGAAAGGGGTACCTTTTTGAGGCTGGAGGTATATGAAAGGGTCGGGATTTTACGAGTTGAAGTATATGAAAGGGTAGGGATTTCACGAAGAATAGGAAAGGGTAACGAAAACACGCCGTTGAAGCATTAAAAAAGGTAGGGAAAACTGCCATTTAAGTATTATAAAAAGGGCCTTTCAAAATATATCAAACAGACGCACGTAAAGGCTATATGAAAGGGGTACCATTTTCAATGAAAGGTATGTGAAAGGGGTGCCATTTTCAATGAAAGGGATACCTTTTCTGTCAAAAACGGTATATGAAAGGGTAAGGGTTTGGACCTCGGGGCGGAGCATCCCCGTACAAAACTTTGTTGAGTATCCCCCCCCCCCCCCCCGATCAAATATTCCTAGAACAGTAAGAGGAGTCTCCTATGCAGCCACGTTTTGACCCTATTAAGGTCCTCACGCAACGCTTTTCCCAACTGAGCGTTGCGTGACGAGCAACGGCTGTGTATTAATAAGGGACCACCAAGAGGAAGATATGAAGTAAATTCTCCGAATGGAGAACAAACCATAATCAGTAGTTAGCGATTTTGTTCAAGATACAACTCAATTTCAAAAAATTGAACAACCTGGTCCAATTTTTTGAAGTTGCAAACCATTTCCATCTTGGTGGAGATCGGCACTCATTTGTAGATTCAGTGCACTATATACACCTGTATATACACCTGTATATACACCTGCATATACACCTGTATATAAACCTGTATATACACCTGTATATACACCTGTATATACACCTGTATATACACCTGTATATACACCTGTATATACACCTGCATATACACCTGTATATACACCTGTATATAGAATAATTTTAAACGAAGTTAGGGCATTGGTTTGGGGTTTCTCTTGATGCAACAATGTGTTTTAGCATTTTGAAGTATCATGTTCAACTAGAAATGGCAGACATGGCACCTTTTGATATGAGAGTAGCTTTCAATGTCTAAACAACGATTGATCTCAACCCGCCACCTTTAAAGTGACACTCCCCCCCCCCCCGGGGGGGATACTCCCGACAATGTAGGATAGGTGTGTGCCGCCAAGGTTCTCAAATCCTGACCCTATTTAAGGGTAGAAAATCGAGATTTGATACCCTTTTAAGGCCCAGTTTTAAAAGACCATATCTTTTTCGTTTTGCGCGTTGTGGTGGATACTGCAATTTAGTGACCCTATCTAAGGAATATCTAAGGACCACAATACCAAAAATGCCAAAAAGGATACCCTATTTAAGGACTGAGTACCTAAAAAAACCTACCCTATCGGGCGGCACATACCTATATAGCGTGTATAAGGGAGTTCCCCCTCCCCTCTCCCCCCCCCCCCCCCCCCCATCGAGAGTCACTTCGATACATATTCCATTAAAGACGTTTCGTATGATGTGCAGTTGTTTAATGTGAATTGATTTCTCTCCATAATCCTTTTCGGTCTGGTCGCGTAGGGATGAGACCGATCAATGACAACGTTTAATCAAAAGACTGTATACTGTCAACTCTCTGTAAGAAGGACACTATTGGGCGCCCGTTGGGACACCATTGGGACCAAAATATGCTGTTCAGTTTCAGAAAAATAAGCGACTGAAGTGTGATAGAGACCAACTTCAGGTGTCCTTCATATACAGAGTTAAGTTACAGTAACATGAGCGACAAGTGCGGTAGAGACCAACTTTAGGTGTCCTTTAGGGGCGAGACTTAACTTTAGGGGCGAGACTTAACTTTGGGGGCGGAGACAAGTCTCTCTACTTTAAGCTCAGGTAAACGTCGGACGCAAAACCCTTTAAATCGCTTAAATTCGCCGTTTTCAGCTACAAGAACGACACCACACAACATTTCAGGTAAAAATACGTTTATTTTGATCTTTTATATGAATATGTATCACAGTATATTACGATAAGTGAACCTTTTCGATATTCCCATACATTTCCTCTAAATTTAAAAATACGAAGGGTCACACTCAGTTTGTGTGGGCCCTAGCCTGCGAGCAATCTCTCAGGCTCAGGGTTTCGGGTTTCCAAGGGCGAGCGGAGGCCCCCTGTGTTCAAACATAATGTTTCCTGTAAGTTTTAGTCTTCGAATGGTCTTGAAAGCAATTGCTGCTCATTATACTGTAGACTGTACTGTAGCCGGCTGTTGAGCAGTATTTTTCTATGGTCCAAGTAATATGTGTTTGTCAATGACCATGTGAACTGGATTTTGAGACATTTTTTGGAATCTTTGGTCCCAATTCACTCATAAACACTAATTAGACATTGCCATATTTGAATACGGTATTCCTCTTATTAAAATCTGTACTGAATGAAGTGAAGGAACCGTATGGTTTTCTATTTATAATTTCCGGTCTTTAAGATTCATGATGCTAACCGCCCATGATTTATGAAGGAAAAAGTTACTTGCCTATTATTTTCGTCACTTTTTATATTTCTGGTACTTCTTCCCCGGTCTCTCCCCGAATCTCCTGTGAATACTGTACACAAAGGGAATCAGTAATCCAAAACTGTGAAAAATAAATGCCAATATGGTTTGACTGGCTAAAATTTCCTGGAAACATTATAAGGGCTGTTACGCTAAATGTAAAGTGTTCTCATTCAGTGTCGCTAAAAGGTTTTGGAACTAAAATTTGTTAAAAAATCCTGTCCGTAATAGCGGGGTGTCCGTAAATAGCGGTCCGCGTCCGGAAGGCGGTAGTTGACTGTAGTTTGTTACTGTAAAATGACAAATTCCAGGCCAACACGCGTTCTCACGTAGGTTGCAAATTAGACTGCTAGCAGTCCCTCTCTGGAAAGTCGAGCGGGAGAGCAAATACGCGATCGACGATCAACCGAGCGGCGAGCGAGCGAAAGTAATGGGAACAGAAGGGGCGCTGTGGAAGAGGCTCCACTCTCGCTCCAGTCTTGCTCCAGTCTTGCCGAGCTTGTTTTCGTGATCAGCTCGCCCCCTCGATTGACTGAAAAGGGACAGCTGGCAGTCTAGCTGCAAATGACTGTGCTCCTATGCATGTCTTGCACAATTGACTACCCCCTCCTTTGGTATACCCTGGGTGCCAGAGGGTTTTTTTAGTGAAAACCCAGGCGGTGTTGGACACGGTCCACGTGACTTCATTCGTCCAATCACGCGTCACTTTAGTGATACTAATGGCGGCCGTCTTCACTCCTCCTCTCTGTTCTTTGATTGATTTCTCGTTTCATCGAACGTTTTAGTTTATCGTATTCGGAGGGCCGAAAGAGAAATACCGTGGCAAGCTATAACCCAACTTGTAGCTTCAGGTGAGCATATTTTGTATCAAATTTGTTCAATGAAAACCATGTTGTCTTCTAAATCTTTGTTTACCACTAATGTGTGACACGGGTATTTAGTTTGCCCTTTCTTTGCATCGTTCGGTCAGTATTTGGATTTATTTTTGCACAGAATTAAAGTTTAATAGTTAAAATTTGAGAAAAGGTCGGGGGGGCCCACTGGGGCCCCGCCGTTTTAGTGGTGAAAAATCGACTTGAAGTTGTAGCTTTTTTCGCGTTTGTCACGTATTATCTTGCAAGATTTCGCGGGAGGTGATGGCGTGATTGATGCACGCAAACTTGCTTTATCGGGATAAGAACAAACTTTTTGGAACTCAGAATACTATTTTTTACTGATTCCTTTTATCTAAAATACATATATTTTTTCTTCTAGGTATTTCCGGTGCTAAACGGCCCGAAGGCTCTTCACCCCATGTACAAATATATTGTTTTGATTACTGAGTCAGCTTCATGGAAAATTATGTTCCTGCTTTCTTTTCCTGTATAGCTTTATTCAGGAAAAAAATATATAATAAATTTTTAAGTTGTGATCTCTCTGAATCTCTTACAGGAGTCATGATCTGGAGATGTTGCATGATTTTGTTCAGTATTTTAGTAATTTGCTGAGGGAGTTTTGGTAATGGTCTGGGGATGCCTGTTGACATTTTTATGGTTAGATTACATCCCGGTATGTTAGGAAGGAGCTTGATTCTAACATAGCGTTCAAGCATTTTTGCCATTTCAAGTGCTTTTAAAACTGGAAATTCATGTCCAGGGCCTCAAAATAAAATGTTTTGTTGGATTTTCTTTAAAACATTAGCACAAAATCATACAATAGGCCCCTTTTTGCACTGAGCCCTTCAAGAACTCCCTGACTCCTTAATCAATGAGGTCTATTTCAAATTTGCAGTTTGGAAAAGAACTTGTAATACATTTCTCATAAGGTCCTGAAAATATTCTGTGCCAAATTTTGTTTTATGTAAAAAATATTTCTTATGTTCACAACACTGATAAAATTCCAGAAGCTAAAGTTTTTTTGGTTTGTAAAAACCTGCTTTACATCAATAATAATTGAAACTTTGAAAAATTTGAATTATTGGGCCCAAATTGTTTTCAGGAATATATATTTCAAGAAATGTAACTACTATAAGCAGTGTATACTGGAGAGACTCAATTATATAGACTACAAAGTAGGGAGTCTCTTATTTCTCTCAGGGATTATTTGGTGGGATAGTCAAGCAAGGGAAACATGCAAGCCAGTGTGCAAGAACATTGGCTACCTGAAACAATTTTCCGGCATAGACACTCGCATGTTTACCTCACTTGACTATCCACAAATGGGAAATAGGAGATTACTTGCAATTTAAGACTGGAAAGTAGCACTTTTAAAAAGTGTTGAATTTAAGTAACATACTGAACATAATTTACTTTAATTATTGAATAATAAAAGAATGATGGTATCTGAGTCACTTGCTTTGTACATGTCATACCACTAAATCAATGTGAGGCCCGAGGGGTTTGCAGGAGGAACTGGCAACAGATGTGGGGAATTTGAATTGTTTTGCCATTCCTTATAACACCATCATACAAGTCTTATTGTATGAAATATTAATAATAATAATAATAATAATAATAATAACTTTATTTACAATTCCATTGAAAAAGTGAAAAGGAGATAAGAGGTTATCCCTTTCTAGTTTATCTCCTAATTCTTTCTAGTTTATCTCCAAATCAACCACTTATTCAACCACTGTCGATTTAAAGGAAGCACTGGCATACTAGTTTTTATAACAGTTTTAAACATACAGCCATGGAATCCAGGAAACTTTCATTTCAGCTTCCTTGAAAATTTTAATTGACATTTTTTGTAGTTGAATTATTTAGTTGGCAAGTTCTTTCAGTTCCATTTTCACTGTACATGCATGAAGAACTTTGCCAGGAAAGAAGAGGGTGAATGCAGGTATTGAGTCATTATTGGTGTCTGCCACAATGGAAGATACCGGGTAATATGTGATGTCATGTTCTATTTGCTCATTTTGTGTTGCAAATGAAAGGTGCAACCAAGTAAAAGTCTTGATTGTTTTGGTCTTTCTCTCTATCCCAAGATGCACCTATGCAGGAGGCTGGTCAGTTTGGCAGAATCAATTTCATAATAAAGAAATAAAAGTTAATTTATGAAATGTACAACTGATTGGCCAAAAAATACATTATTTTATAGAAAAATAGTATACAATAATGCTGAAACAAACAATTAAATTTGTTGTAGCAGCAACATACAGTTCCCTAAATATTAAAGTAAAGGCTTTCCAGCTTTTCAAAAATGCCAACCATACAGTAATTTGCAAGATGGACTTTCAGTGGTGCATTAGTAGAGCATTTTATTTCCAAATGTTTTTAGAAATTACTAGTGGCAGTAAGCTGCTGTAATTCGTATGTATAAACGGCTCGCAAGGTATTCATTACACTTGCCCTAAAGAATAAACTTCTGCAAAACCAGCAGTTCATTTTTCTTGCCTTGGCGCTTCTGAAACATCCCCGTGTAAACAAGAGCAAACGATTCTTCAGATTCACGCCAGTTTTTAAATTCCTTGCACGAATTCACTAAACAAAGACGAGAAATACGTGACGGTTGTAAACTTCGGCAAAAGATCGACTGACGGACGGTAATGTCGCCTTTCTCGTTACGATTAACCTGCAATTAGGCGGATCAAGCGATCTTTCTTTTTAGAGCGCGAGAGCGCCGGCGATCGCACGTTGCGATCGGGGCTTTCATCACTAAATTCGGTCCTTTATAGCTGTTCTAAGCATCCATAATGCACATTTACAATAGCCAGTAGGTTAGAGAAAGATATAAAACGAAGAAGCGCAGTAATTTCTCCAAGAAAGCGAAGAAATCTACCTCTAATCGTCTTTGAATCACGGAGTGCAGAGATGTTGACTGGTTGGCGTCAAGATGCAAATAACGTAAAGATTAAATTTCTCCCAGCATGCAGCGCGAAGCGTGTCCAACACCGCCTGGTGAAAACCGGCGAGTTCGCGAGCTTCTTCTAACCGGCCATTTATGCGGTTAATTTCACTCATGATATTTAGAGAACGGACCTCTGGATCCAGGGTGCCTTTGGTGTAGCCTGTGAACAGGCTCTCTGGTGGGATATAGGGCGAAAAAAAAAAAAAAACGGCGCACGGGGAGGGGGTGGGTAAAAGGAAAAGGGAGGGGGAGCCTCTTCCCCCCTCCCCAGTTTTCCCGCGGCTCACTTCGCTTGCCGACTTTTCCTCGCGAGTTTTCTTTTCGCCGCTACCCCCACAAGGAGGCCTGTTCACAGGCTACCTTTGGTGATGAAAACGCCACAATGACTCGTCACGCACTTCTCCCCAAGTGCGTGACGAGCCAAAAGAAGGTCTGCGAGGAGGCTATACAATGAACTGCGCGGCAGGGGCTAGAAAAGGGAGGGGAATGGCCCGGCATAGGGGATTCGCGCGCGCGCGAAGGCTAGCACGCAGGTTAACACCACCGAAACTGGTCAGTTGCGTGAAGAATTTAGTTTAGCAAATGGCAAATGGCAAATGGCATTTAAAAATCGGTGCGGCGGGCAGTACGGCATTTTTACTGACCCATGTTAACTAATAACTATGATAGTGAACGAGTTTCTGGAAAATAGCCAGTCTGGAATAGGTCTAGGATAGGGCAGGGTTTTTCAGTGTTTAGTCTAGAATAGGGTTGCAAAATACAGCTAAAAAATGTTTGAACAAAAAAGTTCAAAAAACTGCGTGGCACTTGTATCACAATAAATAATCGAAAATGTTAATTTACATAAGTGCCGAAAATTTAAAAGTTTTCAGACGTTTCGGGCTTAGCCCTTCTTCAGTGAAATGTCAATTTGAACGGTTGACGGTTAAAATGGTTAAAATTACAGCTAAAATGGTCTAGTATAGGTTAAGGGTCTCAGAGTCCCAGCGGCACACCCCACCCAAAAATTTGCAGAATACCCCCCCCCCCCCTCCCGGGCTATAAACCTACGATCATGTTCTACTTTTGTTTTGTTTGGTTTTAGAGATTGCGATCGATCGCCTCATGCAATCGTAAAGAGCTGCTAAAATTCGGCCTCATCGCGGGTCAGGCTCAAACGGGATTTTGATTTATATCATTTTGGTTTGAAAAGAAATATAGAGTTAAGGTGGTTAACAGCAGTTTCAAGAACTTACACTTGATGGATCAATACTACCACTCTTAATCAGTTAGTGCTACAATAATGGTATCAAACAAATGCCCAGTTATTGTTGAACAAATTATGGTCATTGTCATGCCGTAGCAAGTTGCCATAGTAACAGTATAATCTGTTAAAAACGCCCTTAATTTTAGCTTTAAGTGCTTATAACTAAAAAATGAGCTCCGTGACCCCCATTTAATTAGCATGTTATAATACAACTCAGTTGCAAAGTTTAAAAAAATTCTTGGGAAGGAGTTTAGATCTGGTGGTTCACACTCATGATCGGGGATATACCAATAATCAAAACATGACTTGAAATTCAGAAAAATAAATGACATGCAGTCGAAGCCCTCCTGGACACCGGCCTCTCTATTACGGACACGGCTTCATTTGATCCCGGCAAAATATCCATACTTTTTTATATTAATATAACCTCTATAGGTCTCTATAATACGACCCTCTGAAGTGCGGACAACGGACACCAAATTTCGAGTGAAGAGACTAAATCCGTATAAACTCAACCTCTTATTACGGACACTACAGCACCACAGTAATTGTAGTGTCTGGAAGGATAAAATACAATTTCAAAATTATCAATTGTCACTGAAATCATTGGATTGAATTCTCTTTGGGGACAAGAGACTGAAATGAAACAATCGTTCCAGTTTTTGCTCGATAAAAGCTGAATGTATTTTTAATTGTCACAGATTTATTTATTTCTACGCCTTGTGATTAGTTCAAAAAAGCTCGCGCCACTTTATAAACCATTCAGAAGCCAAAACAAAAACAAGTAGTAAATAATGACTGCGACTGTACACCTTCACCAGCATGTTTTTATCCCTTAAACACCCAAGAGTTCCAAACATCAAAATTCAAGAAAAATCCCAAATTTCATTTTGTAAAATATTGGAAAACGAATGGTAACATGCAAAAGTACTGCCGAAGAGGTTTCATTTGAATGGTCACACCATAGGATTTCGTCCACAGACCCAAAAGTTAGAACAGGTGGTACCATGCATAGTACTGCTGAAGAGGTTTCATTTGAATGGTCACACCATAGGATTTCGTCCACAGACTCAAAAGTTAGAACAAATGGTACCATGCAAAAGTACTGCAGAAGAGGTTTCATTTGAATGGTCACACCATAGGATTTCATCCACAGACTAAAAAGTTAGAACAAATGGTACCATGCAAAAGTACTGCAGAAGAGGTTTCATTTGAATGGTCACACCATAGGATTTCGTCAACAGATTCAAAAGTTAGAACTACACCATATGTCTCCATGATTGACTATGGGAGCGAAAGAGTTAAAGTACTAGCTTCTCGCATTTTTGTACCAGGCTGACGTTATTCCAGTTTTCTGACCGTTTTCTAATGTTTAGTCACCAAAGCTTTATCCGAACATAATACTATCAGTTAAACCTATACATTTTACTTAACCTTCTAAATTATTCCGGGACCGCCATCTTTAACTGACAGCATGCCAAAAAATTATTACGCCGGGAGGACTGACACTAGTACCCATGCTACTATGTCAACAGGCTCGCGCACAAACTTAGTGCTTATCAGTTCAGCCGATTCGCATATAATTAACCGCATATAAGCGAGTCTAATTAACATCAAATTACCGCATGCAAGCGGTTAAAGTAGGCCCAATCATTTCATCATTTTATTTCAATAATTTAAATTTAACAAATTAGAGAAATATACAACCTGCATATAGCAAAGCTAATCAAGGCAGGTTATATAATTTACAATCAAATTTAGCGAACACAAATTCACCTACTGAGAAATAACGAAAATAGAGCTGATCTCGAACTGGCTTTTGTGTTTCACTTGAACATTTTACATAAAGTAAAACTCCTTTTTTTTAGTAAAAGAAAGAAAAAGATCAGAAGGGTGTATGCCTTAAACCCGAGTCGTTTGCTTCATAACTAATACCCATATCCACTACACCAAGGA
Source organism: Cladopsammia gracilis (assembly GCA_022457155.1). Lineage (NCBI taxonomy): Eukaryota > Metazoa > Cnidaria > Anthozoa > Scleractinia > Dendrophylliidae > Cladopsammia > Cladopsammia gracilis. The sequence goes on from JAJGOT010000194.1 coordinate 755,777, forward strand.
GGGCTAGCTGAGAGAAACTGTAATTTTTAACATATTTATAGAGTTACCCATAACCATAAATGAAAGCTAACCGTTTTAAAATCAGTGCCGGAGCCTGAGTACGAGGGCTTGGCCCTCGTACTCAGGTTCCAGCGGTTAAGAGGGCCAAGCGGCTCTGGGGACGAGAATGTTCCGGTTCTAGTCTCCCACGCAGGCGTTATTTTGTTGCGTGACGACACAACTAACGGCTGCGTAGGGGTGATTATTCCTGTTCTGCATTTTTTCAGTTCTTTTGGATTTTTGTTTTGGTTACGCGGCAAGTAGCGTGCTGCGCGTGGACGTTTCTTTCTGGGAAAAGACAATCTCGTCCCCAGAGCCCGCACGTTTCAGGTCAGCGGAGACCGAACGTTCACGGTGCTGACCAAAAGGAACGCGGCCTCTGGGAACGAGATTGGGGAAAGGATGGAAATAGGTTATGTTGCGCGCATGCTCTGATGCGGTACACGATACCAAAAAGTAACAAATAAATGAGTTAGACTGAGAAGCTGACTTTGTGTTACATTTTGATTTTTGGCCGGCACTCTCTTAGGAGTTAATTAAATGGTTGAAAATTGGTTAGTTCTCATTGCTGCCCGCACAGGGCAGCCATCCTATTCTCGCGTGTTGGGTGTCCTGTGCGAAATTATATGCCTGTGAACTTGAGTTTGTAAATTTGTGAGGATGATTTTCGGAGACCCGGATAGTTATGGCCAGCGGTGCTTTTCATTCACGGAGCCTGGCATCACGTTGAAATATCACATGGTTACGGGAATGCACGTTACTTCGATTGTTAAAGAATGAATGTGTTCAATTAAAAATGTTATTTAGGCGCTTTTAAAACTGAAAATTCAGACGTTTTTATTAGTGAATAGCCGTTAACTGAAAACGTGTGTCAGCTAATTAAATAGTTCCAAATGTCGCCCTGTCGCAACATTGCCGCGCGCGCAGAAAAAGTCTAAATAAAACTGAAGTCAATGTTTATGCCGCGTGGTTGAAGAGTTTGGAATTTGAAAATTCAGTCTACCCTCCAGTCTACTTCAGTCTCAGTCTCAGTCTGCTTCATTTAGACGAACTGATTCATGTATCACGCTCGATTCCAAGAAGTGTTTGAGACTTGTTTGAGTGACATTTCGTTCTTTCATAACTTGTATTAAATATTCATTCATGATGTCAAACATACATCACTAAGTAATTCTTCCTGAATTTCACGAGACGTATTCCAAGTTACTTGATTGATAATTGACATTCGTGACGTTGCCCTTACATCACTAATTCTACAACAACCAAGTTTTAACGGCAAAACTTTGTTGTCACCAAACTGCGCTCCTGTCTTGAACTGATAATCGGAAAGTTTGCGTGAGTATTTCTCCTCAAAAGTATGTCAAATCTCAGTTTATTTGTTGCTGGAAGTATTCATCAAGGTCACGAAAGTTTTAGTGACGTTTCAAGGGGAAGGCGAAACTTCCAAATGTGGCAGCACTTCACTTCCAATATGGAACCGGTAGTCCACTTGATATTTTCCTCTGGACGTTATAGAAGCATTGTGTATGAGAAAGGTAGTTTGTCGAGTATTGAATAGTTTTGTCCAAAAACCAAGCGAAATCACCAGGAAATAAAATTAGTCAAGTAGCGGTAAATATCACAGTAAGACAGCTAAATTGTAGTCATTTGACCCACTTGACAAATAGGTTCTCTTCGTTCATTTCAACATTAAGGAAAGAATCCTGATTCCTTCCGTCATATGTGTGGAAACAAAACGTCTTCGGTTACTGCTGCTGAAAGTTCAAAACCTTCTCCATCAGCAGTTAGTCATTTGACCCACTTGACAAATATGTTCTCTACGTTTCAGCATTAAGAAAAGTATCCTGATTTCTTCCGTCATGTGTATAGGTAATCATACGGTTCCGAGTTCAATTTGGGATTAATTTGCATGAGTGAGTTTTTCAAAAAGCTTAAATTGCACGAGCCGCTTGAACGAAAAAAACGTATGATTACTTATTAATAATTATACATGAAAAGAGGGGAAGTATCTCAATTTCGTTATTCCTTCCGTCATCACTAAAATCTGTAAAATGAGGAAGCAAAACAAACCTTCTTGATCAGCAGTTAGTCGCCCGCTGTACTTAGCTGCTAGGTACGTCCTTCATGTATACCTTACTACAGAAATAAATACACTATATTAACAGGGGTGGATCCAGGAATTTCTGAAGGGGGGGGGGGGGTTGTACACCTCAATAACTTTCCATATTATTAAGGAATACAAGAAGTACATACCTCGTCATAGACTAACCGCTGACCAACAATTGAAGGAAAAGTGAACGTGCAGTTACAAAGCAGTAACGTGATGTCATCCGTAAAAAGAAATTGTGCTACAATAGTCTCAATTCCAGAAATGATAAAGTCGATACCTCATTATATAATCCCACCAGCTGGGCAGGAAATGACGAGCCATGCGCTTATGCATTCATTTGGAAAAAAACGTGACTTCCGTGTTCTGGTGAAGAGAGATGTATTGTTCTGAAATTGCTGACTCAATACCAAATGTTTCGTTCAGTCGTCCGCGTTCTTGGAAGTGCCCAGAAGGAATGTCAACCCGGGGGGATGTCATGCAGTAGTCTTAAAACTGAAATGTGCTCTAATAAGATAATAATAACCATTTCAATGTCTCTCTCTCTCTCTCTCTCTCTCTCTCTCTCTCTCTCTCTCTCTGTATTAATTGATATATCTTCTAACATGTACAACATCCATCAGTTGTTCTTTCTTCTGAAGCTGCCAAGTTCGAATAGAAGTTCTTCGAAACTTTCACCTTTCAGGGCCTTTTTTTTTCTGAGTCAGTACGTGCTTTTTGTAGTCACTTGATAGACCATGCGCTAAACGCGTTATAAGCTAGACATCATCTAAGAAAACCGGCTGACCTTAATAACTGTGAAAATCCAATATGTTATCATCGATCATTGCAATATCGATTTCAGGTCACTTAACATAGAAATTTATATCACATGATATAGAAGCAAAAGTGATGATATTTGCTTGGGAAATTCACATTGTGAAATTAATGCCACTGAGTGAGGTGTTAAGAGTCGCATATCATTTGACTGATGTAAGTAGAACTTTTTTTGGTTCTAAACATCACGTACAGCATATAAAACAGCTTACTACTGAAGTGAATTTAACAACGCGACTCAACCAAAAGAGTTTCCTTGTCCTCGACTTTCCAAGAAAAAGAGAGAACTTTGTCAGTGCTGGTAAAAGGTACGTTCTTGCAATAGCTTGCAAACTACGTTTTTTTCCACGCAAATGCTCTTTTTTATTATTTGAGGTAAATGATTGCATCATTTAAAATGAAAAGCAATAGGGAGTCATTGTTTTAGTGTAAATGCGGTATCTTTTTGGCATATTTGCTTTGGAATTATTTCGCAATACGAAAACAGATGATAAACGTACGCTGCCGACTTAGACTGTATTCATTGATTTTACCAAACTGTGAATGAAATACTATTATGTACCTTTAAAAAAATGAACAAAACGGGTCAATGGAATACCAACTTACTTAACCATTTTTTTCTTGCATCCTTATTTATTAAAAGCTCCAAATCATTCTAAACGAATGCGTCCTATAAGCACGAGGAATGGAAAAAATCCAGACAATCTATTGAAATTCAGAATACTTAAACAGTTCATTGCCTCCAACAATTTCGGGATTTCTGCAGCCATTGCAATCGAACAGTGATTAGATGTTCTGATATGTATGTTTCTTTTTACCTTTGGGTCCGCCCAAAACCACCTTCAACGTACGAAGCCCGGAGAAGGGGGGGGGGGGGGGGAGGGAGGGAGGGGGAGAGAGGGGGGTGGTACTCCCCAGAATAAATTTTACAGGTATGTGAAGCCCAAAAGGAGTGATCTGTAGCCTTTCTAGTCTAAACATGGGCAAAGAATTTATAGATTTCTGCCAGTTTGGCTAAAAAGGGAGAAACTTTTAAAGGCTAGGCTTGCAAATGGGTAGGTAAAATTTCCATTCAAAAGTTTGAGGAGTTCTCCCATCCCCCCGGATCATAAGTGCCTCTGACGCACCTAGGGTTCTGATCTGAATAAAAGAGCTTGATTTCTAGATGGCTTAAAAAATATAAACTAGCAGTGGTTGAAGTACACGAATGGAATCGTGATGAAACTCGAACAATTCTGTAACTCCGACCAAATGGTGTCTCCTTTGGATTTGCACCATTCTAATACCAACAGAAATTATATCCAGTCGATAGCTCGAACTAAATCCTGGATCCCTTCACGACAATTTCCCATTACTCTAAATTCACTTTACTCGGATAAAAATTATCGAAATCAACTCGAGTTGTTCAGATTTCGTAGCATGACTTCGTATAAAAGTGTAAAGCTAACTGCAAAGAATATTCATATTAAGTGAATCAGCCATATTTTCACATGGACCCCGTTCATAACAGTCATCTAAAAGCTTCCAGCTGCCAGCTTAATTAATACGATCCTCCTTTCTCGGATGACGGGATTTTTTAAAAATGCTCTAATTTTTGTTGTTTGATGGATAGCTTGGTCAGAAAAAGAACCGAGTTTTTGCGCTTTAACTTAACCCATAAAAAAAGCACAATCAATTCCAGAATCTTGGGAGTTTCAAGGTGAAAATATCATGGGTATTACTCAATTGCCATCATTGCGAAATGTCATTCCTTTTTTCGTGTAAGGCAATACGAAGTCCTATTCAAGTTTAAGTTTTATACACAAGGCAGTCTTTAAAGCGTCTCATGAGAAGAAATTACGCGTTGTATTATAAGCACAAACAGATGTTAAGAGATTTCGCAACCTAACTTATCTTTAGAGCGCTGAATAATTAACTGTTGCTAGTTTTGGCGCGTTTCGCAAGATTTCTTAATGACGAATTGGTTGGAATTGTAATCTGCTACGTTGTCCAATTTCATCGACTCGCTCTTGTTTCCCATGCTATTGGGACCGTGAAAATCGCCTTAAAAGAAACAGTAGATGGAGCAAGCAATAAAGGGGAAAATGTGCAAGAATTCTTCGCTTTATTTCAAAGTATCGTACTGGACCGACAACGTAGATTTTTAAAAAGGGTGTAGAAGTAAGAGACGAAAATATCGATAAGTCAAACATCCACGTCAGCACTGTCTAGTCTCGGCGTCGTCATGTGATCTTCAGTTGCTTTTGCCTACAAATGTTAAATAATGAAATATTAAGTCGCGACAGGACAGTTTTCAACTGTGATAAAAAAACGTAAATACCGTCATGTTTTCGAATCACGCTGTATTCAGGAACATTTATGGAACCTTTATATGAAAAAACTGGATTACTTTATTGAAGTTGCACTGCATTTAGCATGAAAATACTAATTGATGATACTGTTTTTACGTCCCCAACTGAAGACGAGATCGCCATTTCAACGTGGTCATCTGAGACACATTAAATTCTAACCGTTTGCAGATATCAACAAGTATTACATTGTATTATAGCAAGTGTAGCACCTTCGTCCTCTGTTCGATAATAAAACTGAGTGTTAATCAGGGCGGGAATGGAACCACCGAACTCCCCCGCTCAGCAGACCATTGCTCTACCAACTAAACTAACCCTGCTGCGCTTAAAATAAAATATAATTATATAACCTTCTTCAGCAATGGATGTAAATGACTTCCAGATGTCAAAGAGACGTTTTAAAACAAACACGGATAAGACTGTAAATGTCTGGAATGTGTAAGTACTGATAACCCTTTGTCTGTCGAGGAAATCCCCAAGTGTGACCATTCAAATGAAAGCTACTGAGCAGTACTTTCCTGTGGTACTGTTTATTGTGCTGTACAAGATGGTTCTAACTTTTGAGTCTGTGGATGAAATCCTAAAGTGTGACCATTCAAATGAAAGCTGTTGAGCAGTACTTTCCTGTGCATTGGTACTGTTTATTGTGCTGTACAAGATGGTTCTAACTTTTGAGTCTGTGGATGAAATCCTCAAGTGTGACCATTCAAATGAAAGCTACTGAGCAGTACTTTCCTGTGGTACTGTTTATTATGCTGTACAAGGTGGTCACTAACTTTTGATTCTGTGGATGAAATCCTAAAGTGTGACTTAATTCAAATGAAACCTATCGTATATATCGAGCAGTACTTTCCTGTGCCGGTGCTGTTTATTATGCTGTACAAGGTGGTTCTAACTTTTGATTCTGTGGATGAAATCCTACAGTGTGACCATTCAAATGAAAGCTACTGAGCAGTACTTTCCTGTGATGCTGTTTATTATGCTGTACAAGGTGGTTCTAACTTTTGATTCTGTGGATGAAATCCTACAGTGTGACCATTCAAATGAAAGCTACTGAGCAGTACTTTCCTGTGGTACTGCTTATTATGCTGTACAAGGTGGTTCTAACTTTTGAGTCTGTGGATGAAATCCTAAAGTGTGACTATTGAAGTAAATGCTATCGAGCAGTACTTTTCTGTGGTGCTGTTTATTATGCTTTCACGTTTCAGCCTGTGGGCATCACTTTTCAGTGGTGTAGGTTTGTCCTTCTACTATTTTACAAAATGAAATCTAAAATCATGTGAATGTTATTAAAATCATTTGAACTCACGAATCTCTTTTTCATCTGGATTTCATTTGCATTAATGAAGAGGGTTACAATATTTTTACTCAAACACTGTATTTTGCCATACTTCAATTATAGTATTTTTACACGACTCTTGTCCAAGTGCAAGAGATTAGCCGCCTTAGAGCTTGTACTAGTATATTTTTCAAGGTTAGGGTTAGCCTAGCTTATCAATGACTGTTGTAAACTGGTGAAATTCCTTCGCTTCCCCTCCTCTTCTCAAGTTTTCAGTTTTTTTTTCATTCCGCCTCGCAAACCAAACTTCCGCATACCTCTCATGCTGTCGAAGTAGATTAGCATTCCGTGCTTAATTCTTCTTTTCTATTTTCTTTTTTTAGCTCAACGCCACAGGCATGTTTATAATCAAGGTCACTATCACCGTCCTTCTCGCAGCAAACGTATTGCATAGCTTCCCTGTGGGTCAACGGAAGCTGCCTTCGACCTATGACGCTAATGAATGTCCACCCGGAATCGTGCCTTGTGCTGTAGACAAACGTGAGGACGCTCCTGACCCAATCAGGGGGAGTAATGTAACCAAAACGTTCGCCAACAACACAGCCAGTCTGGAACCAACGCTGGCTACCGAAAGTTCAAGCCTTGAAGGCACGCACAGGGAGACCACTGCATCTTCTGAGAAAAACATGACTGGAAATGTGCACCACACAAGCAAACTACACCGTCCGGAGTGTCCCCCCGGTATCTGGGTGTGCCGGAAAAAGCGCGCTATCAGAAGAATTAAGAAGAGAAATTAAGATACAACGAATTTAATCACCTCCTGCTCACCGGGAGTCTGAGTTTGCTAAGCTTTAGTGTGTACAAAAAATGTGTGAAAGATTTGAACAGTGAAAGCACAACGTGTTCAAAGAAGCTGATTTTTTAGAGGAGGGAGTGGCTGTACACAGGCTAGCTGTTTTTAAGCAATTGCGTTTTGTTTGTATTACGTTTGTTAGTCTTCAGTTTCTAGCCATTGTATGCCGAGGAGCCATTGAGAAAATAAAAACTAACCTCCCCCTCAGTCTTTTCTCCGTATTCGAAATGATAGCAAATAGCAGATCACGTGATCTTCAGTTAATATCTTCGACATTTTGGGGAGATCATTATTATGCCAGGTGACTTGCTGTTTGCCTTGGGCTTTATTGAATACCGAGAGGATCCAACGAGTCTGCTGGCTCCTGAGTCAGCGTTTGGTCGCCAGGAGCCCGCCTAGGTACTTGGTGTATCCCTGATCATAATGTATGGTACTTCATGTATCCCTTATTGTAATGTATTTAGAGATATTGCAGTGTAATTTAGGGTCGGATTACAGTATCTAGGGTTGAAGCACTGATTTTAGTATTTAGGTTTAAGCACTGATTTCAATATTTCCAGTGTATCGAAAGGGTTAGTTCTTATATATGGTCTGGGCTAGCAGCATATATCCCTTAAAAATTACAGTTTCTGGCAGCTAGTCCTCGGTGGTGTAGTGGATAGTGTGCATGGAGTAGATCATACGGCCCGGGTTCGATTCCTATTCTGCTGTTTTTATCTTCTTTTTCTACTAAAATAAAAACTACGTGTTTAAATACAAAATAATAAGGGATACACCAAGTACATACCGGAGCCCGAGGAATCGAGATCGGAGCAAAACGTTTATTGACAATAGACCAATTCCGATATATTAAAATTCATACTTGGCTCCGAGGCTTAGGGGAATAAAACAAAAGAAATCACATCGAGGTTCAGGGATGAATAATTTATTTCTTTTGTTTTATTCCCCTAAGCCTCGGAGCCAAGAATGAATTTTAATATATCGGAATTGGACTATTGTTTTCGCATTTCGAAACCCGAAACCACTTTACTGTGGACTCCAAGCGGTTTTCAAGCATTTTTGGTTACAGTTATAGTTAGCGTTTATCATAAGTAGGTGTTTATGTGTGGAGAACCGATAGCAAGCTCTGACTGAGTAGAAAGCGAAATATTATTTTTATTAATATTTATTATCTTTTTCTACTGGTGCTTAATTAATTTTTGCATTTAAATTAAATAGACAGTTTTTACCATTTGCTATATTTTCATTTAAATTAAATAGTTAAAGCTTTTAGCCTCATCAGCGGTATTCAGTTGGTTTCAGTTGTTTTATCGTTTAGCATAGAATGGCTGCAAAAAGCCGAATGAGTGTGAAAAGAATTCACCAAATGCAACTGCAAGGGTCTAACATTGGTCTAACATTGGTCAACAATGAAACACTGATACTAAACCAGTTTCTATGCGCTTTGTCACTGTTTCTAGCTATTTCCTCGTTACTGCCATTACCTTATTATAGGAAATTAACAATGCACGTTGACAACGCGAAGAAAATTTACGTTACACTAAATGAACGCGAATTTTTCAAAAGTTAGGTTTAACGCGAATTTTTCGATAAGCATCTTGCTTTATTTACTGCGATTTTCATAATTCTGCAAACTCGCACTTTACATTTCTGAACGCCAAACTGCGTTTTGGCTTCCGTCAATAAAACCTTCCAAGACAAGTGCACGGATGTTTCTAATTTTTTTTAAAGCCGAAAATTTGGTTTTGAAGCCAAACTAGACCCTATCAATTCGAAAGATCTTTCAAAGCCTCCGTGAAATGTGACTCTGAAGAGCCAATAGAGAAGTCATGAACTAATAAGGTTTTGTAATGAAATAAAGGTGCTTTAAAATAACAATGTTGTAAAATAATTAATTTTACATCGACATTAAGGTTACAGTGTACGTTCGGGGGTGTCTCCAGTATATCAGCTCTAGCGTCTTAAGATTACACTTAATATACCTAAACCCAGATATCAAATTAAAGCTTATAGAGCTGGCTATCTAAATATGGAAACCATTTGGTAATAAAATGAATTGTCGAATTTTTTACGACGTCTAAATTCGAACGTCCGAGTCAGCTTTAAAACGCTATAACTCAAAGCGATTATTGTATTTTGCTAATTTGATTTGTTCTCGAGTTTTCGGACACGAAGCGCTAAAAAAACGTGTCGGTGATTTCCCATATTCTATTGCAGTGAAAAGTTACAGAATATTTTCTAAAAAGGGAGAAAAAAAATTGGAATGATCGCACGGAAATGGCTCTTGACGAAAAAGTTTTCGTGATTAAGAAATTCGCTGAAACGCTTTTGTTGATTATATGTTAGCCTAGCTTCTGTCCAAATTTGAGGAAAATCGAAGAAATCCCCTTTGAGTTGTAGCTCTTTAAAGTGTCCCCAACAAGCGAAAAATTAACTTTGAGAAAACAGCGCTTAAATAAACATATCGCTTAATAAACAAACTCCGCCCACAAAAGTTATACCGTCATTTCTCTGTCAATTTTCACTATTTTTCGATATTTTTTTGGATGAAAGTTCATTCTGTAAACTTTATTTTAACGCCAAAAAAATTTTTCAATAAATTTTCGATCTGAAGGTACACTGTAACCTTAATTAAGTGCATTGTTATTAAGGTACTCGGTACTTCTAATTTATAAAAAAAAAAGTCGAAACTTTCAGTTCTTTTAATAACACTAGCTTGTAAAAGTTTGGATGACACACTCATACTCCCGGGGAGACTCCACTACAAAAGACAAGGGGGTGATTGTCGTACCCCAGGGGTTGGACTGCTAGCGAGCTAATCACGAAAACAAGCTCGGCGAGACTGGAGCGAGACTGGAGCCTCTTCCCCAGAGCCCCCTCGGTTCGCATTACTTTCGTTCGCTCGCCGCTGGGATCGCCGATCGCGTATTTGCTCTCCCGCTCGACTATCCAGAGAGGAACTGCTAGCCCCAGGGGGGGGGGGGGGGGTGCTCGGGTATGTTTTGGGTGGGTATGTGCCGCCCGGGTCTCCAAATTTGAATAAAATCAGAAAACGGCAAACTGATCCTTACGGCAAGGCGATGAAGGAGTAAATAAAAGAATAAAACAAAATTTATATTTAAACGAATTTGCCCAATATTTCGGTTTGAAAACAAACCTTCTACAGGGGCTAACAGAAAAACGTTTGTTTTCAAACCGAAATATTGGGCAAATTCGTTTAAATATAAATTTTGTTTTATTCTTTTATTTACTCCTTCATCGCCTTGCCGTAAGGATCAGTTTGCCGTTTTCTGATTTTATACAAGTAATTATTGTACTGATCCAGGTCTACAACTGGGAGATCCGGCACCACTCAACGGTTTGTCGCTGTGGTCTTGCTGATATTTTATATTTTACTCCAAATTTGAACCCCGTTTTAGCAAGAACTTGCACTCAAAGTGATACCCCGTTCTAGAAATAGGACAATTTTTAATACCCTGTTCTAGAAAAAATGGCTGCTGACAGGAGCTTAAGCTCCTGCTGCTGATAATTTGAAGCTTTCGTGCGTTCGAAATATTATTTTGTACCCCATTCTAAGAAACGTCTCTAAAATGGATTATATACCCCGTTCTAGATCAGGAGTCACAGATCACGACCCCGTCCACTGTCAGAGTTATTTTGATCCCTTTTAGGGTATTAAGCCATAAACAATTGGTAGCCTTTAGGGGTAAAAATTAATGAAAGCGTCACCCTTGGAGAAGTTCTTTTCAAAATTTTCGACGATCACCCCCCCCCCCCCCCACCCACCCCCCGTCAATTTTATATGGGAGTCCCCCCGAGGAGTTGTGTAATGTGTAACTTTTTGTTTTCCTAAACTTCGTTTCCACTTGTGTTACCACGAAAAGTATGAGGCCTTCAAGACAACATTTGAGATTTTTTCCCTCGACAAATCGCTAGGAATAGCAATACTGCTTCTAGTTTCCTTGAAACTGAATACCGTGGCTAGGCTGTGTTGGATTATGCGTGTATCTGTATACATGCCTATAAATGGGGTTAACATACAGCTGTTTGATTAAACGTTGTCACTGATCGGTCTTACCCCTACGCGACCAGACCGAAAGGGAGTATGGGTGAATTAAAATGCATGATTAATTATTCTATATCGCGTTTACAACGGAGAACAAAACTCATGTTTGTCTTCGCGTGTTACGCAAAGACAACCAGAGTCGCTTCGATAAGGACGTTCCGTATTTTGATAATGTGCAGTTATTGAATGTGAATTGATTTCTCCCCATAATCCTTTTCGGTCTGGTCGCGTAGGGATGAGACCGATCAATGACAACGTTTAATCAAACAGCTGTATACAGTTTTGTAAATCAACGAAACTGCAGATACCGTGAATGATCCGTATTGCAGTCAGTCTGTTTGTTTATCGCTGTTTGTATTGATCCAATGTGACGCAATAGATCGTTCACGATATCTGCAGTTTCGTTGATTTACAGTTTGTAGTGGTTTTCGAAACATTTTTTAGCTTATTTATATTTTGCGAAATCGAAACAACAGCAGCCCGTTTATGAGCTCCTGAAACAATGAATAAAAGTGGCTTTGCAAAAGATGGTCTTTTCCACCATCCCGCTCTCGCGAGTTTCCACGCGACCCATTTTCCTTACTCGTTTCCTCGCGCGCGTCTCGCTAATCAACAAAAGTCATAAAAAAGACGCTCGCAACCCAGAGAAAACTATAAGACATGTTTTAAGGAAATACTGCAAATGGAAAATATAAAAATTTAGAAGTCTTAATGAGTGCAAAGTTATTCAACCTTGGGACTGGGATAAAACGTTCGGATACAAAAAGGCATATATATTCCATGAAATCAAAAGAAACAAAAAATTGTTTCTCCGAGGCAACAACAGAAGCGCACGGGGGAGGCTCCCGGAGCGATTAGTTTCTTTGTTCGAGTAATTTGTTTTCAATGTCAGTCTAATATATGGGAGTCTTTATATGCAAATTTATTGCCCGTGGATTGTCATGCGTTTATTGCGATTTACAAAATACCGCTCATGTTTTGGTTTCCCTGTCAGGCAACAATATAGATGTTAAGGGCCGGTGTTTAATCAGAAATCTCGGAAATGAAAACATGATCAAAATACATGTACCCATCAAGGACCGAACACAAAAACTGATGTGTGAAAAGGCTTGAAGTAAGTATTTTGAACTTATAAAGATCGAGCAGATTTCATTGATAATGCACTTTACTGATCACGACGATTTTGTTGAAATTAATTTTGAAGACCTTTCAGTGATTGCTATGGCGCAATTTTAAAATGTTTTGTTTATTAGTTTGATGAGAGACAGGTCAATCACAACATACCTACTACCACGCTTTGCACAGCCCTGAGGAAATCGATGCATGGCGTCGTGTTTGTAAATCATTGAAGTTTGCACTTAAATCGAAGTCTTCCGATTTTAATATTAACTTGTGCGACACGACCATAATAAGTGTTTCTTGCCTTTGCAAAGACTTTTGAAGTCTGATTTATCTAATTTACTCGCAGTATTTATTTACGCCATTCGGGTGAAGTGTAGTTTGCGATTGACGTTTTGTGTCAATTACCTGATACGTCATGCAACGAGCAAGTTTCAAGAACCTTTCCGGTCGAAAATGAAAACTGATTTCGCTCCCAGTTGATAAAGGAAGCGGATATTCACACTTAACAGCTCGCTTGCTTCGACCACAGTCACAGTTTGTAGCTGTATTTTTGTAGTCTAAAGGAAACCGGATAACTCGATCAAAATGCGCTGCCATACGAGAGGTAAGGTTGCCTTTCTACGTGTTCATTTCTCTTTAAATGTACTTGTGAACATTGACACGATTTGTGGCATTTGTTCTGTTTATGTCGCAATTGACTACGAAATCAGTTTTCGTGAATGTTAATTCCTCGCTAGTTTACTCTGATACCAGGTTGTGAAGCAATGTTTTAGACGCAGTATCCATTTATGATCAAACATCGAGGATCAATATTATAATCGGAATACGTCAGCGTCTAGCTAGCCGGCCAGAGTCGTTTGGCATGGTCATTACGAATTTAAAGTTTCATCCAATTCGAATAATTTGGTGGAAAGATTCGTTAATTGAGGTTAATTTAATAATCGAACGTTCGATCTGTTCGAACGTTCGATCGATTGAAGGTTATCAGTTGATGATTTCAGGTTCACGCAGCGCCAATCAACATAATTTTAAACATTTTTGAAATCTCAAAGGTGATAGAATAATTTATTGCCATTACTCTAGTAGTGTTTTCCGCTAAGATTAAGTGAGGTAAATTTCGTGTACAAATAATAGTGTAACTGTGTTGAAGTCTGCAGTAACTCATATCAAGTTTATTTATTTTGAATATCGTGATTTGTGATTTGATTTGTGATTTGCATGATTTGCATTTCTGTTGTTTTGATTGGAAATCTACCGGACAAAACAAAGATAATTAAAAAACCTTTTTTTCGTATTATTTTTTACTTCAGAATTCAATTTAACTACAGTTATAGCACGCAACTTCGTTCAACAGAAAAAAAGAAAACTATATGCAGAAATTTTATGAATTGATTACACATCAATTTTCAATGTTTTTTTTTCTAATTTAGGCCCAAACATCGGTTCCCCGAGGCCAAACTCCTTGGGCAAAAACTACACCCAAAAATGCCCGATTAACAAATTCTCAACCCCCAAAAAATCCCATGTAATTTTTGGTATCCGAAAAGACCCAGAAAATGTTAAGATCAATCAATCAATCAATCAATCTTTATTTCACTTTTTTGTTAGCCTTGGTACATCAATACATACATTGTAATATAAAAATAGAGTAGGGACTCTCGACAAACCCTTTTGGGCTTAACATGGAGGGCCCCTTTAACTTATAAGTATTTAACATATTCATGTATAATCAACATGTGAACAGCTAAAGGGTGTACAATAACTCTAGTGCAGTTGGTCGAAAAAAATACCAAATGATTTTGAATTTTTGATAAACGTGGGGATGTTGTTCCAAATTTCACATCCTTTAAATCTTTAACACAGATACACTTTACTGCATAAAATGACTCTCTCCGTTTATGTCATGTAAATATCTGTTACAAGCTTTATGCAGATGAATGTAGTTGTCATTATTACACATCTCATTTAATTATTTTCCAGAAATAAAATCATAAACAGTGGCTTTTAATCCAAATGCAAAAAAATCCCTGCCTCAAACTACCAAAAATAAATCTGGCTGACAAACTTTTAAACCAAAAAAGCCCCAAGAATCGCAAATTTAAAACCCAAAAAAATCCTTCGTGCCTCCCTGTCAGTTTGGCACCCAGGGTAAGACATTGGTGAACTAATAGAGGACTATACATGCAGTCAAACCTCCCATAAAAGTGTCCGCTTAAGAGAGGTGTCCACTTATGGGAGGTTAAAAATGAAGTGTTTGTATGGGGCTGCGACCATGACTAAATGTCCACTTATCGGAGGTGACCACCTACACCAGTGAGGTGTCTGTTAGTGGAGATTTGACTGTACAACAGGAGCCCTCTCTTAGCCAGACACCCTCGGGACCAACTAGAGAGGTGTCCACCTTAGAGAGGTGTCTGCCTTAGAGAGGTGTCTGCCTTAGAGAGGTGTCTGCCTTAGAGAGGTGTTCACCTTGGAGAGGTGTCTGCCTTAGAGAGGTGTCCACCTTAGAGAGGTGTCTGCCTTAGAGAGGTGTCTGCCTTAGAGAGGTGTCCACCTTGGAGAGGTGTCTGCCTTAGAGAGGTGTCCACCTTGGAGAGGTGTCTGCCTTAGAGAGGTGTCCGCCTTAGAGAGGTGTCCGCCTTAGAGAGGTGTCCGCCTTAGAGAGGTGTCTGCCTTAGAGAGCTGTCTGCCTTAGAGAGCTGTCTGCCTTAGAGAGGTGTCTGCCTTAGAGAGGTGTCCGCCTTAGAGAGGTATCCGCCTTAGAGAGGTATCCGCCTTGGAGATGTGTCCGCCTTAGAGAGGTGTCCACTTTAGAGAGCTATCCACCTTAGAGAGCTATCCACCTTAGAGAGGTATCCACTTTACAGAGGTATCTGCTTTATAAAGGTATCCGCTTTATAGAGGTATCTGCCTTAGAGAGGCATCCGCCTTATAGAGAATTCAGTTGCAGACAAACAAGTGAAATTCGGCCAGAACTAGCAAACCACTGATGTCCGCCTTAGAGAGAGGTCCGCCTTACAAGATGCCCACTTATGTTCCACCTAGCTTAGTTTTCTTTGCTCTTTTCAGTGGAATATATCACATAACCCCGTTCATTACAGTGTCTGAAAAGCTGGGTGCGGCTTTCATTGTAACAGGGGACAGGCGGGGCTGAAAACAATAGCTGATAACAATAGCAAAACAAAGATTATATTCCCCTCGTCATATTCCACCCATCATATTCCCCTCGCCTTAGCCCCCTAATAATAGAATAACACAAACCGGAAGACAAAATAGGGCTTAACATGTACAAGGAAAACACACAAGCATCAGTCAATATTTTTTGTTTACATAAAAAGACAACTTCATCAATCTTATTCCAACATAATTAACTTGCCGGGTCACGACCAAAAAGCGAAATGTTGATAACATTATTCGATGGTATCGTACCTCGATTTAGGTTTCGGATCTTCAATAGTGTATGACGCCTCGGTTTACGCTTGAACCTGAATATTTTTCCGCCTGTTTCCCTTGGAAAACACACCGACATCCACCTCATTAATCTTCGAAAGATGAAGGCGGGCAGTTGGGCCATGGCGAGACCACGAGTACTGTTCATACATTTTCTTTTCTCTTTCCCTTCTACTCATAAGGAAGCAACCTGCTCAATGCAAATTTGGCAAAAGCAAAACATGTTTACCGTCTCGCTAGTGTACCGTGATCCCAATGCCGCATCATGCTTTTTTGCATTTGAATTGAAGGGAATGTTACTCTCCGCAAAATTAATAGTTTCTTTCTTTTAGAAAACCTCACAAGGTGGAAAATAAGCATGTTATTGACCCGTCCCTCGGGGATATGTGATATATTCCGTCGCTCCAGGTCTGCCAATAACCCTTACTTAGAGAGAGTTGACTGTATTCATGTAGAACTACGAAACCATAATTTCTTGATAGAACACAAAACACCATTTCCTTGAATGAGCGCCCGGGGCGTTTGTTTCGAATTACACGTTTCAAACTACCGTATTAACTCAAATAAGCACCCCCTTGTCATTTTTACGCTTCCCGTTCGCGATTCCTTCTCCCGCCGCATTTCGTTCGTTTTCTGGCAAGGGCTGTTATCAAAGCGAATTCTCTCACTTTACCCTTTCAATTCCGGAGTCAATTATAGAGACATGTAGTGTAGTTCTAACTTTCGAGTCTGTCGATGAAATCCTATGGTGTGACCATTCAAATGAAACCTCTTTGGCAGTGCTTTTGCATGGTACCATTTGTTTCAAATATTTTACAAAATTGAATTTTGGATCTTCCTTGAATTTTGATGTTTGCACTCTTGGCAGTAATGGGTTACAAAGGTGAGTATGGGTATATATCTTACAATCTCTACGGCTCAGGTATATTTCCTTTGAGCTTTTTGTCGAGGGGAGTGGTATGGGGAGGTTGATTTGCTATTTATCATAATTTCTATGTTGTCTATTTCTCCGCAGGAACTGCAATCACCTCAGTGCTGCAATGTTTCGATATCTGTTTGGTAAAAGAGGAAAAGGAAACATCTCCCTACCTCTAGAAACACCGCACAACACAGGAACACCAACCATTGACATGTCAGCTACTAAAACATTCGAGATTTTAAAACCTGTTTTTCTTGTAGCAGTCTTTACTGGCTACACGCATCAGAGGTATCGTATTCAGGGTATTCTGGGAGGGTTTCTCTGGCTCGCAATGCTCTCAGTACATGGATCATTAGATTTCTTAGCCGCACGTCAGGTGTACACATACGGCTGGGCATCAGTTTCGCTCAGTCTCGTGTTTCTGTGCCTCGTGTGCACGATTTTCACCAACAGACGGATTTTACCGTGGCTTGAGAAGGGAATGTTAATACTGGAAGAAGAGAAAAAGTATCCGAAAACGATGGCGAGATTTGCGAAAGTTTTTAAGGTAAGAAAAGACATCGTAGAACCCCGAGAGTAGCTAGCCTGCGCGCGGACGTCGCCTATTTAACTGGCTTCACGCGGAAAGCAAAGGAAATAGGCCGTATAGGAGACGTCTGCGCGCAGACTCAGATTAGCGGCCCCTGTTATTCCAGACTTTAAGTAGCAGCTACTTCCGAGTGACTGTTACTGGCGGATTGCTAAATTACGCGAACTACTTATTCTAAAAAACTTCCTGAAAAACTCTAAATTCGGTAGTTACAATTCTAAAGTATTGTTGCATCGGGGTTACCATTGAAGGAAGATACCGTCTATCATGGCATTTTGCGATTTTGCTCTCGATCCGCCAAAAAATAGCCTCTTCCAGGCGTTCAGTTAGTGGGGCGCGAAAGAAAAATCGGGCGCAGGAGAAAAAAAACGAGGGGAGGCTGGGGAGAAGGGGGCGAAAGAACGCCTGTGAAATTATTTTTAAAAAGCTCATGCCGCCCACTTTTGACCGCCGACAGCGGCAAAGAAACATGAATCCATTTTTCGCTAGTTGTGGTTTTCTGCTGTCAATCAAAATCGTTGTAGATTTCCCGGGAAATATGATCCCAGATAGTGTTATAAAAAAGGACAGGCTAAACACGACTCCCACTCGTCGCAAAAAGTATTTTAAAAGCCTAAAGTGTAAAGCTTTCCCAGTAAGACTTCAGAGAGGATCCGCCTTTAGATCACAGTTAAGAACTTGTTCTCTTCGATGATATAAACCTTTTGATCTTGGCGGATTATCTCTCAGATTGATAGGAGGATTCATGCTGTCCAGAGCCGTTAGAATTATTTTATTTCTTTATGCCGTTATTCGGTGCTAGCTCCATTGGCACACAATGTGGTCTCTTTGGCTCACTTTTGTTGCGAGATAAATGATCTTATCGGCTAAAGTTTGTTATCGCTTTGAAAGTGCTAGGATCGTTAAATTTCTCAGGCCGTGATTAAGTGTCTAAAGTCTGCGACGTGCAAGACTTGAGAGAAAGTGTTTCCGGCATCACGGATATGGGCGTCTTAGATCCGACTCTCAAAAAGCTGTAGTCTATAATTCCACTGCAGTGAAATAATGAATTCTTGCAATAACTTTTAGGTCTTTTAGCTCCTAAGTTAGTTCTGTAATTGAGTAGTGTGTCTCAGTGGAGCTAGGATGAACCTCCGTTGCCTTGTAATAGCGTTTGATTTGGCATCCAGCAGATAATCTGCAACATAGTTGCTGTTTTGTAAATCTCACGGATGCTAGTAAATTCTTCAGTGCTTTCCTTAAGTAAGGAATGAACATAATTTAATGGCTTGTCCACATGCGGGAAATCTTTAAGCGCTTGCTGTAACACAGATTCAAACCGTGCGTGACTCGATGGAGGATTACCTTCGCACGCCATATCATATTCCGTGTCTGCGTCAACAACGCTGCAGTGTTGACAACATGTGTCAAATTGGGCCAATCAGAGGGTATACCAGACTCTGGTATACCGACATGAGCTTTTTAAAAATAATTTCACAGGCGTTCTTTCGCCCCCTCTCCCCAGCCTCCCCTCGTTTTTTTTTCTCCTGCGCCCGATTTTTCTTTCGCGCCCCACTAACTGAACGCCTGGAAGAGGCTACCAAAAAATGTCTCATAAAACAAATTTGGTTTTTAACTATCAACCCTTCTCCGTATCCTAGGCTACCGTCACTATCACGCAGTAATAGCAGGGATGGCAAATCATTTTTGACAGACCCGATTCTACGCCACTAATAGACTAGCCTGCGACCTCCAACCCTTCCCCCCCCCCCCTCCCCCGCCCTCCCCCGCCCTCCCCCGCGGCTCCTTTCCTCTTTTTCGCGTCCCATGCCTTCACGCGCCTATTAGTGTTAATAGTAAAAGTGCTTAAGCTACTAATACCCCAACATCTCTATTCCTTTCTCTACAGTGGTTACCACTATTCGCTTCTCTGTTTGGCCTGGTCTGCGGCTCTGGTATCTATGTCTGTCTGTATGTTGATAAGACGCTAGACATCAAGATCGACCTGAGTAGAAAAGATTCCGAGCTCTCGAATTACGCGCTTGTCATACTGAAAGTGGTGCGGTACATAGCAGGCTGTTACGTCATGTCTGCCTTGGTGCTGTTTTGGAGCTTCACTGTGTGCGTTATGCACATGACGGGTTACTCCATGACAGAGTTTCACGGTATGAGAGCATCATTCTTTACTACAACGCTAAGAAATTCAAATTCCAACTCGATTAGAATTTTATAGATATAGTTGGGAAAAATGAAAATAAACTGTGTGATCTTGAAGAGCAAAGTAAGTAGGTTTAAATGGATTTTATCCAGAACCTCTTTAGTTTTGACTCTCTAAAGTTTAGTTTTCATCAGCGACGCGCAAGCGCAAGCATAAGCAAGACTCCATGTAAAAACACTGAGAAATACAAAAACACACCATGTGTTTGGATTTTGGTGCTTGCATTTGTGCTTCAAGGAAGAGTTTTGTATATATTCATTAAAATTCATGGTACCATAAAACTATGTACAAGTTAAAATCCAAACGGAGACAAAAGGAGTCATTGTATGCTCGCAGGAGTCCTAGACTTCGGTTTAGTCAAACCCCCTGCCCACGTATGGAGTCTTATGTCGCATGTAAGCAACGTAGTAAGAACCGTTCTAGGTTAGAGCGAACAACTAAAATTTGGTATCAACTAAGTTGAGTTGGAAACCGGAAAGGCTGGTTCCCACGACGACACAAACGCAAGCACAGTACGCACGCGCATTTGAGCATTCCAAGATGGCGAACGACGGCATCTTGGTTCAAATTTAAACCGTGGAGGCATGGAACGAGAATTTTTTTCATCTTGCGTTTGGGTTTTCGTTGCTCCGGTTCACACGTATGAAATGCAAACGCAAGCGCACACGTGTGTTTGCTTGCGCTTGCGTCGCTCGTGTGAACCAGCCTTAATTAAAGAGATTCAGATGCTGACGTTTGGAGCATTAGCTTTCCACTCAGCCCGCTCATGACGTAGCCTGTTCCAGGCTCCGAAATAGTTGGGAACGCGCGAAGTAAAAAAAAGAAGAAAAAATCGCGGGGAACTGTGAAGAAAGGCGGTCTCCCTCTCCCAGTTCCCCCGCGATTTTTCCCTAGTTCCTCGGAGCCTGGAACAGGTTACTCATGTAGCCGAGTCTGGGATTTAAATGCTGGACATATTAGTTAGAAGCGAGTGCTCGCCAACTCTGTTCAAAGGAAATTAATTGTGGAATTGCTAATGCAGTCAAATTTCCACACCTGTTTTGTAAAAGTTGGTTAATATATACACCTTACTCGATAGTTTAAGGCCCCCTCCACACGTAGCCAGATATTTTTTAATCCGCAACTTTTTTGTTACGGATTAGAAAATATTCGCGTCCACACGTAGCTAACCTGCGATCAGAAAAAAAAAGAGCGCCTGATCGCAGGTTAACACGTGGCGTGTTCGAATCATATTTGCTCGTCCACACGTATCCGGATTCGCTCTAGTACCCATGGCTCCTCTTTAAATGTTGTCAACAGAGCATGCGCAAAGGTCAAGCTCAAAGCCAAGTTCAACTGTAAACACGTTATTAGACTTGAAATACAGCTATTTCAATAAACGTTGTTGGATGAAAGCTTAAAGCCAAGAGTTAAGAGTTAAAAGCCATTGAATAAAAATCCCATACTACCTTGCAGTCTTGGCTTTTCGCCTTTTTCATCCTACAGCGTTAATTGAAATAGCTGTAAGTCCAAGTAGAAGTGAAGCGATAACATTTCGGTCGGCCATGTTGAATATTCGAGCGGTTAAAGACTGGAACCGATACTGTTACGTCAGCGTATTAAAAAATATCCGGATTCGACCTTCCACACGATGCCGTACTCGTAGCGTATTCAAAAATTTCCACTCTGGAGTGCGGATTCAAAAATTGCGGATTCGTACGCCGAATTCGCCGGATACGTGTGGACGGAAGGCCAATCCGCAACAAAAAAAGTTGCGGATTCAAAAAATCCGGATACGTGTGGAAGGGGCCTAAGAGATAATACGCGCGGATATTTTACGAGTTGCGTAGTATTGTTTCGAACCCCGCAGGGGCGAGAAAAATGCGTGCAATGAGTAAAATCTCCGCACGTATTATCTCTTAAACCATGGAATAATGGATTTATTATTCGACTGAAATTC